>CAEMYA010001996.1:871513-892839 GCA_903131615.1 Diplodus sargus
ACCCCACCCCACCCACCACTTCCTCCTCCTCCTCCTCCACCCTATTTCACAGAAAGGAGGAAAGCGTAATACTTGACAATGTTCTTTTTTGGTTTTTAAGTACTGTTTAACAAACTGTTGAGTAAAAGTGTTCCAGTTACAGTTTTTGTTTTCTTTCTTTTTGACCTGTAGCCAGCTTGTATCAGAATACTTTCAGAATGAAATTGAAAAAGAACAATACTCACACTATCAATCTGTTATAGAGTGTATATTGTATTAACACTGCAGCCAAACTGGCTACTTTTAACATATTGTTAAGTAATATTAAATCTTGTCTTTCTTTTTTGAAAGATGGAATACAGTAGTATGGCAGGATTATGTGTCTTGTGTCAAACCTTATTTCCTACATGCAGTCGAAATTGCCAATAAAGGACATGGACACCTAAAACCGCACACATACATGTGAAGACATAGTTCAACATTTTTTGGGGAACTAAGCTTGTTGACTTTCAGAGCTGGATGTGAAGATCAGTACCACTCATATCTCTTCTTTCAAGATGTGGGAAGAGGATCTATTTGCAGAACTGTGATGTATTCAAACTGTGTTATCATTAGTCTATATATAATTAAGTGGAACTAAGAATCGTTCTGTTTTTGTTGCCTTATAACAAGCCTTTTATATCTAAAAAGGAGTGGTCCTCCATGTTTAAACAGTAGCCCTGAACGGACATGACAATGGCTCTGAAGAGGGCCATTCATGTTTTCTAGGGGAGTCTTAGATGAGAGTTGCACCGGCTCTTTTTAAATGTAAGCCTGCAGCTAGCAGCCAGTTAGCACAAAGACTTAACATATCATCTTATTGTAAAGAACAAACAAACAAAATATAGCTTGTGATGGGAAATGCAGAGGCATAAAATAATCGTAATTTTTTAGGGGAAATGACCCTACTTGAGTTGTAACCACAAAAGCCAAACGGATGTTAATGTGTAGTTTTACAGAACACACATTTAGAATAAATTATGAGGCTTACTGGTGCATTCAAAACGGCTGGACTTGACCACAACAAGCTTTAGTGAGATCGCTCAAGCTCTACTCCCAAGCTGCTTTCAAGGAAAGCTGTGCTCGCGACTCACATTCATGATCAAAGCTCACACCGAGCACGGCCGGCTGCAAAGAGGTCACGTGAGATGTAGGATCCATATTTCGCTGTCATGATAATGGCCAGAAATGAGTAATCATAGACTACACTCAAATCTGTTTCCAGTCTTTGTGCTAGCTAAGCTAAGCTAAGGTAAGCTAAGCTAAGGTAAGCTAAGCAACGCCTGCAAGATTAGAGTTTAAAGGAGCTACAACAAACTTACATTTTTGTAGATTCTGGCGGCCCCTGTGGACAAAAATGGTACAAGATCTTCTAGCACATGATTCAAAACTATTTTTCTTAAGTAAGAACAACCATTTATAATGATATTGACGAGACAGGATAAGCTTCTTTCCTCAGGCTGTAAGACCCCTCAAACCATCCTCATACAGCAACATCCAGTCTGTCTCTGGTCTCGCTTGCTTATGTAGGTCATGCAGAAGCAGCACTATTAAAGTGAGAATGTTTCACAACCACTTAAAAGTTCCTTGTATGGTTAAGTTATTGAAAGCAAAAGCAAGGAAGCCAACTTCCCTTAAAGGCCATTTACTTTAACATGATCGTGTCCATATGAGGCAGGTCGAGAGCACGCACTTCCACCAAAACAGGAATTTTACCCATTGTTGCTACTCTGCACGTCTGCGGCGAGACGATGGGTTGCAAGGGTGAGTCACACCCTGAAATACGTGTTCCTTTTGGGAAATGCACTAATTGACAGTCATAATCAGTGTAGAGGGACACTGCTACTGAGTCATGTAGCTCCTGAGGCTCAGTTTCAAGTGTGAGGTGCTTAAAAGCCACATAGGTAGCTGCCACTGGGCTACTTCAGGCATTTACATGTAGCCCCATTTCACATATGCACATGAAACTCGAGGGAAAATTGATTTCAAGCTGTTATGAAATCAAGTACATTCCCTCAGGGTAAAGCGAGCGAGAAATGAGGTCATGCTTTGGCTTATCTATGTAGATGACTTAATACATACCTTCGACTGAGCCGCACTGACAGGACACAGGGTACATCAGCAGCAGTGAGAGTTTTCGCTTGGTGTTTGTTTTTATAAATGTTTGTAAGATATCAATGATTGTCGGGGTTGCATTTTTATTACTATCTACATTTTGGAGCAAGGGATGTAAACTAACAAAAATGCACATTAAGATGCTGGGAGATCATCCAGTAAGTTATTTTTTGTTTTAGAAACAAATATGTTGCAGACTAAACATCATTTTTCTTAGACGGCACACTTATGCAAAAAAAAAAAAAAACAACCCAGAAACAAACCCACAACCACAAAAAGATCCATGAAAGTTTGAACCCTTATTCACAAAGTAAATAAGTGTAAAGCGATGCTAGACATAATGGAGTTTTAAGCAGCTCTGGATTTTCAAAAAAAATAATGTGAAAAGTACAATATCTTCCATCCAGTGTCAAACATATCAATGTGAAGAGGAAGTGAGTTACAGTAAAGTTCACAGTGGCTGCTTCCTCTTGACTTTTTCCACTTATTTCTTAAAAAAAAAAAAACGTGGGATTTTACTTCGAAAAAATTACCACACTTACAAACTTGATGAATGAGAGAATTGTGGTAAAAAAAAAATGTAGAAAAGAGCCGAAAAGGTTTTGGTTTGTGAGCGCCATCCGAGCAGATGTGACTCATAATTTATTTCAGGTATGAATGACTGCCGGGCTGTTTGTAGCTCTACGTGCTCGCTCTCAGTCACCGGTGATGTAAGATCAGATCTACCACATTTGAGCAAATGCCCCACAAAACTACGCTAACGTAAGAGCGTAGTCGAAAACACCGAGCAGAGCGCTTTAGACGAACGTGGGTTGCGATCTAAATAAAACATGAAAATTGGCACAGATAAAAGACACCTTTTTGTCCCTAAAAAGTCATTTTAAACAAAATTTCCATTCGTGTTTCCTTTGAAAGATACTTTTGTTGATTCGACCTTTGCTTTAAATACAGCCTTGGTTGATGAAGGGGAACACAATGGTGCACTTAGAGCAGTCTGACAATGACAAGGGCAAGCGCCAATAGGATTATTAAAAGGGATCACGGCTGCCTTGTAGCTTGTAATCAGAATGCTGATCTTTTTCATTGTCGACCGCCTGGAGCACTTCAGGATCACATACACTTCTAAAGAGGTAATCCCCCCCCCTTGTTTCCTGGCTGCACTCTGCCACAATAGCGTGTTTTTGGTGGCTGAAACTTTGGACTTCCTTAGAGAAAAAGCCAAAAAAACTCCCCAAAAAACAACATTAATATCAACTACCTCCACCAACATACTTTAAATCAAAACGATCTGCTCGAGTCGACGGCGCTCCATTTTCAAATAAACTCGTCTGCCTTTTTTTTTTGGGAATTCCCTCCGTGATGGCGGGAAATTCCCATTCTTTTAGGATACACACAAGATTAAAGGCTGCATCTATCCATTCTGTGTTTGTCGGGATAAGTGTCAGGCTGAAGTTTTTTCCCCTCTTTGTTGAAAGTATATGACAGCTACATCGGTACATCCTGACGCTTTGAAACCCGTTTTATTCAAACAGGAACTGGTCTACCGCTGTCACCTGACTGTTCTCATTAATTCTTTTTCTTTCTTAGAAAAAGTTCCCAGACACTCAGGTGGGGATTTGTGACCTATTTTTTTCCACTCTCAGATCGGTGGGTAGAGCGTTTGTGTGTGTGTGTGGAAGTTCAGTCACTTATAGACCCTGTTGTATTGCGTAGGTGTGTGCTGGCGGGGGGAGAATCCCCAGCAGACAACTCGTGGCCTTTTTTGGGCCTGTGTGTATTTCTACCAGCCTGCATGTGGTTGGCTTACAGACGAGATACCCAAGTTGCCCTTTAATGCCAAAATTGGTACCAATCGTTCTGTAGGCACATGAATTGGGGCCAGGCTGGTGTTATGCAAATGAAATAAATGTGTGGAAACTAATTCGGCTACAAATATCTCCCCCAACTTAGCTGATGAGTAACATAACATGTGATGCTGCCTGAAGGCTGAAGCTGACGGATGATTTGTATTTGGGGATTTGGGTGACAGGGGACTTGGGTGTCATCTCTTATACCTCTTCATATTGTTTTCTGAAGAAGTCCCAATCCTATTTATCTAAATTCTACATCAATAAGTCTAATTATCCTAATTCTGTTTGTGATATTCACCACCAGGCAGATTTTTCCCATTTGTCCTTAATTTGTATGTTGTGTTTTTAATCCGTGTAAAACCAAAAGTGTATTTAAAAATGTGCCATGTTACTTTGATTTCTGGCAGAAAGGTTAGATAAGAAGATTGATAACATTCTCATTTGGACATGAAAGCACCGCTAGCAGTCAGTAGGCTAAGCTAACTAATTGGTTGGCCTCACACTGTCCAATCACAAAGTAGCCGATATCTCGTGTGCTTAATCTGTAAACATCTACACCCACGTGAGGTAAAAAAAATGAAAACTTGACATTTTACTGTGGTTTTTGACAGAAAGTTAGATGTGAAGATTGATACTACTCATGTTTGCAGGGTAAATGTGAAGCTACTACTAGCAGTTGATAAGATAGTTAAACAGCTAGCCTAGCTACATCCAATCACGTGTTGACATAATCTGTGCAAAAAGTGTAAAGGGTAAGTGTAAAAACAAAACAAAACAAAAACTCTTATAAGAGGGATTCAAGCAGACACTTGAGAAGATCGGAAGACTGACAGCCAATAGAATCCCATTAGTTAGCTTAGCTAGCCTAGCTCTGTCCAATCAGTAATTAACGTATAGCTTGTGATTGATCACTACAAAAACCAATGACAATTTGAATCTTATGGGCAATTTTGACTTTCTTGATTTTGAAAATAAATAAATAGATAAATAGATGAGAAGATCAGGGCCAGCCAAGGCACAAGTGAACTAAGCGGCTGATTGGGGCCCCCTGGCCATTCTGAATGAATGAATAATTCAAGACAAGATTATTCTGATTTCATGATCAATATATCTGCCTGCAACTGCTGTGTCTGCCAGCGTGGTGGTGGGAGGGGGGCCCCAAATCAGATTCTGCTTCAGGCCCCCAAAAGACTTGGGCCGGCACTGGAGAAGACACTTATTTTGAAGTTGTGAAGTTTCCAGTATCATAAGCTAGCAATACAGCTAGTTTAGCTCTTTCTAATCACTAATTTACTCATAATCTTGTGTTTAATCTGTACAAAGTGTAATAGAAAACCTTTATTGGAAGCTTTACAGGGGCTATTTGCTGGACTATTTCTCTGAATGCTCTTTTTACACTTGGTTAAGTGTTTGTGCTAAGCTAGGCTAAAATAAACAACCGCTCACATTGGCTTGGTTTTTACTCTACATCCTCTAAAGTGGTATCAAGCTTCTCAGCTGATCCTTAAGAAAGCACAAGCTCAATTTTTGAAAATGTTTAACATAAACAAAATTAAAAAAACAACCAAAACCCCTGAGAGTATCTAATCATTTCTAATGGATTCAACTTTTCTTTAGGTCTCATGTGTTGTGTGTTCACAAAATTCCAGAGCCTTGCTTTAAATAAACCTTTATCTGATCAAAATAACAATGCTGCTGAGAAGGTATGCGCTCGCTCACTCGCACACAGTGAACACACTTGTTAAGCTGCGTCTCTTCTATGCACTGCAACTGCCTACTTCCTTTTCAACAGGGGATGTCCAGCTTCCTGTTCTTACTACACCAAATCCATGACAACTGATTCACCAAACAGCGCTGTCGGCCGTGTTTGCGTCAAAACGATACTTCACGACTGACTGCACAATGTTTAGGTCCCTCAGTGATCAGCAGGGCGGTTTTCGAGGGTCGTTGGACGTAACTTGAGCCACCATCTCTCACCGGTCCGCTCAGTGCCCCTGCAGTGTTTGCCTCAGCCACACAACAGCTGGGAATATGGTTTGTCACAGCACAGCGTGCCCATTCAGGCAACACTGGGAAGGGGTTTTCCACCGCGCACAAGCATTTACACGTGACACAGATGGACACACACAAACACACAAAAAAAAGACATGCACACAGGCTTAGATTAAGTAGTGCCAACATTTTCGTGGTTAGGCTATGATCTGTGGTTACAGCTCCAGGCTGCAGACTCCCAAGAAAGCAAAATACACCACGCAGTTATAAAAAATAAAAAAAAACGTATTTAAAGCCGCATAAATCACCATAAGATATAATAAGTGAGGCTGAACAGACTTTTATTACAAAAATAATGTGCCAGCTCAAGAGAAACAGCACCAGATCTCCAAAAAATAAGCAATTTTTGTCAGTTGGGATGCAATCTTTTAAAAAAAAGAAAAACAGTTTCAAAAAATTGAACATCAAACATTTTTCCAGTTGTATTTTACAATTTTGATCCCAAAAGTTTACAGGAAAAAAAAAAGTATTTTATGGCTTTATAGAAAAAAGGCAACAAAACATTGCACTACAAATAATTAGCCTTTTCTATCACTATGCAAAGAGAATAAATATTAATAGAATAGTTATATATTTTAAATCTGTTATTAAGAATATATAATTTACAGACCAGAACTACGTAGAGTTCAATCATGAAACAACTAATAGCACCACATTAACGACTAGATGTCTAGATCCAAAATTAGAAGCTTATGCGTCATGAATCTCTTAATCGTACGATTAATTTTTTGGCGAAATGTCAAGAAAGTGCAATAGGTTTGTAATTTGACACACTGAGGTATATGATATTGGATATATTGCATTGGCATCCACTTCTCCACCACAACAACCTCCTGCATTGCAACAGGAGAACACTAAGAACCAGACACTGGATTTTTTTTTTTTTTTAAACTAGAATAGCCTGATGAACTCATTTCTCTTGCGACAGGGGAACTTTGGGTTGTACAGTTTTGCTTCACCGTGTCCAATCGTCTTAAGTCAGTCGTTTCATTTGTTGTCAAAGTCTCTCCGAATTGGAAACTCCACTCAAGTTGTTTTTCTGCCGTGTAGTGCTGCTCTTCAGTGTCGAGTTACTGTCAGCGAGAGATAACTGTCTTCTCCAAATGAGTGTTGTTCCGTTCATAGTTTGGCACACTCCTCGCAGTGGTTCAGGTACTCTGCAGCGTCCCTGTCGTTGAACGTGGCGAGGCACCGCGGGCACTGCAGCTCCGACAGGCCCGGGCAGTCGTTCCAGGCCGGGTTCGGCGTTGTTGTCGCTGCTGCTGCTGCGGGCTGTTTCTGCATCTCCGCCGTGGTCATCAGTAGAGGTTCTGAAGTGTCCTTATGTCGCCTTGAGGAGATCCTGTGTCCTATGTGCACACGACACATGGGAACCACTTCTCTGGTCTCCCTGCTTGCTCCCTGCTGAAGTTACATACGTACACTGTTAGGACTGCACAAGCAAGCGTACGTGTCTAAAGATGCTCTTATCCACCTGATTCAACGGTTTTCATCTCACCTGTTTGTGTAGCTGCCGTTTTAACTGATAAACCTGCTCCTTCAGGTCTTCGATCTGGCCCTGCGCTCGCTCTCTGTCTGCGCGCTCAGACTTAAAGTCATCTGCATAGATGAGCACCTAAAAGAAGAACAGACACAAACTTTAGTCGTCTTGATACTGTACACTCTCAACTTACAAAAGCAGAGTGCAGGGATGTACTCCGACATCAATGTAGCACCAACCTGCTGCTCCAGAGTCTGGATTCGCTCTCGGTCTTGCCTCCTAATCTCCTCCACTTCTCTGTCCAGCCGCTCACACTCGGTCATCTTCTCTTCGAGTAAGCCGTTGAGCCTGGAGATCTCATGATGAAGCAACCCGGTGCTTACAGAGCCCAGGACCGGCATCAAGCCCGGTCCAGAGGCCTCCTTCAGCCTCTGACATAAACCTCTGATGTAGTCCTCCCTGCTGGCGTCATACTTCTGCCACTGAGAATTCAGACCTTGAACCTAAAAGGGAGCAACCACAACAAAGGGTTAAGGTGTAAAAAAGGCAAAACATTTTTATAAACACAGCTTGAAAACATGTTGTAGGTGTAAACTTACATATGCCACTCGCTCCTTTAGCTGTTGATTCTCCTTCTGAAGTTGACAGATTTGGGTGTTCACACTACTTGCGTCAGCCGACTCTGACATCTGCAGAAAATGGTGAAAGAAAATTTACAACAGAGCCCTCCAAAAAAAAAACGAGTTGCAGTTAAATGTCCGCTGCACAGGTCGCCACATGAAGCCCCAAGTATATAAAAACACGTCCTTCACACACCTCCTTAGCGTTCTGCTGCTGAGCCACAACCTCCACTTCGTCTCCCCCCTTCTTCTCTTTCTCCATTCTGGCCAGCAGCTCCTGGCACACCTTCACCGTTGCGCCGAGCTGGCTGCGCAGCTGGTCGGCCTCTTCCGCCAGGGATGTGCAGAGGACGGCTCTGGTGGCCTCGGACCGCTTCCTGTCCTCCAGGGCGGACTGCAGCCTCTGGATCTCCTGGTCTTTCTCGTGGTCCGGCTGGCACCTGACAGTCTCCAGCTCCAGCTCCTTCTCTCTGAGCTGCACCGTCAGCCTCTGGATCTCCTGAGAGAGGAATCACATGAATGTGTAAGAGGTCATTTTAGTTATAGTGCATTAATCTATTGAGGTTACAAAAACGGTGTGATTGTTATTATTGCTTCTCATTAGTAAAACTCAGTTAGAGTGAATGAGTTAGAGATATTTGGGATAGGGGTGCATACACGTGCATGGACATGCAGCAAAAGTCAAATGAAATGTGTCGCATTATTTTTGGGAATCAAAAACATTCACAAAACAAAACAAAACACAAAAAGAAATTCAGATGTGTCTCAGAATAAACAATCAAGAGAAACAATAAAATCCCAATATCCCAAAAATAATTCTGAGTAGTCTTTTTTTATTGTCTTTTAATCATGCATCTGTTTGTGAACCTATCTGCTGATGTCCTTGAACATGTCCAGCAACGAATTTCAATAAATCCATCATAAATACATATAAAAATATTGTTTTTTTTACACACAAACTGAAACATTGCAATCTGGATTTGTTGGTGAGAGTTAGTTTAAAGTGTTTTCTTGATATTAGCCACATTGCACTGTCGGATATCTTCTCCATCACAACTTACTCACAGCATTTTCCACATAACTCACCTCTGCCTGTCGAGATGCCTTGAACTCCGCATCATTCCTCTTCTGCTTCAGTTTGCATATCTCTTTACACAAGCTCTCCAGCAAAGACTTGGACGGCCCGATGACCACGGACTCTTTATCTCCCAGCGACATGTAGATCCTCTCGTATCTCCCCAGCCTCGCTTTCAAATCTGCAATGATATTGTCTTTGACATAGATCTGTTTGTTGAGGAGGTCGATTTCCTGCTGCGTCTCATGATACAGAGAGTTCAGCGTGCTGTAGCTCCGGACCTTGTCTTTCAGCAGGTCGTTATCCGTGTTTATACTGACGTTATCCATTGCAAAGGGCTTTGTAAGTTTGACAGAAGGATTCGTCTTTTTAATAATCCAGCATTTGACGCCTCTGCTCCCCGCCGTGTGTCTTCAGAAATGCACCAAAGAGGTCACCGTGCACCAGCTTCGAGAATAATATCCCCGAACAGGGGATTTCCTAGGGAACTTCCCCGCGGACTTTTTCTAGCTTCGTCAAAATGAGCTCTACTCGCTTTTAAAGATTCACCGTCGACCGTCATTGGGAGGGTAATGGGGTTTTATAGCCTCTCTTGGTACGAATGTTGAAGCAAACACAGAAACGCAAATGTTTAATACAGGCTAACAAACTTTTTAAGCTAGCTGTCACCAACGGCTGAGAAGAAGTAGCGATGGTGCGTTCACTAGCCGTCGTAAACTCGCACTCTCTTTGGCGATGTATCGACGCAGTCAGGTGCTTTTGATGAGCAGTAGCACAGAAAAGGTGTTATTAATGTGTATATATATATATATATGAAGTGTGATATTCTTAGAAATTGGGACACGTGACTTTGACATGACAACATTGTTTCTTCCACTCCAAAAAAAAAAAAAGTTCAGTAGAAACTAGCTTTAAAAAAAAACTACCCTTAGACATAAAGTCCCCTTATAGTATTAGCCAATACTTTGCAAGTAATCACACTAACAATACTTAATTCAAGGGCATTCATTTTTTTTCCCAGCGGTAGTTTACAAGGTTTTCCACTCATCCCGCCCCCTAAACGTCACATCAGTGCCGGTGAGTGTCAGCAAATTCCCCATACACTCCAGTCATCTGTGCTGATTTATTCATCGTCGCTCAAACGATTTCAGTTTTTCCCATCGCTCTGAAGGCATCGCAAACGTCTCTTCATCATGATGTAATTGAATTGTACTGAGCAGCCTGGATTGCGCAGTTATGGCCAAACCAGTGAGTGTGTGGAGTCTGTGGCTGATTCATACTGTGACTGACCATTGTGTGGCTTCTGATAATCCTATGGGACATTTCTGCTTTCTGAAATGTTGGAATTAGAGACATATCTGCTGGGACTTGACCTGAAGTGCGGCTGTGATCTCATTGTTCTTTACCGCATATCAGCTTTGTCATTAAAATAAAAATATACATATATAACCATGATATCATACTGCATAGTGACTTTATTCAGGAAGATTATGCTGGTATTTCACAAGGGAAATAAGCACTGGTCTGAGTGTGATTTTTCCCTGTGTGAGGATGTTAAATTTATAGGCTTAATCCACAATTTAATCAGTTATTTCAAGATTATAAAAATGAATTCAGTCTCACAGTACACATTTGTGTGTTTGTCATATATACTAAAGGTTAAATTATGACATAGGCAAAGATATAAGATGTGCAATCTGATTTCAGTGTTTCTGTTTTGTTTTTAATCGATGGCCAATAATGAAAATAAAAGTAAAATGTGCTAGTTTTGCTCTAATGCTGCATGCAATCTGAAAAGTAACCAGTAACTCAATCAATCAAATAAATGTAGTGTAGTAGAAACTACACTCTGTAGTGGTGGGGAAGAATAAAGTATCAGAAAATAAACAAAAACACTCAAGTAAACCACTATTTCCAGCCAGCTACTCAAGTGCAATACTAGAGTAAATCTACTTAGTTACTTTCCATCACTGGAACAGATCTAAGATTTATATATACGCACATTGCAATGATGGAAGAAGGCTGTTCAGGTACTGTACTTAAATAACAGTTTAAATACAACAGTGTAAAAATACTGTAAAAAGTAAAAGTCTGACATTTGAAATATTACGTAAGAATGCAAAGAGAAGTAAAAGTACTCGTCATGAGGAACAGTCCCTGTCCGTGTTGAGACTTAGAGATGTTACCGACTAATCATAAGCAGCTGTGGAGCTGACATTTAATGTTATAACCTGTTGGTATTAGAAAACACTTATATGTGATTAGCACGGGGTCAGAGTGAAACTACTGTCTAGACAGGATCGGTGTACAGTTTTAGGCCCTCTCAGCTCTGCTGGCCGGTTGGAGAGTCCCAGGTATTTCTGGGTCAATCACACGATAATGTCACATGAGGGCTGTTGGAGGTGAGTCATGGAGTACAGTCACATGTGACAGTAGTCAGGGTCACATGACTCAAGGTGTGAAGCGTGTTAAAAGTATGTGGGATGAGGTGTGGTCAGGTTGGCACCGCGAGTGAGTTAATTCATCCATCACCATTCACTTTCAGTTCTGTTCAGAAGCCACAACTGAGGCGCCTGAATGTGACGACCCCCTTCCTCGTGGGAGGTCTCACTGTAGGTTCCCCTCAGTGCTTTGGCTCAGTGAAGTCCTGGTTCTCCTTACTGCAGTCCCCCTTTACACCTTTTAATGTAATATCAGTCATCCAGGTAGTACGACAACTGGGAGACTGAGGTGAAGCCACCCAGACACATTTTACTGCACGCGTCTACTTCACGACAACACAAGCTGATGTGTCGACCTGTCAGTAGTAACACAAGTAGCTGATTAAAGGGCAACTCCACCAATTTTAACGTATTAAAATGTGTTTACAGGTCTGGAAAAAGGTAGTATAAAGCCTTCTGTGTCTCCAGGGGAAGCTGCATGTACCATATAAGTTGCCTCCAGGTATGTCACTCAGCAGCTAAGATGCATTGTGGGAAATGTTGAGGCAGCAGAATTTGAAACGGTAGAATACGTGAAAAAAAAAGGTGATATCTCTGGTTCTGATATCGATTGTGATAGCTGTTGTTTTAAAACTTTCCAACGTGTCCAACAGTGTTTAAAGGCCAGCGGACTGCTTTTCAAAACATGGCCCCTACCCACAATGCAACATGGCCATGGAGCGGTATCACTGGAAGCAATTTATCAGATCGTACGCAGCTTCCTCTGGAGCCACAAAAGGTTTAATGTTATCGCATATGCAGACCTGTAAACACACTTTAATGTGTAAAATTAACCGAGGTGCTGTTTTACTGATTGACAAAATATCAATCACCCACATCTTTGATGATCAAATTTTAACACAACCCATTTTAGGTTATCTATAAAACAGTAACACGGTACACATGTTGAGGCATCTTATGTGAGAATTTGCTGCGTCTCTCAACATTTATGAATATGAACAATTTGAATATTTGAGTTTTGAACTGTTAGTTACACAAAACACGCAACACTTTTACCTCAGGTAAACTTTTTCACAATTTTTCTGACATTTTATAGACATTTTAGGCAAACTTTTGACATTTTACAGACTTAAAAAATAGGCAGACCAGTTTTAATGTTTTCAAATCTGTCAGTGTGGAGCTACATGGATCTTTCGGTATTAAGTAAAAGAACAACAAACAACAAATAAAAATGTTTTGTTATTAAATTGGTATTAAACACAACAAAAGTTATCCCTAGTGCCACTTTTTTATTTAAACTCTAGACTTCAGTTCTTCAAATTGAATCTAGAAGTTTGTTGAGTTAGACTGAATTGAATTGGTTTAAAAAGAGAAACATAAACTCTTCCAAAGTTTACCAGCAAAGTTTTTTGGCATCTTTTCCTGAATAAAATTACCTCTTGGAATATTTTCAGAGCCTCGGGGTGATTTCATACCATCAGTTTGCGAGCAGTACAAGAATTTCCCTCAGTAATCCCAGTAGTGAAAATCAAAGTGGTATCAGGAACAAAAAGTGCCATGTGTTTCTCAGAAGTGTGTCAGCAAAATGTCCAACAGTTGGTATAAAAGTACAGACATTTTTACACGTAAACATGTAATTTAAATCACACAAGTCTTATAAGCCCAGATTCATTTGGCATTATAAGCTTCACTTGGGTTTAATAACAAGGGGACAAAAACAAAACAAAATACAGAACTGATGTGTTGTAAAAGACATGATTAATATTGAATTAAAAACAGCAAGTATTTGTAAATACATTAAATATTACTAAACACACCAAGAGAAGTCTCATGTGCTTCCAATTCTGACTATGATCAGATTTTACCTTTAAATCTTTAATTTCCACTAGATGGCGCCTTTTACCAAAACAAACTGTAAGTTCATTTTATCTATCTGGCCATGAGGACTATTCCTTTTTATAACTCTTGTTTTATATATGTATATATATATATATATATACACACACACACACACACACACATATATGTATGTATATATATATATATATATATATATATATATATAAAACAAGATATATATTATATATGGATATATTGTTTTCCCGACACACATAAACACACACTAATGAAATGAATCACTTCAAAACATGTCGTTGGCAGCTTTTAATCGCTGAAAACTTTATACAAGAATAAAAGACAATATTTGATATTTACACAGTAATACTTCAAAAAAATACTTTACATTGCACACATACAACACATGATTATTTTGCGCTTAACAAGTTACTGCTCATCAAATCAACGCTACCAACCAAAACTCAAGATACTCAACGTTAATACCTAAATAATAATAATAATAAAAACCAACAACTCGTGTTACTCAATAAAAACAACAGGACGGAGATGGAACATAAGAAGTTTAAATTGAAATATGAAAAGTTTGGAGTAGAAAAATATTTGTTTGTGAAATCATACTGTGGTAGAAAAGGAAGCAGTGGCTCAAGTACAAAAAGATCCAAGAATATTAAAATGTGGAAAAAGAAGAGAATATAGCCAGCTATCTCTCAGTTTTGCTTGAGAAAACGGTATGAACACTATTTTGTCGTTGAACTTCACAATTACGCACGCGGGGGATCACAACTTCACTCAAAATGCACCACACAATATGAAGTAGGTTTTTGTTTCTCTGGAAGTATAAAAGAAAAGAGAGGTTTTAAAAATGCAGATACTTTATTTATTTAACTTGAGGACTTTAATAATGGAGTCCTACCTTCGAGCAAGTCAAGGCCTTTAACTCTGTGTTTTGTTCCTTGTAGGAGTTTTGAGATGTCTCAAACAAACACCTGCAGATGATTTAACCTTATCTGAGAAATGCCCATAAAAAAAAAACCAGTTTAATTTGATGTATTTTGAAGCCGATCACTGCAGAAACAGATCCTGGAGAACACCAGATGAGAGAAAACTTCTCAAATTCAGCCCCATCGTAGGATTAAACAGCCGGCCACATCTGTCAGTGATTTTTAAGAGTCAACCGTTTTTTAATCCTTGATTTAAAGCCCTGCTAGTTTTCACTCTAAGCATGTAATTAGTGATTTCTTCACACATTGGACAACATCTGAGTGAAATCAACTGCACTGAATGAGATGACAGCAAATGACGCACCACTAGGGGGCGCCCACAGCTCACTAATTGCAAAATGAAAGGGAGTCAATGGACGAAATTCATAAAATCTCACATTGCTACGGTTTAAAGCGTAACTCCACCAATTTGACACATTAAAGTGTGTTTACGTCTCTTGAGGAAAACTATTTCATATATGGATAAGAAGTAGTTTAAAGTATTTTGCAGCTTCAGAGAAAGCTGCACATTATCTGATAAAGTGCCTCCAGTGATGTCACATGATGGCCACGTTGCATTGTGGGTAATGTAGGCACCAGGTTTTCAAAAAAGTAAGAGGAACGTGTGGAATAAAAGACAGTATCTCCGGTTCTACTGCATAGATTTTGATCATCTGTTTTCAAACCGAGTAGTGTGCAATACAAGGCCAGTGGACTGCTTTACATGGTGCCTACATTACCCACAATGCAATTTAGCCACAGAGTGACACCACTGGAGGCAATGTATCAGATTACATGCAGCTTCCTCCGGAGTCAAAATAGGAGTTACCCTTTGAGTCATTTTTGTGTCTGCCTGACATAAATGTGTGCCTTGCTCAGAAGAAATGGACGATCTGTGTTGTTAAGCAACTTAACCAAACCAAACTTAACCAAAGGTGGTTTTAAAAATATGGTGGCCCTTTTGATGAACGTAGCTTGAGTGACGCGTAACGAGTAACGCCCTTCAGAAGATGAAAATCCAGGAAAATAATAATTGTAGAGTCAAACAAATGCTTTAGCCAGCTCAAGATGTGTTATATATTGCCTATTTTTTAAGATAATGCATATTTCTGACTATAACCCATTCGAAAAACAGAGGAATTTGTTAGTTTCTGAGGCCAAAGACACATTTTTGCTGAAAGGAATCTATGAATCATAACTGCAACTGGTGTGACAACTTGAATGGGATAATTGGAACGAGCTGAACTAAACTTTTCCTGCGACAGCGACTCTCTTTTCCTTCCTAGCACTGCAGCTTGCGGATGCTGCGGGAAATCCTCTTGAACTCCCTCTGTCCCTTCTGCCAGCGCTTCAGCGAGGTGATGACCAGGTTGCCGTCCATCTTCTGGCCCATGACCAGGTAGGCGGCGTTGATGTCGTTCATCTCCTCGCAGATGCACTGCAGGCCGTCCTTCAGCCACAGCACCGTCTTCCTCAGGTCGCGCTCCGTCACGCCGTTCAGCTTGTAGATGGTCTTGCTCTTGGTCTCCGGCACTATCTTGGTGTCACCGTTGATGTAGGAGATCTCCTTGACTTTGATCTTCAGAGCTTGGTGCGAGAAAAGAGGAACATTCACTGACGTGTGCTGATGAAAATCATCTGAGAAGCTTACAAACGATGCATTTGCAGTTCTTTTAGTGCTATGAATGATAAAAGTCAGGAGGGAAATCATGGTGACAATTTCCCCTCCTGGAACCTGAGGGGTCATGACCTCTCTGAGCTCCTGAGCTCCACCTTTGGAAACAACCGCTCTAACAGAATAGATGGGTGGACTTACCGAAGTCATTCTTACACAGGTTGTCTACAATTTCGTTGTCGTTTTCATCTGTTTCCTTGCAAGCATCGCACACTCTGGGCACTAAAGAGGAAGTTAGACATGGTAAATGTTACATAATCAGTATTCAACACACAGATTTATGTACTTGCGCAGAATACAATCAAGCTGTTCACACGCGTAATTTATGCGCCAAGGAGCTTATGTTCCATTTACGCACGAGATTTGGGGATTGCGCATTTAAAGATGGACAAGACCTCACCCTCTTTGGTGGCTGGTGCGAAGCTCTCGATGCCTGCAGGTGGGATGCACAGGTCATTGTCGAGTGGGAAGCGCTCGCAGTCCAACATCTTCGGCCAGGGGAAGCCGAACGCGGACATCACGGGCGCGCAGCCGTTCTTGACGCTCTCGCACAGAGACCTGCACGGCTGTATGGGCTCGTCCAGGTCGTCCAGACACACGGGGGCGAAGAGGGAGCAGAGGAACTTTCTCGTGTCGGGGTGACACTGCTTCTGCACCAGCGGGATCCAAGACGAAGCCTGCTGCAGGACCTCGTTCATGGTCTCGTGTCCGAGCAGGTTCGGCAGGCGCATCTCCGTGTACTCGATGTCGTGGCACAGGAGGAGGTTCGGAGGGATCGGCTTGCAGTTGTTCTTCTTGTAGAATAACTCGTGCTGGCCAAAGTTGTACAATCCGTGGATAGCTTCCGTGCAGGGTAGTGTCATCAGCCACAGCACCGTCGCTGTCGGAATAAAGGCTGTCATCTTGCGTGCGCGCGTAAAAGCTGGCAAATTCTAAACGCGTAAAAAAAAACTCAGTCAGAGGCTGGTGAGCATCAGTCAGCGGGGATGGATCCTCTTCCAGTGGCCGGGTCCCACTCTTCAGGAGGTTTTCTTCCAGGCACGCGTGGGAGGAGTCTGTGCGTAAAGACCGCGTCTCCACTCAGCGCCTGGTCTCCTCATATCAGGTGAACCCAGATCTGACTCCCCACTTGTTGCTCTCCTCTGGGCCCGACAGGCCTTTTTTTGATTTCTAATTATAGCTCCTAGAATTTTATCACCGGTCGTTTTTCCGAACAGCTTCCCTCTCTATTTCATCCTCCTGCCCTCCATCGTGGAAATAAAAACAAAACGTGTCTGACAGGGTTTCCTCATTACGCCCAGATCAACAGAAACACATCCTGAGTGATTCCCCCCCTCAACCCCCCGGTTGCTGTTTTTAGACCCACGCTGTAAATAGTTTGGAAGTGTAGTCAGTAGGGGCATTTAGCTCCGTGCAGCGAAGCGTTCATTTTCCATCATTAGGAGTTTCAGTGTTGAAATCCTCTGGGCAGGTCTGCAGGTTCGCGCCACACGGTGAAATATCGTCTCGCCCCGGTGTGAGAAGCAGACCTCCAGCCAGCACCACCCAGGGGTGAAACCGGATACCGCCTCGTCCTGCTCTGCGAGCTCTGGCTCCTGTCCGCCTCTCGGACCCCCTCTGGAGCTCCAGTCTGGTCTGCAGACAGCGGCGTGGTTCTTCTCAGGGCTGACCTCCCTCCTGCTCCCTCAAGGAAAACTGAAATGAGCGAACACTTAAATCTTGGATGTGATGTTTGTGGAATTTCTCTCGCTTAAAGGGTCAGTTCACACAAATTACAGAGGCATATTTTACTACTTGTGGTTTGGGATATTCAGATACTTTTGGAAAGTGATGGAAAAATATATTTACTCAGTTACTGTACTTGAATGGGCCCACACAGCTGTGAGGTAGATGTACATCCACTTCACTACATCTTGGAGGCAAATATTGTACTTTTACTTCACTGTCTTTATTTGATGAATTTTGTAATTTGTTTCCTGTTTTTTTAATTACTTGACTTGGCAGTTGGATCAGAAAAAAACCCTGATTCTGATATATGGGGTCCAACTGATGATCTTCAATACAAGACGCCTATTATTCACTTTCATTTTTACCAGAGTAAATTGTCAACATGTTACTTTATACTGTACAATACATTTTGGCAATTTTTCATCTTTGTTTTTGGGGCAATATCTAATCTAAAACTAATCTAGTGTGTAGTGTGTGTGCTCCTGCTGGGTCCCTCCTCTCTCCTCCACTCAGCACCTCCTTCAATCATTCATGAAAGCTGGTGAGTCACCTGTTTTAATTCGTAGGAAAAAGAATTTGACTCGGTGTGTTTGCTCTGAATTAAACCTGCCATTACATTTTATAGCTCTACTTGCGCCCATTTATTTTATTTGTATTTTATTTAGCAGAGCTGAACAAAGGGAATGTTTCTGGCGAGAAGTCCCCCTTCACATGTTTTTCTTTCCGTACCAAAACAAGACAGGACCTATAAATGATTTGGTGACGTGTATGAACAATGTTTTATGAATTAAGAGCGGCACTTTTAAACGATGTGTTAGATTGTTCATCCTCTGATGGTGCAGTAAGTGTTTCACCACCCCTGAACAAAGGAGTTTGAATCAAATGAGACGCCTCGTACCGACTCCCACTTCCAGAAACTGATTATTGTACAGCAGAGCGAGAAACTACAAGGAAACATGAGGTCACTGTTGTAACTGCTGACAGACGTGTTTTCTTCCAGGATGACTTTGGATGATTTTTCTTAATATTTAAAGGCTCAATTCACCCAAATAACAAACATGTTTTCTCACTCACAAGTTGTGTCTCGCCTTGCAGACAGTTTTGACCGATTTGCAGATGTTACGACCGACACGTCTCTGCCACCATCACAGCACAAGTTTTAAGTCAGACGCTAATGTCATTTAACATTATGGTGCTCAAAGCTTTGAAAAGTCACACAGCAACATTTTTTGACTTGGGACTTGATTTGCCTTCGGCGTAAAGGACTCGACTCGGTCTCCACTTGACATAACCTGTGACCGGCTTATTAAAGCGGCATTCAGAGCTTTAAAATAACGCAGGCGCCTGCTGAGGCATGAAATATAATCCAGGAAGTCCAGTTTAAGTAACAGATCCATGAGTCTGAAGGATTGTCAGATGCCAAAAACATAATCCTATATTACTCTGAGACAGAGCAACGCAACTCTGAAAAGTTCTCAAAGCTGCAATTAGCACCATGTGAGAGGTAAACGGTAGAAACACAGCATCAGAATCAGGAATGTGGACTGAGGAATGTCCACAAAATTCAGATTATGCCTATTAAGCAATTTGCAATTTGTGCATGATAAAAAACTAAATAAATGTTTGAGAGATGAGCCATTGAATATAAAAGCAATGTACCAGGAAGGTGTTCTTTCATACATTTGATTAGTCACGTGACGTCATGTTGCTGGACATTATTTTTCTTCCTGCACCGGATTGGCCGTGTTCAGAGTGTCACAGAGCTCTGGAGCGGGATCCTAACTGGTTCTTCGTTCTGTGTCAAAGGTTTAACTGGATTTTACAGGGCAGCGCTCCCCCCCCTTCTCATCCGCCGCCCTTCAGAGTGTGTTAACTCTATTCAGGTCTCTGTAGAAACACTTATAAGGCCCATTTAAGGGCTCGAACCCCCCGTTAACCTGCAACTGGACCCTTAAACTGAGCAGTAGGTCAGCTGGCTAAACTGTACCTGTGGTGTGGCGGGTCACAGGCTAACCTTTGCTGGGCGGCTGAATGTGGTCAGCTGTAGACGGGACTCTACGTTGAGGCATTAGATCAACGCAGAACTTTCGGCGAAGCGGTTAGAGTTAAACTTCTCAGACACCTCAGCTTGTTTTTTAAAAGTGCCGAGAACAAAAGCCATAAACGGCATAAACAGCGAGCAGGAGGTTTCAGTTCTTCTGAGCGGGCTGTATTAACAATATGGTTTCACAGACAGTTAAGGTCAAAGGCTTGCAGTAGAGGTAAGCTGATCCCAGGCCTGTGCTCGAAGTCACCCCAGTGGGTTCTCATTACAGCTCTGTGTGAAAATGAGACACAGCTTGTCGGACCTCGTCGTCCATCTGTGGCCCAGTAACCCTTCATTCTTCCACTACCCTCAACCCATTACCCCTTCCCTTCATCTTTTTTCATAAAGAATGGAGGGCTTGGCTGCAGTCAGAAACAATCAGAGAATGTGTTGTGCAGGTTCAAAAGATAGCCATCCCCTGAGAAAAAAAAAGCTGAAGGAATCAATTTATCGAATGCTCCACGAAAGACTCATCTCTCAGTGTGAGGAGCATCAAAGCCGTCGCGACTGCTTTAATGCGAACCAAACCGACCGCAGTTTTTTTTTTATTTTTTTTTTATGCGCACAAGCTCCCCAGCCTTCCACACGGGATCTTTGGATTTGGACGAAAATAAAATCTGATCAGAAGAGATTAAAGGATCGGTCTGGTCGCATTCGATATTTTTCTTATTTTTCGACAAACTCCACGAAAAAGACCAAAACCAACAATGAAGTGATCCTCGTAACAAGTATCGTCTGTGTAGTCAGAGCCTCTGCGTCGTGCTGTAGACTTCCAGTGACAACTAGAAACTATTAAAAACCAGCCCGTTCTAACTCATCGTGGCAAACTGCACACTTCTCAGTATGACACTGCTGTTTCCCCCCTCGCATCACTCTGCTGCAGTAGTATAGAGGTGTAGTCTCTGTCCTAAAACACAGAAATCAGTCGGCATTTTTGCACATCCGGTTCCCTCGTCTCAAAGTCGATGAAGTTTGTGAATTAGTTTTCGGTTAAAGGGCTGAAATAAGGTCTGCGGTTACAAAAATGGTGTTCTCTGGCATTAACAACGATTATCTAGTGGCCCAGAAAGAAAAAAGAGACCCAGATTCTTCACCACTAGGACCACTCGCCGCTATTCTTGACTGCCGACTGAGAATCAGCTACACGGCTCTGAACATTGTCCTGAAGTGCACTAATGAGCTTGTTAACTTCAATCACTCCCCTCTGCATTGACATTTCGGGAAGGAATTTATCCCAACCAAGAGGAATTAATCTCATTAGAGCTCCAGAGTCATATAGATCGTGCCTGCTCGGCGTAATTGATGTTCCTATTGTACAGGTCTAATTGACTCAGCGTGGGGCTTCAGAG
>CAEMYA010001996.1:897152-973859 GCA_903131615.1 Diplodus sargus
AAAAAAAAAGAAAGTGACAAATGTACTCAGCATCAAGACGATGACACTGCTTTGTTTGCTTTAATGCTGCTCTGCCAGAGGATCATGAGAGCGAAATGGCGACGAAATGTTTAAAACAATAGCTTCATTGTTTTACGCAAAGTGATTTGTTGGCGTCCCAGATGATATGATATTCAAAATAAAGTTAGGGTTGCTGCGGTGCATGTAGAATGGAGAATGAATAATAAAGTCATTGTTCTTTACAGAGAAGCTCTGGTGACCCACTTTTTCAAGTTCGCTCCGAAGTTCAGACTTTATGCGACATGGCCGACAGAATATTACGAGTCAAGTCTGACACGTTATGATAAAGGAGAAGTTAAAGATTTTGTTTGACACGCTCATTACTTTCTGTTTTACACACGTCAGAGTGCAGGGAAAAGTTACCTTAGCTTAGCATATAGTATGTAAGCAGGTGGAATTAGCTAGCTTGGCTTTGTTTCAAAGTTCAGAAATACACTTGTGGAGCTTTAAAGACACAGTATGTAATTAATATGCTGCAAAAGAAATCTGCTGACTGGTGTGTCTTGTTGCTGGCCATTAAACCATTAAACAACCACTGTTGCCGATAGAAATCTATCTGACATGTTTCAGGCACAACGTTCATGTTAAGTGTAGTCTCGTGCGCAGACGTCCCTGTCGGAAGGTTGAGAATTTTACAGACATGAAATGAGTCAAAAAAAAACAAAAAAACAACTGAAGTTCAAAATGCGTGACAGCTGAAGAGTCATTGTTTTTGGAAATCATATTTTTTTTTCAACCTTCGACAAGACTTTTATTAGCTGCTGTCACACACATGCTGCCAGTGTGTCTGCCTTTTTTTTAAAAAAAAGAAAAAGTTTTTCTGCACTGTATATAAGTACATTAAGAAACAGAGTCTACAATGTATATACCAGTAAACTAAATAGTCCAAATGCACACATGCTTTATGCTTCTACACGCTGCAGATTATCCTCAAAGTGAAGGGATAAAATGAGCTCCACATGGGACACCGTGCGTAGTCCTGCACGACCACTTTCATAGGCCTGGGAACCCCCAAACACACACACACACACACACACACACACACACACACACACACACACACACACACACACACTGAGCTTTTCCTTCTGTCTCCCACATCTGTGTCTATGGCCCTAATTGTTTAATACCTCTCCCCTTCCAACCTCCCTGTGCAGCCGAGGCACTAATAGGCCCATCAAAAAACCTGCCGGGGCCTCTGATTCCTGTTACCCTGAGCTAACCGATGGAGATTTCACTGGTCAGTGGATGAACTCGTGCTCCTCGCCACCTGTGTTTATGCCACATGGTTGTTGTGGCTGGACTGTGTATCTGAGAGTGTGTAAAGGATGGTTGAGTGGTTGAAAAAAAACCCTTTGTTTGTGGCTTCTTGAGGGTAACTGGGAGAAGAGAAAAAAAAAAGTTTTCGGTCTGTTTGTTTCAGTCTGTCTGCTCCTAATTTATGCATGATGTTGAAGTTCCCTTTGTTTCTGCTTTTTTTTTTTTTTTTTTTTTTTTTTTTTTTTGCACTGTACTTGATCAGTCAACATCAGCTTGTCTTTGTTGAGCAGGACACACACAAAGACTTAAAGCCGGCACCGTGAAGTTTGACAGTCTGCTTCGTTTGCTACCTGTACCGCTCCAGGTCGACACACGCTTGAGGGACAGTGGAAAAAAAAAAAAAGGGAGACGGCGAGGTTGGAAAAACTTGACCCTAAAGTTGTTTGAACCCCTTCATCCTCCTGACGTCCCCACGGACAAAAATGGATGGACTTCTTTTGGACTGGAAGGGAGGAAAAGCTGTCACTGCCACCTCTTCCATGCAGTGTCAGACGCAGCCGTTTGAACCTGAGGTTGGGGCATAAATCTCCATCCTAGGGCCGGCCTTGACATTCTGTTCCCAGATGGTTCCCCCCCCCTGCTGTGGACTCTGCCCCAAAGGGGCCTGGCATCCCGGAGAGTCCCATCCATCACCGGAGGTCCAGGCCCCTTATACTGGGAGCGGAGGCCCCACTAGGGAGCACCTGCCCTCGTGTTTTCACCCTTGTGGCTAAAACAACTCCACCCCGCCCGAGCGCACTTCATCCCCCGCTGCCTCCCTGAGGGGTTGGAGGTCGTTTGAGGGTGTGAGACAACTTTGCGTGTCCAGAGACACTCGTCTAAGATGACATTCACACTCAGGGTCGGCGGTTAAATCTATTAGGGCTCATATTACAGGCAGGTCAAAGGTTGAGATATTGTTAATGTTAACAGGAGGCCACACAGACTATACAACAAAAAACATAGAATAAGCAGCACTGGAGACAAACGCCAGGAAACCAGAAGGAGAGCAAAGATCAATCGCCTTCAAAACGAAAAGAAAGGTACTTCTTCACTCCGAACAGCTTTTATTCAACAAGAAATGCACTCCTCCCATTTTTGGTCCATCTGTTTTATATATTGTGGCCAAAAAACATCACTGATTTGATTGGACCCAAATGTGATGCTTGAGGCTCCTTCATACATCCAAAGCCTGTCTGACCCTCCTTCTCCTGCCCTCCACCAACAAAGCTCCCTTTCCCTCTCCCCACTGGTCTCGTTCAAGGGGCTCCAGGCCTGGATACGTGTGTGTGTGTGTGTGTGTGTGTGTGTGTAGTCTCCTCCCAGCTTAACTGGCTGCCAACCGTCTATACTGTGAGAGGCGCTCGACAAAGAGCCTATGATTTAAGTATCAAGCCACCTGTTAAAAGGTGGCTCTGAGAAGTTTGAACTTTCTCATGCTTTCAACTAAATATGTCAAAACAAGGCTTAATATGCAGCTTTCATTGGATGCAAGTGCGGTTTGTCACGTGCAGCTTCCTCTGATAACGTGGACGCAGTTTATAGGCAGAAACAGCTAATCTCCCTGGTGTCAAATAGAAGCTGTATATAAACATATTATGAGGAATTCTTTTCATGCAGGTCATAAACTAAAGTTCTGGCATCGACAACATTCAACAAAATGTGTCACATCTCGTTCACATCATATGTTTAAGACCTGACTTTAATATCGGGATGTGGAGGGGACGCTGGTGGAGGTCCAGCACAGTTTGAGCTGCGTTTCAATATTTGTTCTCCTGAAACCACTGAATACTTTCAAGGAGACCACGGGAACATTTCTAGTCGTGTTTGTGGCGATCAAAACAGATATTTTAAGTCAAAACACCATCTTCTCCTAACCCTAACCGAGCAGTTTTGTAAATGTAACCGGCATTTGTTCTGGTGGTTGGATTACCATCCAATAGTTGTTGATATTTTACTCAAAAACACATGAGCCAACCTCATAGTGGCATCAGAGGGACATGTCAGTGGATGACTAAAATCATTAGTGTTCATCCTCTGGGCCACTACATATCTGTACCAAAATACATGACAATCCATCCAACACATGTTGAGATGTTTCAGTCTGAACCAAAAAGGTGGACAAGGCATTTTCATGTACTTCTGGATATTTTTAAAATACTTTTATGGCTGTGAAACTGGATCATCATTGCTATCTAGCTAATCCAACTCCAGCTGCATTCCTCTACAAAGGAGCGCTACAAAGAGGCACAGTTTAAAGGAAAGTTCACCCAAAAATTCAAATTCATTCATAATCTCCTCAACCCCTGAGCTGATGGAGTGTTGGGTAAAGTTTTGTAGTCCACCAAACATTTCTGGAGCTTCACAGCGTTTCAGCATAATCCTAAGAAGCAAAAGTAGATGGAGACTTGCTTTAAAATGTGAATAAACAACACGTAAATAAAACCTCCTGATCCAAGTAATCTGGAGTCTCATGACTCTAAATTGATCAGTGAAATCGTCACTTTAGCCTCTAAGCTAAGCACACCCTGTCTGGAGCGTTGATCGAGTATGAAATTACCCAGATCTTCTACATTTTGGGGCCAATTCATTGTGTGCACTAGAGACTTCCACCGACTGAGCCGTCTAACTTGGATGCTAATAGAACAATTTTATCTTGCGGCTCTTCTGGACTTTCCAAATGAATCAAATTATGAAATGAGTCATTTTGCGGGGGCTGTGAGGGTAAAAGAAATTCAGCTACCATTTTACAGATGCTTCTTTCACAATGTAAGCTTACGGGGAAAAGTCTTTTTGGGCCCCGGTGCGTCATGTGACGCTGTAAATTTCAGGGGTTTGGCCAGTACGAAAGTTGGCTTCAAGGCCAGTTGTTCTTCCCGGGTTTGGAGTGAGAGTCAGAGGTGTAAATAATGTCTTTTTTTTCCCAATCAATTAGACATGTCTGTTTAGGAAAATGGCATGAGGTTGAGACCGAATCTGAAATTTGTTTTTTTGGGTGAACCAACTGAACGAGCCTCGATAAGAGCCTGGAAGGAATTTAGCGAGCAGCGAGTCACGCTGCACGTTACCGTCCCCACTTCAGATCTGCTCAGCTATCCCACATCATGTCCGCGTTAATTTCCATCAGGACCAGGCCCAGCACTGCACTCTGGCATATATCGTCCCACGCACTTGTCAAACATCTGAAAAGAAGATAGACAGGATGTCCCACATGGTTCTGATAAACACAGAGGTAAGCTACAGTCAGCACAGTTTACTCTTTCCTAATCTGTGATTAATTCTTTACGTAAAGTGCATTGTGATTCCTCTGTGAAGAATGTATAGCTGAGGGAAAATGACTCCATTATAAATAATTGCTTAAATTGGTGCCTGTTATTAATAAATCACAATGGCTCACATTTCTTTCTTCTTCTTCTGTCGAACGTGACCTCTTTTGTTTTGGGGAAAGGAAAAGGTGGACGAGAGAGAAAACAGAAAACATTTGGATTGTTTCCAGCTTGCAAACGAAGCGTAACACACGCTCTCAGTGTGACAATGTTTATACAATCTTTCAGCAACACAGCGTAGATGAACTTACAGATGTATGGAGAAATATCAGAACTCGGCACATATGTTGATTTTCTGGAGTCAAAGGACCAAGTGGTAATTTATGATTCTGAGCACGATGATTGATGTTTTTGCTGCAAATCTGCTGATAGACCATAAACAGATTGTGGCTCTGCTCCGAACTAAAGAAATGAATCTGAACTGTCTGAAAGTGCAGATATAATTCTCCTGCAACCACTTAGTCAATACTGATAAGAAACAGAACTGTAACTCAGTTGATCTTTTTTTTTTTATTAATAAATTTAGCATTGGACTAAATTACTAAACTGGGAAGTGGATTCAATCAGTTCGCGGCAAATCCCCCACTCGGCAAGTTTTTTTTTTATTGTCACAAATATAAAAATGTAAGTCTTACAGACTTCTAACTTTGAAAAAGAAAACTATCTGAGCGTGGAGTTCGCTCGTTCGTTTGATATGATAATATCAACATTTTCCCCAGATTTATAAAACTTCCAAGGAAAACTCTAAAGTTACGATGTATTTACATATCATTCACCGAAAAATTACATCCATGGCTATTTCTGAGAATGTGAGCAAACACGACAGAACACTGTAGCATTCATACGAACTCTTCTCATAAACGTAAAACATTAAACAGAAACAACATACACTGTCTGAATTCCAGATTTGTCTTCTACGTCACCTCTGGTTTGGTCAAAATAAATAATCAATTCACTGAATATGTGAAAACATATTATAAAGCTCCCCTGCTAGCTGAGCTACTTGCTAACGGCAGCTAGCATGGCAGCTAATTGCTACAGCAAAGAATAAATAGCAAATCCAGATTGTTCTTATGAAAATGTGATGTTGCTGATCTCACTAACATGCTAAACTAAGATGATGAACATGGTACATCCGGCAAACCATCAGCATGCTAGCATTGTCATCATGAGTACCATCATCATCGCTGCTAGCCTTTTGTTTTCTACAAAAGCTGGTTTTTATTTGACAAAAGACGCAATTAAGTTCTCGAATATTAAATGTTGTTTGAGCATAAAGTAATAGAAAGTCTTTGTATAATAAAATAAATGGCAGTTCATTGAAATCAGGAATCTGATCAGAGAAACTGTGATTTTGATGCTAGCTTTTGGTTCTTGGTGCACCGTATCAGTAAAAGCACATTGAGGTTTAACATCTCTTCAGACATGCAGTACAGTATAAAAGCTAAAGAGAACGCAAAAAGCATCTTTGTCCTGTTTTTCTTGGATAAAGTTGAGGTAAAATTGTGCTGGTAAAACATTTTTTTGACTTAAAGGCTGTAATACAGAAGAAATATGCACAATTAAAATGCCGTTTGAAGACGGGAACACCGCTGCTTATGCTGGTTTTTGTTTTCCAGCCTAAATTCAGTCTATAATCTGTACCATCTTTCATGAAAGGCGACTTCAGAAGAGTTCCTAGATGCTCATGTAGTTTTACTTACAACAGGTGGAATTTCTTATGAAAATCACATGCTACGAATCTGCATTACATAGGCCTACAAAAAAGGTTTTGTTTTACTGTTAGGTCTAGCAACCCGCTTTACCTCTGGCACCAAACATAACAAACCGAGATCAGACTGCTGCAATTACATTTAATTAGATTTTACATTTGCCAATGTTAAAATATGTGGGTAACACACAAGTAAACACAAAAAATGCTCTTCGTTTCGTATCTTCTGCTCCATCGATTCATATTTTTAGCCAAGAGAAGAATGAAGCATTCCATCACAACCCAAAAGACTGGATACTAAAATAGTTTCACAACAATTTATTATAAAATCAGTTGTCGCCGCAGCTACACTTTCCCGCTCCTCAACTGTTTCTCTGCCAAGCGAATGTAACCTAGATTCCTTCGGTGCATCGCACAGCCTCAAGTCCCCTGAGAAACAAGCCAGAAACCACAACGCAGAACGTGTTTAGAGGCCAGTACTTATCTCAATAGAATGCAAATAGAAATAAATACAAAATCTGATCCAGGATGAGAACACAGCTGTGTTTTATTTGCCACAAAGCCTCCACTTCCAAGTGACTATCAGACGGGACTATCAGATGATAATCTTCTCTTCTTGTTCTGCAGGAAAACGCGGCTCAGGGCGAACATTGTGAGATCAGCCTTGACCAGATTTGACAAGTGATGATCTAGTACAGATGTGTGTTATTACGGAGGATCTTTCATTGGACTGTGACTTTTTAACACTGCTCTTTACTGCAGTATTATCTGCTCACACACGGGATCAAGGCTTGATTACCAGCAGGCAACTGCAGCTGGGCTCACAGACTCCAAGAGTCCCACGTGTGTCAAGTGATTTGTGTTAATGTGATCAACTGGAATTCTGTCGTCTCGGTGACATGACAGGTCCCGCGGTATTACCTGATCTTAACGAAAGGTCCCTGTGTATTCCCCCTCTGTATTCCACATTCAGTAATTTAAAGCTGTAGACACAGCTATACGGATTGTTTTAAGTCAACTTACAGGAATAACAACTCTTATTATTATACTCCATTTATGTTTTTGGGGGGCCGACGAGACCAATGTTATCTGCCTCTGTTTGGAACTGAAAATCACATTCACATCAACAGGTACAGTTGAAACCTTTTATTTTGCATGTGGAGAGGCGAGCTCCGGCATTAAAATGGTTAAGCTAGCTTGTGTACATTCACACCGTTAGCGACCAGGTTAGAGAAACCAGCCCAGTCGCCGCAATAAAATGTTGGCAATGAACATTTCTGCAAACCACTGATACGTTAAAACTTAACATTTCTTTGTGAACGTATCTGTGGTCTGCAGAAATGTACATTGCCAACATTTATTGCGGCGATTGCGTCGGCGTCACTTTCAGTGTACAGGTTGCTCGCTTGGAGGTTGTTGTTGACTTAAGAGGAGGCGACACGCAGATGGTGACAGGGAGGAGAATGTGACCAGAAATATTAATGAGGTGAATTAAACAGCAATGCAGTCTCGTAGTCAGACTATTCCTGCATCAAAATCTAGTTTAATGAGCTGTGTTTTCATACTGGACATGATAAAAATGGAGGGCATACCATACACAGTGCACAAACAGTGGGACACCCAGCAGCTCATGTTTGCCCTGGAGCTCCCTAACAGGTTAATCCCAGCACACTGGGGATTACAGTCAGTTTCCACGCCTTATTAAACTGTGAATAATCGCATTTATTGCACACAAATCCAAAAACATCTCCGTCCTCATAGAGCAGCCAAGGACTTTGTTGTACTTGAGACTTCCCGACCTCTCAGCAAATTGAGTTGCCCTGACTGACAGGTAGTATCTGATAAAGATCCACTGAGCAGCTCTTTGCTCCGGTTGTGTGGACTGGTGAGCGGCTGAGAACCAGAAGCTTGTTTGGCCAGCTCACCTGATATGGCGAGAGATCTCCTCGCTCACCGTGATCCCAGGGCCAAGGACCCGCTGAAATCACAAATACAGAGGACTTGTCAAAACCCACTGAGGTGCAGAGGAGAGTCTGAACTGAGTCAATAAATAATTACGCACCTATCAGCGACTGCATGTAGGACACACTTGGCTGGTGTGGTTCGAGGGCCAGACCGTTTATTATCTTTCATGAGAGTATCTGATAAAGACTTTAGCTCCTCAGCTTCCTCAGCTCACATGTTCCCTGAGGGTAGCACATTTGGATTAACAGCAGACCAAGTGGAGCCATCTTGAATCACTTTGTGTTTCTTTACTGTTCTGAGAGAAGCACACTTCTGTGGTGTTCAGGTCACTTTTACAAGCAGCAAACATAAAAACATTCTGTCTTCAGTTTTTTTTTCTTCACAAAATTGCATCAATACTGGATGAAAGTGGTCGAGAACAAATGAATCAATGACAGTTTATGTTAAAAGCGGCTGCAATGATGGATACAGACAAATGCTGTTGCAGTTAAGTGTAAAAAATAAATATTAAAAATGCTAAACATAAATTAATATTTCACTTAAGTTTGAGAGGTTTTGAGTCTCACTGAAACCTCAAAACAAGCTGATTGAATCATTTATGAGACAGCTGTGTTCTTCCACTTAATACATTTTATGATTTTATTATTATATATACATAATAATTATAAACTGAGTAAGCATATTTACAAAATGTTACTTTTTATTGAACTATCAAGTTTTTTTAGGGCTCTTTACAAGCCTGTTGTGGAACTGCTTTCTGCTTTGAATTTGACTCGATGTTAATGTGAAGGTGATGGATTGATTGATTATTAGTATTTTATTTAGCTACTCAGGAAAATTAAGGAAAATGGTCAGATGCAATTAGTAGGGCATCACATCTTTAACCAGTGTGGTTTCTGTGCTATGAATGACTCTAAAAACCTGATTGAAAATCTTCATATTAAGTATCGTTATGTAGAAAGTCACATAACTGATTGCCGACTGTTTTCTCAAGGATCTTAGAGAAAAGAGGTTAGATATCAGTCTATGATTGGCTAAAAGCTCTGCATCAAGTGCAGGCTTTCTAAGAAGAGGTTTATTTACAGCTACTTAAAAAGGACTGTGGTACATAGCGTGTTAAATAGGGACAGATTAATCATGTTGAGTAGACATTCTTACTAGATGTAGAGCTGCCTTAAGCAATTTAATTGGGACTGGGTTTGAGAAAGTCTTTGTTAAAATATGTTTTGAATCTGAAGTGATGAAAACCCTTGCTTCAATTAGGACTCTTTAGAAAAACCACAGGAAAACAAGTCAAAATTGGAATCAGGAAGAAATGTCGAACTAAATTAAAATAGGTTTCTATCATATTATAAAAAAGCCATCCAATTCTAATATTTAATGGGAAGCACTGCTGAAAACTCGTGTGTGGTAAAAAATACATAATTTAATCAAACACATCATTATCTAATGATCATATTCCTTGTTTTATTTTTGCCGCAGCGTGAAGCGTACTGTTTACATAACTGCTGCATTTTACTTATGTTATATTCAAGGACAGGATTTCTTTAAGACATTATAATGGGCTAATAAATCACCCTGAAAGGCAATCAAGTACCAAAACATTCCACTTTTTGAATGCTGAACAGAAGAAAACACAGAACACATTTTCTGTATTGCAAGTTTGTTTGCAAACGTATCAATATTTACCAACTCATACAACTCTCTGGAAAGTTTACATAAAGTGCTGTTTATTAACAGGGTGTTCATATTTTACAGTCAGCACACACAAAAACAATCATGAAGGGAAGAGACAATTTCTGTTCATGAGTCAAAATCATAACTGTCAGAACCTGGAACTGGTTTATGAAATTCTCGCCAACACGCTGATCAGTGACAGCGGCAGAACACAATACCATCTCTTAAATCTGTACAAAATTAGTGTCAGTGAAAAATCCCCCATATTTCTGTAATATTTGGATGATGTCTCCATAAGCCTTGCCACTTATCTAGCTTTCAAAGGGTGAACAATGTTGTAATGATATTAAGAACTGTCCTGGATCTTAGGAGTGCTGCTCTCCACGGGATTTTATTGGCATTTTATTGGCAAAATATATTAAAGAAGAGGGAGGCAATATGGGTCTGTATTCAAAACACAGTTTTTTTTATGATTCCAGGAAGACAGAGCTAACCACAGAACAATGTTGCCTTTCTTTGGATATTAAAGTTAAACCAGCCTTGAAAACTTTCCATCTAGAAGCTGCAACCAACAGCAATAAGAAAGTGTTTCATTTTCTGCACGTATAAACATGTTTACAATAAAGCACTCGATAATTAATTGCATGCTTGAACATCTGCTCTTATTCAAGTGCTGCATTATAAGAATATAATGCAAGACTGAGTCCAGGTTTCTCCAGATATTAGTTTTATTACAGAAGCCGGTTATGAAATCAACCTCAATCTAAGTAATTAAATGACTACATTATGTTCGAATGACAAGTTTGCCCGGTATCGGCCCATTGAGACTAAACTCATGGCGCTCATGAGTCTATTACCATAGAAACAGGGACGACAATGGAAATAAGTCCAGGACTTAACAGTTCTATCTGAAAACAAGTTTGACATGATGTTTTTTTATACATATATTAGAATATTTTCAAAACTAAACTGTGCAATGTCACTTAAGCCTTGTTTCCACCAAGCAGTCCGGTTCAGTCAGTTCGTAACACATTAGTGTGGTTATTTTTGTGCTTCTATGATGAAACGTAGCAAAAGATACACTCTACTGGCGTACCTACCACACTAGTTGAAGGTGGAGTTAAAACATTGCACACCACTGATTGCTCAGTCAGAACAACCAGAGTCCTCTCATTCACCTGCAGCATTTTCACATGCTCGGGAAAAGTCATTGACTTGCACAGTTGACGTAAGTGGCTATTTGAAATGTTGCTGATGCCATATTTTCCCCATTTTCTCTGAGCTGAAGTCTTATTTTATGTATCATTCTGATGTTAAACTTAAGAAGAAGACAAGTTAGGTTGAATGGTAATGAGAAATGAAAACTATGTGTTGCAGTTGCCCTGATGGACTGTAGTGCTGCTACACTCTGGAAACACAAATCACTTCTTGCGATTCAAACGGTGCTATGCAAACAAGGCTTTGAAGTCCCTTAAAATACAAGGGGAAATGCCTTCAGATGTTAAATAAGAGATGGAATTAAATGTGAAAGTTCATGTCTACACCTGGATTTCTGCCTCCAACAGGCTTGCAGTGAGGGGCCCTGAGTCAAGTCTTATACCCCCTATCCCGGTCTCAGAGACAACAGGTGAGGCACTGGGGGTCTTAATGGTAAGAGAAGAAAGTGATGGGGAGAAACTGGGCGTCATGGCTGACGGGGTAAGTCCCGTGTTCCTCACTAAGGGGGAATATGCGTATCTGCGGGAAGAGTGCCTTCTGCTCAGGTTTGGTACACGCCCCGGCTTTCGTGGAGGCACAGTTCTGATGCCAGGCTGAGCCACTCCTGTTATAAGAGGCGGTGGGTGCATGAGACAGCTCGCCTCTCCTGCCAAGTCCTCACGGCCACCCTCAAGCTCCTCATCAGGGAGCATCCCAATATCAGTGAAGACAGAGGCTAGAGATTGGTAGCTCGGCTCCCAGTCCAAAATGTATTCCCAGTTGTAGCTGCCCTGCGGCTGCTCCTCGGGACACATCAGTGAAGAGAGAGAATCTGCAGCGGCCTGGGCCCCCGGGAGGGGAGCATACCCATTTGTCCTCATGCTCTCCTCCAAATCCCTCACTCTAAGTATTGCAGGAAGTAGTCCCTCACCTCCTCCCTCTTCTTTGAAGTGGTGGAGGCTTTCTGTGCTGGCCAACCCTGAGATTAAACATTTATTGACGGATAAAATGTGCTCTGGCCCTACGTCGATAGAGTGGCAGGAGGTATTGTCCACCGGTAAAGAAGAATGTGGGATCTCAGTAGCCAGGTTCCCTTGCACAGGTTCGTCTCTTTTACGGCAGGGGTACTCATTAATCCACTTGATCTCCTGGTCCTCAGCAGTCTCACCTTCTGCCGATCCACGGCCACTTGAATCTGACTGATTGTATGAGTTCATTAAGTCTCTCGGGGTCGTAAAGATGCCAGGCCGTTTCATCTGTTTTAGAGAGATTCCACTTTGCCTTTGGCCACCGGATCTACCAAACGAGCCTGTGCCCTGGTTCAGGTTTGCGGCAATGGCTGCAGCCTTTTTGATTGCCGCTTCCTTGATCTTGTACCTGAGAACCACGGCCACAAAAAATAGGAGGACAACTAGGAACATGATTAGTGAAACACTCAAACTGAGCATGTGAGCAGTAAGAGGGACACCAGTGAGTGCCTCTGCTGAGCTGGAGATATTGATGAAAACTAGGCAGTTGCTGGTCTTGGAGGCCATTTTAGGACTACCTGCAGACACTACCAGCTTCACCATGTCCTCGCTGGCATGGCTGCCTCTTCTGCGGTATACAGGTTCTGACACAAAAATGGTCCCAATTGTTTTGTTTATTGAGAAAAACGGCGATGGATTCACAATAGAGTACTCCACCAGACCGTCCATCCCTGCATCATGGTCCATCGCCATAACGTAACCGACTGTATCTCCACGCTTGGCATTCTCTGGCAGCAGGAACCGGTACTGCTTTTGGTTGAAGATGGGACTGAACTCATCCACACCCTTGATGGTCACCTGCACTCTCACCGTAGCTGCTTTGTCGCCTTTGTCCCTGGCCTCCACTACAAAGCAGTATTCACTCTCAAGTTCAAAATCAAAGGTCTGTCGCGTGTGAATGTCACCTGTAAGGGGGTCGATAGCAAAGGCCTCCTTCTTCTCAGGGCTGCCGCTGCCGTAGTCCATGAAGCAGGAGGACAAAATCGAGTAGGTGAGCTGTCCATAGAGGCCTAAGTCATTGTCAACAGCGTGGACAGAACAGGTGTGGGTAAACACGGGGAGGTTCTCCAGCACCGAGCAGTTAACAGTCGGGAACATGAAGTATGGAGTGTTGTCATTTTCATCCAACACTGTGATGAAGACCACTGCAAAAGCCACCTTACGCTCTTCAGATGATTCACCGCCATCTGACGCTCGGATGGTGAGGGTGTATTTTGAGTCCTCCTCAAAGTCAAGCGAGTGGTTGACGACCAGAAGGCCGGTCTGAGGGTCCAGCCTGTGGTGACCTTTGCTGTTCCCCGAGATAATGTCGTACCGCAACAGGCCGTTAGTTCCCAGATCCGGATCCTGAGCAGTGACCTGCACCAGCCTGGTACCTACATAGCTGTTTTCACTCACCTGTGCGTGGTATTCTGTGCTGGAAAAGACAGGTGCGTTGTCGTTGCAGTCTGTGACAGTCACCATAACGACAGCAGAGCTGTTCAGTGGAGGCGTTCCTCGATCGGACACACTCACTGTCAGCGCGTAGCTCTCGGTGGTCTCGCGGTCTAAAGGGTTACACAGGACAAGTTTTCCAACATTTCTCATCTGATTCTCAACCTGAACCATTTTTACTTCCAGGCAGAATCTCTTTTCCTCATTTCCCCCGATGATGGCATAGTCCAGATGGGTATTTTCAGGGCTCCAGTCTTGGTCCTCTGCAGACAGTGTCAGTAAGGTGATGTCTGTGGGTGTGTCCTCCGGGACGGTGAGCGTGTAGATGTCCTGGTGGAACACAGGTGAATGGTCGTTGGAGTCCTGAATCAGCACATCTATGGAGGTGACAGCAGACAGCACAGGATCGCCTTCGTCTTTGGCCTCAACCAGGAGATGAATCAGGTTGCTGTTGGTGATGGCCTTCAAGGGCTTATTGGTGAAGACAGACCCTAGAAGATAAAAAAAGAACAGACAGTTACCACCAATCAGTTCTATGGAGCTACTGGCTGCTTTTAGCTACTTGTTGTTGGGCTTCCATTGAAGGTTTCGGGCTGAGTAACACGTGGGGCATCCAACGGTAATTTTAAGGCATCTGTATGTAAATCCTCATTTGGATTTCTTTTTTAAAAACTGTTTTTCTCTTCCAGGGTTTGATATGTGGCCTTCTTTACCTGCAGAACTGGATGGGTCATGTAGTCATACATTTTCTGGTGCTCGTTTTATGTATTTTTTTATATTGTATTACAGGATGCATTTTTTAAAATGATTTCTTTCTGTCTGTATTTTCTTGTATGTACTTATTGTTGAGTTTGTGTTTGTATTGTCTTTTGTGTCTTTGTTGTTTTACGTATGTAAAAGGCCCATCTGTATATGTTGTGGCATCAGTTTATGCTACATATCAGTCCCCATACAAATACACACTAAATACAAAATAAATAAATAAAATCTCCCTACACTAAAAGTACACAACTGCTAGCTGACACATTTGCAATAAGAACTTTACAAGGAGATGATACTGTATATCAGATTTTAGTAGCAAACCCCCCAATATCTCAAATCTGCTTCCCCATTATCAAATCATTATATTGCAGTCAGTCAGCAGACACACGTTGATTTAATCTTACACTGCAGACATCTGTTCTCGACAATGTAAAACTATAAAACTCTCGTCGATTGATTTAACAGATGGTTTAACGAACACACAGATTGTTCCTGGACTTGTTTCTCCTCAGAATAAGAACCATAAAACACGTCTGCTTGTATGACAACATACTGAGATTTAAATCAAAAATTGTCCTTGTCATTATGCGCCGCAGTGCAACATCATTTCCTGTGAGACCATTCTTTAATGAATTCCATATGCATACTGTAAGAGCTTTTCTTTTTTCCAGTAAATGTTTGTCCATCCAATTTATTATTCCACTTCACTGCCACTTAAACTTTTCTACAGGACGACTATATTAATACTAAAGCTCTACTCTAAAGCGGCACCATTCATTGTTTGTGAAACAAATAGGCATTGAAGAAACTGGAAAGTTGCAGCGCCGCAAAAAAGGCACCATATTAAATTTTCGGATTCCCTTCGGAGAGCTTTAGTCAACATTGATGCAAATTTCACTTTCCACTAGTCCTCGTCGCCACAAAACAGGGCAAATTCATTTCTATGATATTAAAACCTTGGAGTTCAAATATGATAGAGGCACATAAATCACACTGGAGTGGAAAAGACTGGCCAGAACTGAGGAGTGGTGGTTTCCTTTCAGCTCTGCAGGATTTATCTTCGTTCTTGGGTTGAGGGATTTATAAAAGGGAGATAATAGGATAGGCATGGCTCCTCTGAAGCACTTTATCTCAATGACTTCTAATTACCACTCTGCTGCTTCTCTTTACCGCTGTCTGAGGAGCTCACTGGCACATCCTAGACTACAAAAATATAAACATTAGAGAAGTGTAATGCTACTGGCAGACTAACAAGACTCTATAACTTCTGATCCTGCATGCTGAGAGAGACTTTCCCCGTGCCCTTTTCTTTGGCGTGTGCCCCTTTAACGATGCCAGAGAAACTGATTTTAATGGAGGGATGAATATGAAAATCAGACCACCAGACAGCTATGAGTCATGAAACTTGAGTAAATGTCTTTAGCAGAAGAGCTACAATACATTTTGGATCATTGTTTTATCCTTCTGGTGGATTCTTAACCTTTCTCTTATCAACATAAACACAGACACGGTGATGGTTTGCTGTCAATGAGGCATTAACATGAGGAGCATTGCAGGAAGTGTTTTTCCGCCCCTCTCACCGTTGTCTGGCTCGATGTAGAAGCCTTGTAAAGGAGATGAAAGCAGTCTGTACGTGATCTTGCCGTTCGGCCCAGAGTCTCTGTCTGTAGCGGACACTGACAGAACTAATGAGTCTGCCGAAGCCAACTCTGACATCTCCACCTGCAACGAGAAACAGATAATGAGTCACATCTGCATCTTGTAACACAGGCTTGTTCACTTAAGAAACATTTACTGATGCTTTGTAACTCATTACAAAACATATGTATGAACAACTTTTAGGTTGCCAGGTTTGAAGAATCTCTTTGGCAGGGATTATCTCTCAGATCAGGTCTTTAGATCAGGCATGTTTTTACAACGTAGCAAGCCATAAGTTGTCCTCATTGATTATTTGATAATGCATCAATGAGAAATGTATGACATATATGTATTAAAACTCATAAATCTGGAATAAGCCCTGCCTTAGCAGAACTTTGTCCCTAGTAACAACAACTTGAAACAGTTTTATTTATGGCTTGCTGACCCCAACCCGTTAACATATCGGCCTTCTACCCTTTTTTATTGATAAATATATCATCTGTACCTGGTAGGAGACCTCGGTGAAGACTGGAGCGTTGTCATTGACGTCAAGCACTTGAACTCTGACCTCTCCGCTGGTCTGGTGGAGGGAGTCGGACGCCCAGACTGTCAGCACGTACTCCGTCTGCTCCTCATAGTCAAGGGCTCGAGTCAGGGTAACCACACCAGTGTATCGGTCGATGGCAAAGGGAACGCTGGTGCTGCTGTTGTCTGAGAAGCTGTAGGTGATGGAGGAGCTCAGGTCCACGTCGTTCGCAGTCACCTGGGTGACCATGTAACCTGCAGGCAGATCTACAGACAAACGGAAGATGTCAGAATAACTCACAAACAGACGAATAACATAAAGAGCGTTTTTATATCCAGTGAGGGCTGGTCTTACTCTCTGCTATAACCACAGGCTCCATGGGGGGGATGGCAGGGCTGTTGTCATTGACATCCACCACTTGGACCCTGATGGTGGCGGTGCTGCTGAGTGGAGGGTTCCCCCTGTCTGCTGCCTGCAGAACCAGCCTGTCATACGAAGTCAGGGAATAAAAGATAACTCTGAATCCAAATATTTAGTCATAGACAGTATTAATCATTGTTCTACAGCAGGTTGTAAATGTCATCATCATAGTAGCCTTAAGCAGATGTTTTGGGCTTTTTCAGTACATTTTAACGTCAGCAATTCTTGTTTCACTTGAGCAGATTGTGACTGTTGTACTGAACTATAGCTAAACGGCGCCTCCAGATTAATGCATATGTAATTTGCCAATCCATCTTATTCTACAGGCTACTGCTGACCCATCCTGGACACCAAAGTTTTACGAATCTGGAACAGAACCGCTTTAAGAACCAGATATAATTCAGTGGAAAAGGAGCTTTTGTGAAACTGGCCTCACATCGACTCTCAGACAGTGCGTGTTGACTTTCTTTTTAAACTAAAATAAAACTAGTAAAGTATTATTGCCTAAAGTTTCCACAAAGGTTTGCAGTGTGCCAGTGGCAACTAACAGGACGTGTGTTCATTGAACGCTAACAAATTGATTGTTGCTTTGTGGATGGAATCTCCATTAGTAAAAACTAATCTAGTTTTATCTCGAATAAACCCTTTTTTCAATATGTGCGATGCGCTTACTTGTATGAGTGGGTGATCTCGCGGTCCAGTACGACGTTGGTGGCGAGAATCCCTCGAACAGAGTCTAAAATGAACGCTTCGTTAGGGTTACCGGACACGATGGAGTACTCGATCTGCCCGTTCATCCCACTGTCAGCGTCAGACGCAAACACCTGCAGGATACATGGGCACAGATCGTTATTAATACCATACTAAATATACGATACACCTGCTTGGGAGTTTTAAATATTCCTACCTGCATGATGTAGGTGTTGTGCGCTTGCCCCTCCCACACAGCTGTTCTGTAGCCGCTGTGTTCAAACACCGGCGCGTTGTCGTTCATGTCCAGCAGGCTGATGGAGACGCGGCAGTGAGCCGTCTGCAGCCCGCTGTCAGCCAGCACCACCAGTTGGATCTGAGGGCTCTCCTCGAAGTCCAGAGAGTTATCTTTCTGCACACGGATCTCACCTGGAGGAGAGGATTTAAAAAACTGATGTATAACCCCAAAAGACTGAGACGACAGTCCCTCAGATTTTTATTATAACGTTTATTCTAATGATAAATCCTAATTATAACATCGGTATCTGAATTGATTTTCCACTTTAGCTTCATTCTTTTTCTCTTTGGCCTTGTGATGTGCATTTTTTTTCTTCATCTGATCAGGGAGAGAAATGGAAAGAAAAGCTCAACTTCTAGACTTTTTAAAAAGGTATTGAAAGAAGCTCTTTTAGGTTCAAGTTTTTGCGGTAACCCTACAGAAGAATCCAGTCTACAATGTCACTATAATATTGTGTCTCTGGGTCTGAACTGTGTCCACTTCGTTGCTTTATGCAGACATGGATCCAAAAAAACAGTTTTGTGGTGGAATATGATAAAATCAGGCAGGCAACGATCATAATTCTTTAGGAAATACTTGCATATAAACAACCAGATGAACTTGATAAGCTGAAAAGGCATTTTAGGGAGAGACGCAGGGCCTGAAATGGGTGGATTAGAAGCCCTGATTGATTTTACATAAACAATGGTGAGGACGGGAAGTCCAGCTATTTTTCTGGATACTTTTGTGGAAAATGAAACGGATGGACGAGGACGAGAATTTGTGCTATTAGCATAAATTAAGTGATGAAAGTAGGCGTGACGTTCCTGTAAATGAGAACCAGGGAACTCCGGTAACAGCTTTGGAAGGGGACAAAATAATGTTTCTGCGTGCAAAAAAAAAAAATGTGTTACCGGTGTGACGGTTGATGGAAAAAATGCGATCGTCGTTGCCACTGAATATGGTGTATGTGATCCTTTGTCTGCTGTTGTTCTGGTCACTGGCCTCCACTTTTGCAATCCAAGTGCCTTAACAAAGAGAAAGTGGAAAAGTTAGTGAGGTTTTTAATGGCGTCACTGAAAAAAAGAGAAGTGAAAGAGGAGGTTAAACGCACCGGCTCTACTGTTCTCCTTGACAGTAGCGTTGTAGACCTTGTTTGTGAACTGCAGCCCTTCGTGTTCTCCCTTCAGGTGGATGAAAAACAGGCAGGTGGAGGTTAAAGCCGGGTGTCCTCGGTCTGAAACCACCACCTGCAGCTTCCTCCCGGAGAAACCGGCTCTCACGCGCCTTCTCAGTGAAATCTCTCCTGTTTCGCCGTTGATGTCGAACAGATTCTCCTCGTCCGTCAGCGCGAACCGCATCGTCCCGTTCTCGCCCTGGTCGCCGTCTGTTGCCATCACCGTGGCGATGATCTGGTTTGGTAGCGTCTTCATGGAGACCCACGCGTTGGCGGGGTTCTGGTCACAAACCGGCACGTTGTCGTTCACGTCCTCCACCTGTATGGTCACCGACGCCACAGAGCTCAGCGGCCCCTGAGTGCAGCCGTCAGTAGCCACAGCTCTGAGGGTGTACTGGGCCCGGCTCTCTCGATCCAGAGACCTGGTGGTGCTGATCACTCCCGTGACGGCGTCTATGGAGAAGGCCCCCTGGCTGCTGTCCTCTGTCAGAGAGTAGGTCACGTCCCCGTTGGAGCCCTCGTCAGGATCAGAGGCGCCGACGCGCAGGACCTCGGCCCCCGCAGGTAGGCCCTCGCTGACGGAGGCGTGGTAGCTCTTGCGGGTGAAAGAGGGGATGTTGTCGTTCTGGTCCAGCAGCAGCAGCTGGAGCTGGGTGGAGGAGCTGAGCGGGGTGGGGCCATAGTCACGGGCCTGTATGGTGAGGGTGTAATTCTGCCTTTCCTCGCGGTCCAGGACCTGAGTGGTGCCGACAACACCTGTGTGGCTGTTGATGGTGAAGCGGCCTCTGTAGTCCTCACCTAAACACAGCAGACAGACATTACAAAGGATAATTACGTTTTGAACCCCTCCTCCTGAATTAGTTTGGCTCAACCTCAGGGATTGTTCCCTGGTTTCTTACCTAATATGGAGTAGTGTATAGTTCCATTTTCTCCGTGGTCGGGGTCGGAGGCCTGAGCAGTGTGGACGACCCCGGGTGGCAGGTTTTCCGGCAGGCTGATCTGGAAGGATGACTGCATGAACTCCGGAGGGTTGTCATTGTCGTCCAGCACAGAGCACAGCACTGTGGCTGTCCCCGACAGAGGCCGCGTGCTGCTGTCACGAGCCTGGACTGCAGACAGGAAACAAAAGGATTGTATTCAATTTTGACAGTCATGAGAAATCAATAATTCAATACATTTTACAGTGGATGTACGCTGGATCAACTGAACTACAGGAAGGCCACCCAATGGGTAGGACTAAAGCTGTTTTTCAACGGTTATTCACCAAATATAATGAGAAAAGAGTTACGTTACATGTAACATCGGCTGTCTCGGTCTCTTAACAGCTCAATGAGCAGTTCTTTCTTTTATTTTTAGACTGTTAAAAGCACGATGGACCCTACAAATGACAAGAAAAATCCTGTCAACGTAAAGTTTCCACTGACGGCTTTTAACACGCACTGAAAACGACCTGGTACTTTACGTCTTTCCAAATTCATCTGCAGCCAGAGAAAACTGTCGCCACATATTTCAGCGTTTCCCAATACGCTCTGTACGATTCTGGAACAACTTCAAGACACCCAGGCCTTCCTGTTATTATATTTTGTTATTAGATTTAATTGTTTCGTCATTCTGCTGACTGTGCAAATATTACGATAAAACATCTGAAAGCAGTTTGTGCCTAAACACTGCTGAACAGTTTGAATGCAATTACAGCGCGTGCCCACGAGAGAGTGAAAGCAAACACTTCAAAAGGCCGAGGGTGCAGTCGGCAGAGGTTAGATATACTGTACCTCAGCCCTGTAAAAGTCCACTGTTTCCTTTACATAAATCAAATAGCGTCGCCCTCATGCGAGAGGCGGACCTTGAGCTCTTTATGACTTTGGCTGTGAAGCATGACAAAAGACAAGGCAGAGAATGAGAAACAGAGTGAGAGAAACGTCTGTGTTTGATGGGGAACTCTGTACGTTTCTGTTTTAGCAGGTTTAGATTTTTCTATTTCAGATATTTTCATAACCCTTCAGCGGAAAGATCTGAGCCAAGAGTCGACGTAAATGTGCAGCCGAGCAGGAACGCCGTACAAAGGACAGACTCACGGGCTTTTAGGAGATATCATATGTGACACTTTTGCATTCAAAAGTCTAAAAACGACATGACTTTTATAATTTTTTCGAGTTGCATGCACCAGATGTTTCCAACAGAAATCCATTCCTTAAGTCAACAGTGTCTTCCATTTTATTGTCTTTCTCTGAGATCGCTTCCAGGGAAGACATCAGGTAAGCGAGGAAGGAAATCCCCAAACTCGACTTCACATGACCTGAATAAAACCTTTAGAAAATGAACGTTTCCACCTAACGAGTCACGCCAGAAAGATGCAACGGTAGTCGATACTTCGAGACATCATCAAACTTCATTTTGTTAGTATTGTTTTCCTACACAGAACCTCGGTGGCAGAAATTCCATACTGTGTGTTTAGACGTCGGCATGCGCTGTTGCTCGCTAACGCTAGCTCACGGCTAGTGCGCAGTAAACACTGCGCGGGTAACGCAAATAAACACAAACGTTCTCGCCGTCAAACTCGCTCCACTGTTGACGTGTACACTGTTAAACGACCAACACTGCTGATGAAACTCTGTCTGATGTGACTCAGGAACAAATATTCACAGATGAGTTAATGTTTTAAAGATTCATTCACCTTAAATTTTATCTCGTATGCCAACTTCCCTAATGCATCCCGGAAGGATTAGCCGCAACCTATCGAACTGCACCGTAACCTTGAGTAAACTTGTGGAATTCTTTGGTTTGAACATTGTTGGATAATTTAAGTACACAACTCAACAAAAAAAGGTCTGTTGGTTTTAGTGCATTTTAATGCAGAATTAATACTTTTAAATAGCTGTTTTGTGTTTATATCCTTCGTTTCACACTGGAAGCCATTTAATCAAAAGTAGTTTTTCATTCAGCAAATCCAATCACTGCCATTGTATCACATGTATTTTTATGTGGCAGCCTTTTGTCTAAAACAAATCTCCCACAGGACAAATCAATTAATCTTGAATTATTGCTGATAAACTTTCAACTTCAGTTGAGTCAGTTTCAACTTTTACTTCATCATCTTCATTGATTTTTGTTTATAAATGCTCATTCATAGTCTAGAAGAGTAAAAGACCAGGAAAAGTTGTGAAATTCTCCAACAACACCGGTTTGGAACGCCCCACAGGTGAACAGGTTAGCCGTTAACAGGTGATGGTATCATGACTGTATGACTCAGTGGTTCACAGGTAAGGATGATGTGTAGCGGTTATCACCACACGAGCTCGGGAGCGACTCTCTGAAACACAGTTCGTACGCACATGATTGCATTCTGCTTGTATTTACATTTTTTCCCGGCGCCCCAGACTCTCAACATGTGCACATCTGACATCTGGTGATTACGCAGCTAACCTCGGCCTGCTGTCTGACCCGCAGTGCAGTTGTGAGTTATTTGTCTCACTCATCAGCACCTGATTGTGACTGATTGCACTGTTTGTTTCTGCTTTTCCCAACTTTGAAAAAAAAACAAAAACTCACAAGGTTTTATTTCCCCCTCTGGACGCTGCTACATGCCGCTCTGATTAATTACGGCCAAGAAAACATACAACGAGACTAATCACTGAGCCGATTCCAGAAATTCCAAACGTCCGTACAGTTTAACAGTCGCCTCGCTCAAGACATGCGGTGAGATGCTGCGCTGCTCCTTGTTTTCAATGAATCCTAATAATACCGATGGGTAAAGCATTGATTTCCATAAGAATTGCGAATCCGAATATATTCACAAATGTCAAAAATCGATTTTTTAATGCATGACATTAGCGGAACAAAAAAAGGCGGAACTAAACTACGAAGGTAGTGCTGCACACACACAGTTTACAGTGTGTCATCTTGAAGTTCATTTTCGAGCGTTTCTTTTATTTAACAACTGGATAAATACCTCTGCAAGACGAATATCAAGCACGTTAGGTTTGTATCCGCTGCTTCACTCCGTTAATGTTACAGTGTAACATTCCTCAACATAGAACTGGAGCCAAAGCCTGAAAATAGTGCCCTTCTTTTATTCATTAAAATGATACTCAATTTTGAATTGAGAATCATTTTGAATGGAAAATGGATTCTGAATCGAACCCGACACCTAAGAATCAAAATGTTATCGAATTTTGAGATGACCAAAGATTCACATCCCTAAAATCACATTCATAAAAGTTAATTACTCTGTCAGACGTTCGTATCGGCATCACTTATTTCAAACACTCTTTTAAACACTGTGATAAACCCCGTTATCTCAATGTCTGTGTGTTTTTGACACGTTGTGTTTATGCAGCCCGGTCACCAGGATGTGATGTGCGTTCACATTAAGCCGTGTAATTTTCACAAAATGTGTCATATCCTGTCCAGCTTACGTGTCTACGACCTGATTGTCACAGTCGAAGGAATCTGCCGAACCAGTTCCTGCAGTTTAAGGGAACGTTTCAACGTTTGTGAGCGTGAAACCACTGGATGTCTTTAAAGAGCTCCCGGGACGATTTCCAGCTGTGTTTGTGGCGACCACAACAGGTATCTTAAGCCAAAACATGATCTTTTCCTGATGCTAACCAAGTGGGTTTTAACCACATTAGAGGCACGGCGTTTATATAACTGGAAAGTTGCGACATACCTCTGAGGGTGAAGTGCTGCTGCTGCTCTCTGTCCAGGTAGGAGGTGGTGGTGATCAGGCCGGTGTACGGGTTGATGCTGAAGAGCTCGTAGCCGGGGCCGGGCAGCAGACTGTACCACACCACGGCGTTCTCCTCTGGAGGAAGCACACAGCAGGGTCATGTATGTTAACAGGCAGTGGAGTCATGTTAATACTTGTGAGGAGATATAACATCCTGGTGTTATTATCACTGATCGACAGTGAATGTAACTCTCTGTGGTCGTCGAGGTACCTTGAGGACAAAATGACTCACGATGTCTAAAACGAGCTAATACTTTCCAAAAATTCTTCCTATCCTCCATCAAAACTCTGAAAATTGTTTTCTGTCTTTCAGCCTTGGCATTTCTGTCTGTCCCGAAGGTTGAGCTTAGCTCATGCGAGCTCTGCTTCCAGTTCAGACGGGCCTTATCTGGAATTGAAAACAGAACCTGTCATGTTCGAACTGACAAGGGGAGCAAAACCTTTATTGTTCGCTGCTCCAGTCTGGCTCCGCTCGAGTTAGTTCTCATCGGCAGCCACACATTAACAGAGAACAAAGTTAGCTTCAAGATACACAAACTGTGAAGGTGAAGCTCGGCAGTATAACGCAGGATTTTTAAATCATTTGATATCCGAGAATCTCTGCAGACGTCTGAAAAGTTGGACCGTCCTGTCTTAAAATGTGTTCATGGACGTCAGATGACGTGTTTTGCGTCACTCTGGGGGCTCGTGGGTTTAATGATCAGCCTATTATTTATTATCCACTAGTTTTAAATGTATTTTATTGATCAATGCAGTTCCTCAGGCTTCTGATGCAAACATTTAGCAAAAAAATAGGAGAAAACAGAGGATTGTACAGCAACCAAGCATTAGTTGACCTCATACACAATGAGTCTGATATTGTGCTCAAATCTTTCCATCAAAGATCTCTGTGAATAATAAAAAGGTTTCTGTTTTTTTTTTCCCCCGACGAAACATTAGCGCAACAAAGTGAAATCCAGGACACGCACAGTGAGACAAAAGGTTAGCTGTCAGACCCGCTGATATCGCACAATCTCCTCTGACTGACTCCAGCACATGGAAACTGTGTGCGGAGACCAACACGGACACGAAACAATGGTCACCTTTGGGGAGCGCTGGTGGTGGTGGGAGGAGGGGAGGAGGACAGCGGCACAAATGATAATCAAATAAGACTGGTGGGAGAGCGGGCCGCGCTGCCAGACGGGCCGATTCGAGGAGACGGATGAAAACACGGCGCCTATTGGCACAGATGGCTTGGATTATAGAAATCATCATGAGAGAGGACCTTTCAGATCTCCCAGAGGAGCTGTGTGCTTGCTGTTCTTGGACAATTCTCACCCCCAAGAATGTTAGTTCACATTGAACCCCCCTCCTGCACTGATCCACCCGCCACATGCCCTCCACCTCCACTATTTAAAAGTACTGTCAACAAGACGGGGTGAAGTGGGATTTGGGGAGGCCCCGCGCGCAACGTGTTAAAATAAACAGGGCCGATGTGTAGATTTGTGAATGTGATTCTGGGTCAGATGGATGGGATTCGCCGGGATGTACAGTGAATGTATAACACGTGAAAAAGACACAAGCGGAGCGACGCGGGAGGGGAAAAAAAGCCGGGCAGGGGTTGGTTTCAATTAAACTGCTAATGGAGTGAAACAAAACAGACGATAACCTTGATTCACTGCAGCGCTGACGTTTAAACCAAAACATGGCAGGCCGAGCCGCTGCCCGACTGCTTTTTGTCACGTGTGCTACATCACTTTAAAATAATAGAAGAGAACTGTTTCACTGCAGCTGAGAGAGAAAAAAATGCCGTAGAGGAGTTTTCCTCCTTTTTGCCATTAAATGCATCAAGTACTTTGAAACAAATTGAAAAAAAGCTACTTGTCCTTCCTAATTTATAAAACATGCTTTGTTCTTGAGTTGAATCTTATTTCCATGTGTCACTGTGTGGTTTGATGTACATTGAGTCTATGGTTTGAGGCTCTTAGAGGCTAAAAAGACACGTGCTGGTGCTGCCACCTAGGCCCCTTTGAGGGATACTGCCGCCTCCACTTCCATAGACACGCATAAGGTACCACGTCTACGTGCAAAGACACAAGCACACAGCAGATGGTTTGGTCTCTGGATCATGACATTAAATCCTCTAGTCTGGTGGGATCTAATTCATCAGGAGCTGAGGTCATCCCGATTCTTGCGTCAGTGAAAAACAACCGCGCTTCCTCAGAATCTGTCCGTGTCTACCAAAACCCCCACCCACGTATACACAGTAAGTGTGTGTGGAAAATCACTGTATTAGAAAAAGTAAAGGGGTAATTGCCACTTTTTGAGCTCAGTAAAAAGCTTTGCTTTCTTCTTAAACTGAGCCAAGGCTATTTTGTCAAACAAAACTGTTCACAAGGCCGCCGATCAAATGTCAAACGTGTGTCTTTAAATGTTCTCTCACAAGAAGATGTGACCTGGAAAATGTGGCCAAAACAAATTGACAGCAATTCCCCATTTGTTTACTTTGTAAAAGCTTACTCGAACGGGATATTAAAAACCTGATGATTATTACCTGAATCCGTATCGGTGGCGGACACCCTGATCACCGGCTCCCCGGGGTCTCTGTTCTCCGCCACACTGGCGTTGTACACGCTCTGACTGAAGACGGGCGACTGGTCGTTCACGTCGCCGACCTCCACCGTCAGAGTCTGGGTGGAGGAGAGCGAGGGCAGGCCGTGGTCCACAGCGCGGACCGTCAGACGGTGTGAACGTTGGGTCTCGTAGTCCAGAGGGGCGGAGAGAAACAGGAGGCCTGTGGGAGATGAAAGAGGATGGACTGTTTACCCCAATACAGATATAACAGCAGTGAGCAAATACCTGCTGATACATCAGCCTAGGCGAACTCTACGAAAACCAGTAACCCTGATAATCATGCTGTGTTAAATTCCCACCTGTTTTCTCCTCTAGGTTGAAGAACCCGTTCTTGTTTCCAGCCAAGATGACGTAAGAGACGACTCCATTTTCACCCAGATCTCCATCTATGGCCACAAAATGATGCAGCAGACTCCCCACCTCCGCGTCCTCCATCACCTGAACCGAGTCGGCTGATATAAACACCGGCCGGTTGTCGTTCACATCCAGCAGGAAGACCTGAGCCGTCACCGACGTCTGTTTGCGCTCCTCCTTCCTCTTCGCCTGGTCGGTGGCTGTGACAGTGAAGGCGAAGCTGGGTCTGGTCTCCCGGTCTAAAGGTGCAGCTACAGTCAGACTCCCCGTGTAAGGGTTGATCTGAAAGGGGAAGCGCGGCGAAGAGGCGCTGAGGTCGGGGTCAAAGGTCAGAGAATAGCGGAGGGCGCTGTTAGGAAAGGTCCCATCAGCATCTCTGGCATGGAAAGCAAACGCCAGCGATGCGACCGCGGCGTCCTCCGGCAGACCGAACGTCACCAGCTTGTCAGGGAACCAGGGCGTGTGGTCGTTGACGTCCTCCACCATCACACTGACCAGCACCGACACGTTCACTCCAGGAGCCATTGCGGCATCCTCAGCTCGGACCAGGAGGAAGTACTGCTTGGCCGACTCGTAGTCCAGCGGCTGGTTGATGTATATGTCACCGGAGGAGCTGTCGATGCCGAAGTGAATGCTGCCGTCGCCCTCGGAGATGGAATAATGGAGCCTGCCTCTATCTGCGACACTGGCAGAGCCGATGACCGTCGCCGGCTCCGTGTCCTCCTTCACAGTAAAAAGCCTCAAAAGCTGATGGTCAGAGCGGCCGTACAGAGCCTCCAGTCCATGAACCTGAGGAGGAAACACAAGCGGAGGGATATCGTTTGCAAAATATGAACATTTTAAAAGTCACAGCACTGACATATATGATTTGGCCCCTTTTAAAGAGACAGGAAATCTCCCAGGGCTGATTTGGAGGGTCGATAAAAACTTTTTTAAAACTCTTCATAAAAAAAAACAGTATATGTCTCCCCCTGGTGCTAAACTTGTGTTACTACTACTACTTTCATTCTTGTCATTGTGCTCACTGTTTTGTTTCTGCACATTTAAAAAATATATACATTATATATAGTTCAATGACTGGAGCCTAATTTTGGACATATATCTGTTGCATGTTGTTTCAAAATTGTAGGCAAAGCTGTTTCACATTTGCTGTTTTCTACGATGTGTGTGGACGACCTTTCTTCTTTTCCTTGAGAGGTAAACATCATATATCAGGGACAAAGTCATAATACCAGTTCTGATAATAGAAGCATTCCAGGCACTTCATAAAGAAGATATCAACCCTGATGAAGACATATTGGTCCAAACATGCTTTTTAAAAAATGATTTAGCCGCCACAATAAAAGCAATTTAATGTTTTTTGTTCTCAATTTTTGATATTTAATTTGTTGGAGTGCCTGGTAGTTCACCTGACTGTAATCACCTTTTGTCATATTTTCCAAGAGCACCCAGAAACAAATACATAAACATATTCAACAGGACCTGCGAAGAAAGCTGACTGTACCTGTACATGAATGACTGCCGTGTCCTCCAGAGGTGAAGCTCCGCTGTCCTTTGCTTTTACTCTCAGAGTGTAAAACGGTTCTGGGTTCTGGGTGAACAGCTCCGTTGTTCGGATGTCTCCGCTCTCACTGTCGATCTCAAAGTGTCGGAGACTCTCCTCCTCTAAACCGACTGAGAGGAAAAAACAACAACATGTTGATACTCAAGACCTCAGTAACAAAGAGTGAACTGCACGGCTCGATGTGTCCGAACACAGAGTGCATAACTGACCTGTGAGCATCGAAAAGATGACTGTCCCATTCTCTCCCGCATCTAAATCTTTGGCAAACATGTTTGTCACTAAGGATTCTGCTGGTAGATCAGCCCAGATCTGAAACAAACAGAGGAACAGAGTGAGTTACATGCTGGGTATAACGACAACATCACACTCCTGTAGCACAATTTAAAATCTCTATATGTTCACCTGAACGCTGAGCTCCTTGCTGGCAGGCAGGTGGATGAACTGCGGAGTGTTGTCGTTGATGTCGGTCACCAGGATGTGAACGGTGGCGGTGGCGTTGAGACGAGGGTGGCCCTGGTCCGTCACCATCACCTTCAGACTGTGCTGGCTGTGCTGCTCCCGGTCCAGCGCCACCCAGTTGATGATTTCACCTGGAAAGCGTAACGAGAAGAGACAGAAGAACACGTGTTTTTGTCTGATGCGCTGGAGCTCTAGTGTAATATCTACTGGCAGTGAATATTGTATATTTCATCTTAAATTTAATGTTTTACCTGTTTTAGTGTTGATGCGAAAGAACTTCCCGTCTGTGAGCAGGATGTAGGACAGCTGGGCGTTTTTCCCAGAGTCCTTATCTGTGGCCGTGACCGTTCCCACCAGGCCTTGAGGCGACGAGCCTTCCGACACGGTGAAGTAGTAAACCTCGCTGCTGAACACCGGGGCGTTGTCGTTGATGTCCAGCACCAGCGCGGTCACTGTGGCTGTGGCTGTGATGTTGGCCAGCGACGCCTCTCTGGCCGTGGCCACCACCCGGAAGCGAAACGTGGACTCCGTCTCATAGTCCAGATTGTGGGAGAGATACAACCATCCCGTCTTCGGGTGAACCCGGAAAGGAGCAGGAGGAAATCCGTCTTCTGCCTCCAGGGAGTAGGTGAGGCCCGAGTTGGACACGTGGGCGCCTCGGCTCCGGTGCGCCCTCACCTGGATCACCCTCGAATCTTTCCTGTAGCCCTCGCCGATCTCCACCTGGTAGACTAAAGTCTCGAAGGCCAGGCTGTCCTCAGCAGCGGTGCGGTCCACGTTGACGGTGAGGGTCAGTGTGGCGCTCTGCGAAGGTTCTCCTTCGTCTTTAGCCACGATCTCCAGGCTGTACCTCTGCTGATGATCCGCCTGTAAACTCTGATTCAACGTAACGGTCCCTAGGTTCTGGTCGACGACGAACGTGCCGTTTCTGGTGCTCCTCAGGTAATACTGCACCCTCCCGTTGGCGCCGCTGTCGTAGTCGTGTGCGTGAGCGATGAACAGCACCGTTCCCGGGAGCGTGTTTTGAGAGACTGTGATGGCGTCGCTGAGTTTGGGGAAAACCGGAACGTTGTCGTTGATGTCGGCGATGGTGATGTTGACCTGCGTGGTGCTGTAGACCGGAGAGGCGTCGGTGTGGGACTGAAGGACCAGCAGAGCGTACGGCTGCGACTCGTGGTCCAGAGGCTTGACGTTGCTGATCAGGCCGGACTTCGGATGAACGGAGAACAAACCCTGAGGGTCTCCGGACGAGATTCTGTAGGACACTGACTCCCGAGAGTCTGTGAAGACAAGAAGAGAAAACTCAAACTGAAAAAAAGCAATATTATTATTATGAGCTGTTATTTACAATCATTTATTTAATACAAAAATGTAAACAATTGTGAATTTTACAAGAATAAAGAAATTAATATAGTAATATGAAGAGTTTATCATGAATACATTCAGATCAATACCACTGCTATATGTAATTTGCCACAAATATACGCAGCACACACACACACACACACACACACATTAAGCCACATGAAGTGATTACAGTGAGAAGATCTCATTAATCTGCTCCAAGTGTTTGCTGCCCTTCAATAGTAACTACAAACCACCGAATCACGAGAGCTTAAGCGTGCCCGACCCCTGTCAAACAGGCCAGATCCCGTTGTTTCTGCTTTAACTTGAAGCTTTAATCTTTTAATGGATTAGACAACCTTAAATGCCTGTCTAGTTTAGGAAGCTGCTGAAGAGACGCAGTGGAGTTACAAATGGACGACGATGGGAAACGAGAGAGAGAAGAGACTCTGCTCAGTGTCACCGTGAATCAAATATGACACAGCTGATGGATCTCTGCCACTCTGAATAATATATGTATTTATAATAACGTGTTCGCTTTTAATGGCAGCTACATCCAACGGAGTCTCACAAAACAAACACTGTTAATATAGTTAGGAATCACGCTCCAGCGCAGGTGTGTGTTTATGACAGGACTATCAATGCTGCGTCCGTCCGCCTGTCTGTCGCCGACACTTTATCATCTGTACATGTGGCCAAAGAGGATTAAAGATTAAACTGCAGCCCTCCTCTTGAACACTGCCTCTTCATGTCTGGAAGGAGATTTGAACAATGACAAAGATCGCTCAATTGTGTTTGTCACGGCCGTCTGTCAGGACAAATCCTGCTTAAATGCTGCACATCGGCAGCATCCGACGCAGAGTGATCGTGGTTTTTGTGTTTTCATTGTCAGCTTTCATTTCTATGCCAAAAATAGTTTCCAGGGCGGGTTTACTCGTTTCACTTTAGTTTTTATTTGCTGAAGTTGTAGATTTGCTGACTCCATGGGAACGTTAAACTTCTGTTAACATCCTCAAACCCCCGTTGACACAGTTGTCTCAATTCCTTCTAAGAGGGGCCGTCCACAGTGTCAGACACAGCAAGCACCTACTCAGCTGTATTTCATGATGAATCCATCACTTGTATCTGATATCTGAGGGAGATTTCTACCTGATTTTTCTGTTAAGTAATCTGATTTCTCTCACACCCCTCTGTGGTAAAAGCCGCTCTCAGACCCGACGCTCACTCACCCGCTGGGTTCATGGCCTCCACCGTCCCCACAGAGGTCCCGGGCGGTGCGTCCTCGACCACTGTGAAGGAGTAGCGCGACCTCCGGAACACAGCTGGAGCCTGAGCGCTGCGCAGAACGTCGATGGTGACCTCTGCGGGTCTGACCGAGGTCAGACCCTCACCATCCTGCGCTGTGATCGAGAGCTTCACGCTGGCTGCACCCAGGTGGGTCAGAGTGGAAGTCAGGAAGAGCATTCCTGCATGGACACAAGAAAGTATACTTAGTATTTACTCAATTAATAAATGCTCAAACTTAATTTGAGTTGTTATTCAGTTAGATAGGTCATACAATCATTTCATTTGAGTTTTTTTGTTGGCTTCATTTTAATAACGCAGACTTAACTTACGATCTGCCACTGATCTTTCTTTCTTCTTGGTCAAAGTCTCACTGAGATTAGAGCCAAGGTTACATGATTAATAAAAACGGTGGCTATCAACTATCTTGATTATGGCAATCAATCAATAACGTGAATAATTTTTCAAGCAGAATGATTACAGCTTCTGAAATATGAGATTTTGCTGATTTTCTCTATTCTATATCATTGAAAAAAATATTTTGCTTTTTTTGTTTTGTTTTGGTTTGTTGTGTTAATTTGACTAAACAAGCAGCTTGAATATGTCACCTTTGGCTCTTGGATTTTATAAGTAAATGATTATCAATTAGTATTAGAACAAACAATATCTATTTAAGATGTACACGCAGGTGTTTTCACAAACTAGGGACAAAACATTTATTTATTTGATCTGTCACACTTAAGTTATCAAATAAACGTAGAAGGGTGGAAGTTTAAAGCAGCGGAAAACAGAGATACTCATTCAAAGGATCTCAAAATTGTTCTTAAAGAGATGGACTGGGTCTTTTGATGTGGGCCGTAGAAGGCACGTAACACACTGACTACCTGCAGCAGATGACCGTCAGCTCTCTGCCTGTGTGGACAAGCACCACCGACAGACTTCAGAGCTTTACATAGTTGAAACCGTGACACCATCAAGATGTATTCTAGCCACCTAAAATAAGTCCCACCTGAAATTTATATCTGCTTTTAAGTGTGCGCTGTTTTTAACATTTTTGGCCCCTTACGCTGCCAGTAAACAATGTTTTCCTTTGGCACTACGTTCTGCTCATGTGTAGGGATACGGACATTGTGCAGTTGAGGGAACGTAAAGCACCAGGTGGGACTTATTTTATGTCTTGATGCTGGTGCAGTCTCATCAGTACAATGCTGTGCTTCCTGACGGCAACAATTTAGCTGCTTCTCCACACCGGCGGAGAGCTGACATTCATCTACTGCAGCTAACACACCGACTAGGGATAAGCACCGCATACCACCACACATCAAAAGACCTGAACTATCCCTTTAAGAAAAAACAGACTTCCGGAAAAATAACCACTTCTGCATGAGCCAAACGTTGGTTTGTTGCGTTGACAGATGGCTCAGAAGGAACGTGACTCATTTTTTATCACCTTTTGTCACCATTCAATCCCATCTACAGCAGCAAACACTGTCCTGGAAGCACCGACAGAACACCACTGCCCAATTAGTTTGGAAAGAGGATCCAAGTGCAAGCACAATCATTAAAAATGTATTTTCACACTGTGAGTGCAGATCTGATCTCACACTCACCACATGAGGATCTAAAGCTTTGGGCTTTTCAGCGCCGCCCTGCTGAGCGGTGACACTGGCAATCATATCAGCGGGACTTACACAAAGTAAGTAGTGGTTTATCCCTGAACACTGGCACTGCCCATCGCACAAGTTACTTACAGAGCAGTGAGTGGATCTGTGACAAGTCACTGCAGCTTGAGAAGTCAAATAGAGTTTAAAGACCAAATTCAGCTGGAATTAATTATCCGCTAAAAAAATCACAGTGCGTTTGTGCGACTTTCTGTGTGTATGGATGTGCAAACAGTAAGTGTCAGAGGTACGGAGGCCCTGAGGGACAAAACACAACAATAACACTTTTCAAAACAAAAGAATGAATCAGAAAAAGACAATTGGCCGAGTCAGTCAGTCACAAAGAAATCTGTTGTTTTCGTTTTGTGATACGTGTAATTTTTTTGTTTTGCATCTTTTTCTTTATCTTTTTTTGCTGCGATTTTCATCACAGGCCTCCATAAATAAATTAGGGCAATAACTTGACCTAAAGCACATTTACTTTTAGTGCTATAAACTTCAACACATTCACTTTCGCTTGGAAACGAAACCATAAAAGCACTAAAGAAAACTCTGAGTCTTCTTCTGCCTGCCTACCTGTCTGCTTATCCAGAGCAAACAAGCTGGACATGTCACCAGGAACCACGTCGTAGGTGACCTGTCCGAACCTGCCGGAGTCTCGGTCGGTGGCGATAACGTTGAGGATCTCTGTGCCGGGCTGCGCGTGGCTGCTGATGCTCATGGCGTACTGGTCGGGGTTAAACACTGGAGCGTTGTCATTCAGGTCCTCCACCTCAATGTGCACGTAGGTCTGAGCGCTCAGGCCTCCCTGACGTTTGAAAAGTGAGAAAACAGGAGTGAGTTCTGTGTGATCAACACGTGCAACTTTGAAAATGTACACAGTTCATGACTCACTGGATCTTCAGCTTTGATGAGAATGTCGTGGACCGTCTGTCCCGAGTCTCGGTCGATGTCCTCGGAGACACACAGCTGTCCGGTCTGCGGGTGGATTCTGAACAGAGGGTGTTTGTCCTGCTTGTCGAAGCCGTCCGACAGAGAGAAGAGTAGCGTGCCGAACTCGGGGCTGTCTGCATCGGTGGCAACAACCTGAATAGAAGGAAAATACGGTTTTATGAGCCTTCAGACACCAAATAACAGCCTGCTGATCACCCATTAAACAACGTCATGCAGGTGTCATGGATGAACACACTCTCTGTTTGTTTGTAATCATCACTTAATGCTGTTCTGGAGACAAGTATTGTAGCAGGAAATACATCAGAAGTGGCTTTAAGTACTGCAGTCGAGTCACATGAATAAAATCACGGTAGTTAACCACTGATCTGTTCACATGTGTACGTGACATTTCTAAAAAAAGAGCGCCATATCATGCTCACATTACATGTTTATGACCTGACTTTCATATCTGGAGGTGGAGGGGATGGTGGTGGATTCACAGGAGAGAAAGCTGCCACTGACCCCAGCTTAAGATGTTTGTACGCGTGACTCCCCTGAATATCTTTAAGAAGACCTTAGGACATGTCCAGCTGAGTTTGTGGTGACCAAAAAAGACATTTTAAAGCAAAAACCAGATTTTTTCCTAACCCAAGCCAAATGTGCCTTCGCCTAACCAGAGCAAAATAAAATTGAAACTAAAGAAACGTCAAAGTTGCAACAAGAACCGTTCAGCGACAACACATCTGGGATTTGCTGAAACGTACTTTGTCAACATTTATTATGGCCAGAATTTAGTCTTGACAATGTCACAACTGTGGAAGATACAGCCATGAAACTTCACAGATGTGTAGATGAGATCAAAATAAAAGTAATGTTTTGAAGATGGGTGTCGTCGCCTCAGTGGGCTTTGCGACCCGTCCTGTGTACGACACCCTCTGTTCTTGACCTACAAACATGGTTGGGCATTTTTAATAAATCTGGCACAGTTTAACCTTGATACAGTTTAACGTGTCATGTGATGTATTCCACTGCTTTTTTTATTGCAGGTGCCGTGATCCCATCACATGATGGTTTCTGGTTTGTTCCTGCTGCTCCTCTTAAACTTGTAAAGCCTAATTTGACGGTAATCCTTTGTTTGCACGTGCACTCGCTGACAGTCCTGTCTGTTATTTACAGTAAGCCTCACTGTGGTATATAAAGACCTTGATTAAGTGTCAGTTAAAAAGGACAATTCTTCATATAGATGTAAGATTATTATGTTTTTTGTCTTCTCCTCATCCTACGGTGGCCCTGAGGGTCAAAACACAACAACACTTCAGGAAACACAAGATTTGCAGTGTGCTGCTGTGTTTTCTGACATGCAACTGTGTTTTGACCCTCAGGGCCACCATAGAATCCCCCATATAAGACAAGTTCAATTGTCCAACTATAATATCTAATACATAGTTTACAGTCATTCCTGTACAATGTCTAAATAAAATGGATGTGTTGTTCAGCCTCTGTAGCCGCAGAACTGTTCCCAACAGCAGTGCCGCTGCTGCAGTCGGCGTCACGTCTCAGGTGTCAATGTTTAGTCAGATCTGTGAATCATAATACTTGCTCTGCCGGAGAAGGTCAACATAATAAAAGCATAAAAATCCCAACAATCAAAGGGTGAAGACTTTCATTCAGGTGGAAAACAAAGACGCCGGAGCCAAACGGCCGAGTGAAGACACGCCTCAGCCCCGAGCTTTCATGTCCAACTGTTCCCGTGACAGGAGGCACATTTCAGAGATAGAGCGCCCACTTTCCTGCCATAAACATGATAAACCTCAGACTTTATGAACTCTGACTGGTGGAGCTTTAAGAGACAGGGGTCAAGGTCTGACGAGACGTGTAACACACCTGGCAACCTTTCATTTACAAGACATTAGCGTGTCCATGAGTCATTAGCTTTTCTTTTAAGTGTTAACTGACCTCATAAAACTCTTACTCGTTCTAATCATCTGGGAAATTGTGATGTGATGTGCGGTGTATTTATTTTTGCCTGTTTTTGTCGAAACATGTCTGCAAAACAAGACACACACTTTTATAACTCAGACTGGCGCTTCATCGATCTACAGCAGAAGACGTCACTGGAAAAAAACAAATTGAAAAAAGCACCTAACTAATCAAATTTATTGCCAAACTTCACTTATGTTCTCTTAAAATGAACTGCTCAATAAGCCGTCTTTTGTGATGGGCGTCAGCGTGTGGTACCAGGCATCACATCTGTCATACCAAAGCCACAATGCTGAACTGGACGGAGTGAGTGTGTGTGTGTGTGTGTGTGTGTGTGTGTGTGTGTTGCGTGTGTTTAGGACGAACACTGACGTCTTTGTGCGTACACACTGAAGGCTACTTTTGTCTAATGAGACGTAAGAAAGAGACAGCGAGACAGACAGAGAGCGTGAGATGCTGACTGCTCACACTCGTCTTCAGCTGCATTTAAATCCTCAGCTGGTTTTGTAAAAAATGCTGAAAGAATTGTTGAACATAGCTGCCCACCAGAGAGTGTTGTGTTGTTGTTTTCCAAAATAAAGTGATGTCTACTCGTGTTCTTGTCAAAAGTGGAGAGTGATTTATGTGAAAAAAAAGAGAGATTTTCTCATCTCAGACTTCTATTTTGAGTATTTGTGCTGACGTGATCTGGCCAGTGATGATGAAAAGAAGCAAATTATAACAAAGAGTGGAAACTAGTAAAACAATGAGTTGATCATCAGTTTAGTTGTTCCGATTTCTGCCTTCCCTCCGTTATAATAAGTAAGTAACGTCTTTGTGATGCTCACTCACGATGCAGCGTGATGCGAAATCTCCTCACAGGAACACTTTCGTTGTCACTCTGGATAATCCACAGACTTCACTGCCAACAATGTCTACTGGAGCTGCTCTCTACCAAAGAAATGGTCTCTAAGAAAGCAGCTTACAGTGTGTTCTGTGGATTATCAGGAGCGAGCGGGACAATGTTCCCCTGAAGAGTTACCACTAAAGTTTGGCAGCTGAGGAGCATCGTGGTGCACGAAGAGTTTAGACACTGATCATGTAATCATAGTGTGTCCAGTTCAAAGTGTGACTGGGTCCATTTATTGTATAGGATGGAAAATCGCAATATGGCACGCTGACACATCCACTTTTTTTGATAAAAGGTCAAATGTGGTGAAGTGTCGTAGCGCTGCTTTCTGTTTTTCCTGTCAGTTCTCGAACACCAAACCCAAAATGTGCAGCGGGGGGGAAGGCAGACATGTTCGGGCTCTTATATCTCAAACACTGGATGGATAAACAAAACTATTTGGATGCAGGCGAGTAGATATTCTCCAACATACTTGTAAAAAGCAGCTCCCAATGTCACTGTGCTCTGGTATGGACACGTTGTACAGCTGATGCTGGAACACTGGCTCGTTGTCATTCACGTCCTCCACCAGCACGGTGACGGTGGCCGTGGATGACAGAGCCGGGTCCCCTCCGTCGGCCGCCACCACCAGGAACCAAACCTCCATCTGTGTCTCTCTGTCCAGAGCCGCAGCTGTCGTGACCAGGCCCGACTCCGGGTCGATGCTGATCAGGCTGTCCTGGTTGGACCTGAGGATGGAGTATCTGACGTCCGAGTTGGCGCCCTCGTCTGCGTCTCGGGCCTGAATCCGGACGAGCGAGCTCCCCTGGGGAGCGTCCTCGGAGATACTGACGATGTACACGTCCTTCTCAAAAACTGGGGAGCAGTCATTGGTGTCGGTGACCTTCAGGAGGAGGAGAGTCTCGCTGCTCAGGGGCGGGTTCCCAAAATCTGACGCCTGCACCTTCAGCTCGTACAGGTCCTGCTCTTCCCTGTCGAGCTCCGCGTTGACACACAAAGCATACAGGAAGTCATCCGTCTGCTTCAGGGTGAACTTGCCATCCCCTCCCTCCAGTGTGACAGTGACCCTCTCCTCCTCAAAGTCGGGATCCGACACAGAGATCCGAGCGACATAGTCCCCGACCCCCGCTGCCTCTGAAACCACAGCGTCTCCTGTCTCACTGAGGAACAGCACGCTGATGGCGGGGCTGTTGTCGTTGATGTTCAGCACCTTCACGCCCACGAAGGTGCTGCTGTACTCCGGCTGAGCCCCGCTGTCCCTCGCGCTGACGATCAACTCGTGGAAGGCTTGGGCCTCGTGATCCAGCGGCTTGTTGAGGTACACCACCCCACTGGTTCGGTTGATGGAGAAGACCTCGTTGGGGTCGCTCTGCCGCCTGTTGATCTCATATGTTACCCGGCCGTTGTCGCCCAGGTCGAGGTCGTAGGCGTGCACCTGGCACACAGAGGTCATCAGGGGGGCGTCCTCCAGCAGCGAGGCGTGATACTCAGTCTGGTTGAACACGGGAGGGTTGTCGTTCTCGTCCAGGACGTGGACGTTCACCCGGAGCCTCCCCGTCCTGGCTGGGATGCCGCCGTCGAAGGCCTCGATGGTCAGGGAGTAGGACGCCTGTGTTTCTCGGTCTAGTTTGCTGGCGAGGATGAGATCCAGGCTCGGGTGGCTCTCAGATCCGCTCCTAAACTCCAGGCGGAACAGTTCCCCCATCTCACTCTCAGTGATCCTGTATCCCCGGGTACCAAACTCACCCTCATCCTCATCTTTAGCTCCCTCAAGCTGAAACCTGCTCCCAGGGGGGCTCAGCTCTGATATCTCCAAGTCCACCTCCCCTGAGGGGAACACGGGCGAGTGGTCGTTCACATCCTTCACTTCTATTTTCACTTTGATCATCTCACCTGTGAGAGTGGCGGCCACGAACTCGTACCTCTCCCTGCTCTCTCTGTCCAGGACCACCGCGGTGGAGATGATCCCCGTGTCCGCGTCTATCTCCAGGTCCCTGAACACGTACGAGTCTCTGCTCTCCGAGATGAAGAAGCCGGTGCTCGGCCTGCTCAGCCCCGCTCCCAGGTCTCCGACGATGGTTTTCGCGGGCAGGCCTTCTTTGACCGACAGCGTCAGGTTGAACACCTGCCCGAGCGACCGCGCGCAAAGCAGCGACAGGACGAGCGTCCGCAGGAGCCGAGCCGCGGCGTCTCTGCGACCCATTCCTCCTTTACGCATGGCTTCCAGCTCTTTGGTTTTGAGGGGCGAAGGTCTCTACATATTTTCCGTGTCAAAAGTCACTCACCCAAATCAACATTTTAGCGCTCCTCTCCAAACAGAAACGGGTAAACGCACCATTTTTTGCGCGCCGGAGTTCAGCCAGCAGTCATTCTCCATCACGATACCTCAGCCGCTTTTCTTCTTCTTTTTCTTCTTCTTCTTGCGTGATTTAACAAAGTAGAAATCCACACATCAAGCGGCGTAAATCCCCCTGGGCTTCTTCACACATCCCGGCACTGAGTGGCCACGCAGCTCAGTGCGCGCTGAGCACACCTCCTCCTGGCAGGCGGCGCGCCCCACGCTGATCGGCTCCATCTGTGGCCCTGATTGCTTCAGATTTAATTAGGCCGGCAGATTACTTACAGTGCCGCGTGCTCACAGGTGGCATAATATGTTCGACCTCTTGAAGATCATAAAGTGTGCAGGGAGCGGAGGAACGTAGAGAGAATGCAGGCTGAGCTGTGGAGGAGAAACCTCAGCTGATACAGTCTGTGATTTAACTGGGATGATTTCTGTTGAAGTGGTTAGAAAATCTAATTAAGTCGAATGAATAATAGGAAGTTTAATGAGCTTCAGTTTTGGCACGCGTCCATACAGTGTCGGGGTGGCGCCATCTACTGGTAGAGACGAGAACTGCAAGGACTTTTCACTGTTGAAGGCTTATTTCAGTTCAAGTTTATCCGGTCAAATCCGCGCTCAGTCAGAGGGGGAGGAGGCGTTCAAATCCTTTACTGAGGTTAAAGTTATAATACTACACTGTGAAAATACTCAACTGCAAGTAAAAGTCCGACTTTCAAAAGCAATACTTTCAAGTGTTTAAGTGAAATCAGCTAAATGTCCTTCAAGTATCAAAAGTAAAAGTACTCGGTGTTTAAAACATTATATTTGATGCTTATGGGTTCATATCACAGCTGCGTTAATGTGTAGGTTTAATTTTACTGCTCTTGATGCCTCTGGCTGAGCTAATTTTAAAGGGTAACTCCACCAATTTTACACTTTAAAGTGTAGCTGCCGCTTATGTGAAAAAAATGGAATGGTATATTAAATTAAAGTAGTAGGAAGTCTTTTGTGGCTCCAGAGGAAGCTGAATTTAATCTCAAGAATTGTCTTCAGTGATGTCACTTGGTAACTAAGTTGCATTGTGGGTAATGTCGGCACCAGGTTATGAAATAGCAGTTACCTGGTCTGGCGTTTCGCTCCTGGACAGTTAGAAAGCCTGTTGGTTTTCTATCACCTTTTTAAAACCTGTGGAAAAGAAAACTATGGGAAGGTGGAGAAAAGATTTATTAGAAAAAATTGATTTTTGAGTCCTACAATCCCAAATCTTCAGGACTTGTTTTATCTCACACCTCCAAACACATAAAACATACCTGTTTTTTATCATCTAGATTCATGTGTTATTCCCTGAGAAATGAATGAAAGTCTGCTGTGAGTTTTATGTCTTTAAAATCAAAATAAGCATTGATTAGCTCTATATTCCAACACTATTGACTGTTACTGAGTGTTTGGTCAGTAACACATCTCTTTCCTTCTAGTGCATTTTTAATTACACCTTCAGTTTTCACATTTCTTTAGTCTCATTACTCTATAAGCGCCTTTAGTGGAGCCCACAATGGTCCTGCAGGACTTCGTCCCATCGTGCATCCTCCCATCGGTGCTGTCACCAGGCAACAGATGTAACCTGAGCTGTGTACCTGAGCAAACAAACAGCCTGACTACTGAGTCTGCCTCACTTTGTTCAGCCACTCCACAAACTGTAAAAACTCCACCACAGAAGCTTCACACACGTTTGCTTCTCGCTGATATTTTTTAGTGACAATGCCGGCTCACGTTATGCTCTCCTACCAGTGGGACGATCAGGCTCTGGTGAAGAAGATATACAACCGCCTCAAGGACCACGGTCTGCCAGTGTGGATGGATATCGAGGGAGGAGTGACGGGGAACATCAACGACTCGTGAGTGCATTGGAGTGCGTTTGGACCTCCATCACGACCTGCGACACATTGTTGGAGGCTGATACGTTGGAATCCATTTGTGTGTTTTCAGGATGGCTGCAGGCGTGGAGGAGGCCGTGGTGATTTGTCCCTTCATGACTCCAGCTTACCAGGCCTCCCGCAGCTGCAAGAAGGAGCTTAACTACGCAGACACCAGGGAGGTCATCATGGTGCCCGTCATGCTGGCCAACAACTGGGAGGCCAGTGAGTGGCTGGGACTGATCACCGCAGGCCTGCTGTGGGTGGACTTCAGGTGAGGAGGCCTGTCAGAGGGCACAGGTTACACACCATCTATAAAGAGTGCTTGAATTTGATGTAAAAAAGTTAGCACTTCATTTTCAGAAATGCAGAGCAGGATGAGGAGCAGTTCGAGATGTGTCTCCAGTCTCTGGAGGAGGAGATCATGTTTAACGCCGGCCACCTCCTGGCAGTCGAGGAACCTCAGAGAGAGGTTGTGGATGAGCCCGAGCCGTCGAAGCCCCGCCTGAAGAAGAAACCGGGCCGAGGGTTTCGCCACGCCGTCTCAGAGCTCTACATCCACGAGTCGGGTAGATATAGAGACTGAACCTGAAGTTTTAAAAGTGTGAGGCTTTTCTGGGAGTCTCAGTGGATTGAAGTGAAAAATATTACAGTAGTAATCAAAAGGAGATCACAGAAATGCCTTAATGTGTTTGATTTGGTTAAAGAGATACAATAGTTTTGGAAATTGTTGTCGTTTTTCCAAGTATCCAGGATCTGCACCAAACTACGGAAGTAAATTAAGGCTTTTTCCAAGCTTTGTCTGAGGGGAGGCTCACAGTCTCAGACTATGGAAAAAGTTCCCCACTTAACAATACTCATCCAAACTTTTAATAATGACTCTTTGTTCAGTATCAAATACTTCTAGGAACAATTGTTCACTGGGTTAAGTGGGACATGGTGAAAATGTTGCTGTCATTTTCTAACTGTGTGGCAAGATACCATTCAAGATAGGCCAGAAAAATGCATTCTTTGTAACTGTGGTGAATACTTTAAATTGAATAGCAGCCTGATACTAATCTAAGACTTCATACAGCTTTTTAAGAAAACCAGATAATTCCTTATCATCACATCCAACCTGTTGAACTCCAAATGCAACTTCAAAAATCTCCTACTCTACCCATAGCAATCAATAAAGGCTGTTATCTGATCTTGTAAACTTTGATAATGTGTTTCGACCATCATTTTTATGCTCTCTAATTTCTATTTCATGGCTAGGACACAAACAAATAGGATAACAGGATTGTTTCAATACAAATATTCATAGAAGTTTGGTTTACATCAGTGATTATCTGGTGTTTAATCAACACAATGTTGAAATTTGTTGAAGTATATCCCTGAGCTTGAAAACATCACACGTACAAATCCTGTTTTTCGTGACATGATTTCACAGGTGAGCAGCGAAGCAGAAACACAGTGGAGCTCAGCGACACACCTGGAGATCATTGTTACTGGGAAGAGATTAAGGGCAACGGCTGTAAATACTACAGGAACGTTGTCACCAACAGATACCTCGGTGAGTACAGAAACTGATCTTTACCCAACAAAAGAAAACAGCAAGTATGTGAAAAATGTCGCCTTTAATTAATGGAGCAAAATAAACTTCACATTTCTGCAAGCCAGAAGAAGAAAAATGGGCAATGTTTGTTCATGTCTGTACAACCGGCAATTCTGTTGAGTCAATACAAAAAAAACAGATTCTTTTTTTTCTGCCCTCTGCAGGGTTTGACCCCCACAGGAACCAGGTCCACTCTGAAGCCAGTCCGTCTGAGTCTGCAGAGTGGGTGCTGCTGGTGGATCAGACTGACCGGAGCCATCAGAGAGCCGTCATCATCAAGAACAAACACTCCGGGAGCTTCCTGGCGGTTCAAAATGGCCTCTTGGTCGCAGTAACAACGTACAATGAAGACTGCAAATGGATCTTAGAGTAAAATGAACAATTCATTTCAGGAGTTTGCCTGATTCGACGGGTGTGTCTAGAACATTTTGTAGAAATAAAATTGTTACTGTGAGAAGATGAACAAATAAAAAAAACTCATTAGAATCTTTTTCTCTTGAGGATTTCTGGTTTCCAGTTGACGGGATGGCTTTCTTCCGTCTGCAAGGACAAAAAATAGAAAACAGGGTGGTCAGATTCTTCTGCCTGGAAACGTAAACTAAAATCGTAACTGGTTTGGAACACAGCAGCATTACTTACAGCTGTGTCGTCCTCTTTGTACACTTTGATGGTCTTATCAGCCTCGGCGGTGATCAGCCTGCTCTCAGAGTTGTCGAACATGCAGGCAAAGATGCCCGACTCGCTGTCCAGAGATCCAGGCTGCACGGCCGCATGAATCCGCTGGAAGTTGTAGCCCGTCCTCCAATCCCACATGTGGATGGTTCCATTGTCGGCTACAGAGGGAGAAAAAAAAAATGAGTCTCGACCGAAATGTTTGTTCTAATTCAATACTGTACTGACCCGGATTAACAGAAATTAAAAGATAGACATTTTCTGTAGATAAAAACAAGCTGCTTCTGATTACCTCCAGAGACCAACACGCCATCAGAGTTAACAGCGAGTGTGTTGATGATGGCGTTGTGGCCCGACAGGTTCTGGATGAAGTTGCCATCTGGGAACATCCACTGTTTGATGTTATCAGCAGAACCAGAAGCAAACGTGTATCTGCAAAACACAGGAAGTGAGATCACAATATGTTGAGCATATTGCCCATAAAACTCTTAAACTGTTGGTATAAACGATGTATTATTCTCCCACAGGGGCTTATTTTTATATATATCGTCAATTAAATTCCCCAATTGTAGTCAAACCAGACAAATATTTATTCAGTTTAAAATGATCCAAAACTGAGAGAACACAGATAAAAAAGAACAGAATCAGTGTAAACCAACTAACATTTAGCATGTTTCCTCAATAACTGATAGTAATGACAAATATTCAATGTTGTCTACTACTACGCAACCAATTATCTCACACTGTACAATATATGTAGTGACTTGAGTGAACTCACTGTCTGGGGTGCAGCACAACAGTTCGGACGGACTTCTTGTGGTTCGTCAGAGTTGCTCTGGTTTTTCCAGCAATCAAATCCCACAGCCTGATGGTTGAATCGTGGCTGCCTGCAAGACGTTAAACCGTTAAAGTCAAAGTCAAAGCAATCTGCTAGAACTTCAACACAACTTCAAAATAATTAGTTTGGTTTTCTTTAGACTTAGAAAAACAGTTACCAGTGATGATTTGTGGTTCTGCAGCCTGACATCTCACTGTGGCCACAGTGTTGGTGTGGCCGGTCAGTGTGTGCACGTTAGCTTTGGTCCTGATGTCCCACACCTGCACGAACAGAGAAGAAATCCGATTATTTCAGCTAATACACTAAGAAGAGAACTAGTTGCTTACACATCATCTTCAGCTCCAACCTGATGGAAGGACGGCTGAGTGCTCACTGTCAAAAACCACAAAATGAACATGTGACCTGTGACCTAAATCTGTAAGTTTCTAAAATTTTGTCAAGCAGACGGTCAATTTTAACTTTGCAGAGAGAGCAGACAGTGCAGAGAACATTATAAGAAAGCAACTGTGAAGCCTTTATTCAAACACAAGCTGAACGTGAAGTTGGATCACATCATTTTCAGGTTATCATTCGTACATGCAAATCATGAGCTTACCCTCGCTGTGGCGTCTCTGCTGCAGGTCACCAGCACGTCAATAGTCGGATGCAGGTCTAAATCGTACACAGCGCTAAGATGTCCGTGGTAGTGCCTGATGACCTAATACACAGATTAATATGGTCAATAAACACACAGATAATTAACATATCAACTCCAATGCGTTAACCTCCCTCTTATTATCATGTCATACCTTATTGTACTCCAGATCCCAACACTTGACCTGCTTGTCTTCTCCACAGGAGAACAGGTAGGGGCTGCGTGTGCTGACCGCCACGCCTCGCACTGTACTGATGTGTCCAGTCAGGGAGAGTTTCAGTTTCCCACTGGCCAGATCCCAGATCTGTAGAAACAAACAAACTCAAGGTCATATAATGAGCTTCACGGTGCCATTCTGAGGTGCTGTGAGGGACATGATCATTACATCTGCAGCGAAAGATGCTTAAAAAAGTGTGTTTTATATCGCTTTCCTGTCCAAAAGAAAACAGAATGCAATAAAGCTGCTTTCAACCTGTTTAGCATACATACGCTTAATAAATGCTGTCTCAGTTTTCAGAATGTGAACATACTGAGATGACTCTGTGACAACTTGCTGATGAAGACTATGAGCAGCAGTTGAAAACTCTGGAGACAGAAACTAGATTGTTTGGTAGAACTGCTGTTTTCAAAATTAAAAAAGGTGCCTTCATGCTCATAATCTTCTACATCTACATCAGGACAACCAGAGGATAAAACTTCTGGATCACATTTGATTATTTCTTTAATCGCCAAATGATTATTTTAATGTTGACTCACCTTTATGGTTCTATCAGCTGACCCTGTGACAAACCACTGATTCCCAGGCTCCACAGCGATGGACCGCACCCAGCCGAGATGACCACTGATGACCTGCCAGATGAAGCACACTGCTGTTAAAAACTAATGCAGGCTTCAGTTTGGTATCAGAGTGTCAGCTTTATCCACAGACAAATGAAAATGGAGGTCAAAGCAATCTGTAGTTACCCGAAACAGTTTCCACGGTGGATGCCACTGAGGTTTGGGCATGGTTGGCGCTTTCCTCATGAGCGAAGAATTTCTGGTGCCGCCTCCTTCCATGAGCGACTAAAATGAACACATTGGTTATCAACTCTGCACTTCTTTCAGGGATGTTACAGCGGGTGTAAAACAAAATATCACATCAAGTGACCTACCAGAGCGCTCGACGGAGGGTGAGATCTTCCTGCTCCTCCCGCATGGTGATGGATGTCACCCACGCTGGCTGCTGTGCGGCTAACATCTTGCCTGAAATTTAACAGAATTCATATTTTTTTTATCAATAAGTTGTTTCAAAATCTTGAAAAAGTCCTGAATATGTACCTCAACTGGGTTATTTCTGCCATATTAAGCATTATGGAAGAAAAGAAAGGCTCACCTGGCTTGTGAGGGCGGCAGAGCCAGCGCCATGGAGTGGATTCCTCCCTCGCTTGGATTCCTGTGCATCTTTGTGTCAGCAGTCAAAGCCACTCCTGTTGCAAGAAAAATACTGGTATAAACACCAGAATAGCTGCTACAGGCACAGTTTGGTTAAAATACTAGTATTGATCTTACCAGGTCCAGAAGGATACGCATGTGTTCCTGTGATCAGGTAATCTGGGTCGTCCCCTGGAAGAACACAAACACTTCAATGTTACAAAGAAGCAACAAGAACATTATCGTCAAATCAGTCCAAATCAGTTATATAACAAGTTCAAATAAATACTGGGTTTCCTGTGGGACTAAAAATACAATTTCGTTAGAGATTTTTCCTTCCCTCTGCATTTCCCTTAACTCAAATGTAATAGTGGAGTAAGAGGTACAATATTGCTTCTGAATGGCACTGGAGTACAAGTTTTAAGCGACATAAAATGGAAGTACAGTCATCACACTGAAAGGTGTGCATGTGTTTGTTTGATCCTCACCTGGCTGTGAGTAGCTCTGCTGCAGGCCGCCAGGATGCGAGACTCTGTCTTTCCCTTCCTTCAGCACAGGCATGTGCAACACGGCACCGTACTCCGTTTTCAGTTTCACATCCATCTTAACCTTGTGGCTGCAAATACAGAATGTAGGAAAATGTTACAATGCCTGTTGGAGCTTCGACGATTAGCCTTTTCATCAATCAGTTGTTAATTGTTGTCCACTATTTTAATCATCAGTTTATCTACAAAAAATATCTGATTCCAGCTTCGTAAAACGAAATATTTTCTAGTTTCATGACACCTTTATGACCGTACACTAAATAACTTTGGATAGTGGACAGAACACAACATTTGAGGATGTTATATTGGGCTTTGGGAAACACCTTTTAACATCTTCTGACACTTTATAGGCCAAAACAACTACTCTAGTCACCAAGAAAGCAACCAACAGGTTAATCTATAATGAAAATAATCAGTAATTAAAGCCCTTATGCCTATTCTTCATTTATATACAATAAATACACAAATATTAAAAATGTTCACATAGCTCATAAATAGATCTGTGAGAGGTTCATCATAATAATGACAGCAGACATAAATTCACTGTTCAGTTTCACTGAACACAAACATCTGATCTGCAGCCACAACTGCTGGACTAGACGAAGACTGGAGGGAAAGGATGGTTTAAACTCAGTTAGATGTTTATTAATCCTATAATGTACTGAAAACAAATTAAATACAGTTCAAACATAGACATTAATGTAAGTAATGGTGAGCCAGACTCGCCTCTCGTCGTCCAGGGAGATGGACTTCGCATGGTCAGACACAAACATATCATGCGTCCTTTTGAGAGATCTGAAGACCAGAGTGTGGACAGAGTGCTTCTGAACATCCTGTAGAAGAAAAGTATCGTGTTAAATATACGATCCATCACTATTATCACATACAGCAATGTTTATAAATGACTCTGTTATCTATAAAGACTAGAAATCGTATCGTAAACGTAACGTGCTCCAGCATTTAGCCGGGCCCGACGTTGAATACGTTAAGTCGCGCCGGAGCGGGAGCGAAGAAGAAAGCAGCGAAGAAGACTTCAAAGCTCGACTTACCTCCGTCATCTTGGTGGTGTTCGTCCGGATAAACCAGCACAGTTCAAGAAAATTGTGTTTTTTGTTATTACTGCTGGGTCGCACTCAAATATCTATCACAATCCTAAACAACATGTCCAACACAAGCGCAATCCGAGAACTCCACGACCCGGAAGTAAACAGAGCCAACAGCGGCTGGTGTTTTGTCAGCGCCCCCAGCGGTCAGGAGGAGAACGACACTGCAACATTAATACGCAGGATACAGTAGTGAACATTTGGGGAACTTGTACCCACTTTACCTCACTACTTCTATTTAATGCTAGGCCTACTTTACCCTCATGTAACTGTTGATACATTTCATGTTTAATATATATCTTTTTGGGATCATTTTGGCTGTATTAATGCATACTGCATTTTTTCTTTGCTTTTAAATTCAACATAAGCTCATATAATAATATATATATATATAATATAGTATAATATAATATAATAAAACTGTTTTCATATTATGAACCATCAAATTATTATATGTTTTCAATCTGCCATCTCAGCATGAAAACATGCATCCATTGTTTCAGGCTTTTATTCTGTGGTCCTGGATGAGTTTTTGTAAGTTTCACTATTTCTCACCAGATTTTATTTTGGCCCACAGGCCGTATACATACTATTTCCCTTGTGGCCTATAGGAGGCTTAACCTCATCATAAAATGTAACCCTCATGCAACTGTTAAAAGACCACATTAAGTAAAAAAAATAAAAATAAATTGTTCCATGTCAAAAACAGCCCAAAATTTTTATTTTGTGTGTTTTTTGTTTTATTTATTTTAAGTGGCATCATGTAAAACAAACCGGTATTTAAAGGGTTAAAACCTTAAAAATGTATGAATATTTGTTCGTTATTATCAGAATTATGAAATAATGTAACCAGGTGAAAGTTGAAAAGAATATTAACATTTTATGGCTGTTTTTTGTACTAAACGAGGTTTGATATGTGATTTTTCCGGGGGTTTTTCTTTCCTTTTTAACAGTTGCATGAGGGTTAATAGTTCCACTTCTACTCTTTCGGCATGATACACCTAGAAACACACTGAAAGAAACTGTTAAGGATTAAAAGTGGTTCCTATAATCTTTTTTGTTGTCCCAGATGGTTTCATTTAAATAACTTGAAATGATCTGACATTTTAACAAACTGCAAATATTTGAGAGAAGGTCAGAAAAAAGCTTTCTGCTACTTACAACTAATACCAATTCATCATCTCACGACCCCTTAGATGACCCTTTGAGAGGCACTACATGGACACTATGTAGTTTTGGTTAAGAAATTGAAACTCAGAATTTTAATATTCACAATATTAATTAGGTAATAATAATATACACTCAGAAATATGTATTTTTTCCATAACTGAGTAAACAAGCTGCTCTGAGAGTCCTCAGAATATATGCCTAAATGAAGCCAAGTAAAGCACTGTATAGAAGTACAATTTTTGTGTACTTCATTTTGTTTTTGTAGATGTATGCTGGAATCAGTCTATGGGCAAAAATGTGGAGCTCTATTAAAAAAGACTTCAAATGCTGCTTAAATATAATTAAATTTATATGAATACATTATAACTTGTTGATTAACATATATGTCAAGATGACTGTAGGCCAAACAGGTTGTTTCTGAGTGTGTAGGCCGATTTTTTTGTGTGATTTGTGAAAAGAAAAGGTAAACAAAGAAGGGCTGGATTATCTTTTTGTAATTCCCACAGAAACAAGTACTAAAATTTGAGATGATACTCAGCTCTATAGAACTGAAGTGCAACACAGACACATATATGAGTGGGCCAAATGTAGCCACATTTCTGAAAAGATTATATCAACCACAATAAAGGGGATATATGATTTTATTTCTATAAAAGAAAAACGTCAGAATTAGGCTTCAATTTAAATTATAAACATTTTAACTTATACCGCACTTTATATATAGCTTACTGTCTGAATGCCTGTACAACATTTCCAGTGTTGACTCTGGAGTTACAGTCATTTAAATCACAGATAAAGGACGCACGTATGATTCAGAAGCTCTCTGAACGCCCCATCTCCTCTCTCGTAACACTACAACACTGCGAACGTTATGAAAGACAGAACTCGCCGCTGATTGGCCGTTGCTTTAGAAACCGACAGTCTCACTATCATCACTCCATCCCGCGGACCAATCAGCGACGCCGCTCGGCCCCCCGACGTCAGTCTCCTCTCCCCTCGGCCAATCAGATTGTTCTATATGACTGTACTTCACCCGGCCGGCCGCCTCTCGCCCAGGTAGACGGGACGTTCAGCGGGAAGGTGAGACTTCTGCGTCGTTTGTGGCTGGAAATGAGACAGTTAGCTGAATTTAGCTAATGTGAATCTGTTGTTTATGTGTTTGAGCGAAGAACAGAAGCAGTTGTTGGGTTGTGAGTGGTGAAAGAACATTTATTGGGCCTGTTTTGTGATCTTAATCAGAGAAGTTGTTCATTAATAATGAGCGAGTGTCAGGTGTTTGTGTTTGAGCCTCCAGAGTCTCCTCTGTGTGAGTTTAATGAACTCTGTGGCAGCTGTGAGAGTCTTTGTCGGGTAGTAAACGCTTGTAACAGCGAAAAATATGAACGTGGACGTGCGGTTAGTTTTGTGCAGCGTCTCTTGTTGTTTTTGTGCAAGTTTAGTGCACATTTAGCTCTAAAAATGGGCAAATTCTTGCTTAAAATCCAGTCTAAATGTTGCAGTTGTGATGCGTTACACATACTCAAGCAACGTTACTGTTCTTAAATATGATTTTCTGGTACTTTTACTAATTTACTGACTTACGTTGAGGCTTCCTTTGTGCATTTCAGGGTACATGTTGTACTTCTTACTGCACTAAATGTGTGTAACAGCTAAAGTCATCAGTTGTAGATACAGATATTAAACCCAAAACTTTCTAATGCGTTTTATGCATGTATGCCTCTTTTATGCATGTATTACCTCTGTATGCATGTACCAGTAATAACTGTGTAACAGTAGCATACAAGACAAAAAGTCATTTTTCATTATAAGTACTTTAACTCTTGATGCTAGTATAATATTTTGCTGATGGATCTTCTCAACTCTTACTTAAGGACTTGAAATGGAACCATTAACCTGATGTCACAACAACTCTGACCCAAAATAAATTATCTGAGTACTTCATACAGTCAATAAAAGTGTCTGCGCATGCTCATAAATTATATTTATTGTTCCATGTAGTGTTTTCAGGTATTAAATGTGAGTGTATGAAGACAAGGCCGGTCGAGAAATGGTGTAAACTGAATAAAAGTAGCCTGAGTTTTGGTGTAGTTTTAATTAGAGCATCTTATCTTGGGATGATTTGACAGAGAATATAAACTGTAGTGACTACACGTGCCTGTGACACAGTGTTCCCGTCCTCCAGTCTTCTCTCTCCAGACCATCATGGCGATGAACGGCACAGCAGACATCTTGAGCTCGGCCTACCTGGCGGTGGAGTACGTCGATGCGGTGCTGCCGGAAAACCCCTTCCAGCCCTCCCTGAAACACGCCTGGGGCTACATGCTGGACAACTACACCAAGTTCCAGATCGCCACCTGGGGGTCGCTCATCGTCCACGAGTTCATCTACTTCCTGTTCTGCCTGCCGGGATTCCTCTTCCAGTTTATGCCCTTCATGCAGAAATACAAGATCCAACAGGTTTGTGGGGGATTTTGGTTGTTTTTAATTCATTTGTTAAAAAAAAGAAGATGTCATTCCTCTTAACAAACCTTCTCTGTGCATGGCTGTGTGTGCAGGACAGGCCTGAAACCTGGGAGAAACAGTGGAGATGTTTCAAGATGCTGCTGTTTAACCACTTCTGCATCCAGCTTCCTCTGATCTGCGGGACTTACTACTTCACCGAGTTCTTCAACATCCCCTACGACTGGGACTCCATGCCACGCTGGTCAGTGGAAGTACAATAAGACACATGTCCCCTCGACACACACTCACCCAACAGTACTTTTCAAAAATATGATATCAAATTAAACGTCCCTCCTCTCCCGCTCTCCTCCCGCAGGCCGTTCGTCCTGGCTCAGTGCTTCGGCTGTGCTGTCGTCGAAGACACCTGGCACTACTTCCTGCACCGCGCGCTGCATCACCGCAAGGTCTACAAATACATCCACAAAGTCCACCACGAGTTCACCGTGAGTACAGCATGCATTAATAATGACGATAGAGTCAACACGAAACGCACCATTTTCCAGTGAATCTGTTTGAAGCAGAGTTTCTCGTTAACCTGCGTGTCCTGCTGTCCCTCAGGCTCCGTTCGGCATGCAGGCGGAATACGCTCATCCTGCTGAGACTCTCATCCTGGGCGCCGGTTTCTTCATCGGCATCATGCTCTTCTGCAACCACGTGTTCTTCCTGTGGGCCTGGGTTTCCTTCCGCCTGCTGGAGACCATCGATGTCCACAGGTAGGAATCAATAACAGCTTCTACATCTTCTCTGCCATTTTTGTACTTTTACCCTCCTTTCCTTCCCTCTCTCTGCTATGTTAGGTTGATTATTGCCATGAGTCTGAGGAGAGCAGGATGTACGATCTTTTAAACAAACAGAGCAGCAGTTACGTCACTACATTACAGTGCGAGTACAGTAAGAGGACGGTTACATGTGGAACGGCACGTTTCTCATCATGTTATCCGAGTCAGTGACTTGTGAGGTCGACCACTAGAGGGCCGCAGAGAACACCAGACCTTACTGTCACAGTATTAGCTGACATGACGCCTTTATTTGAATACTAAGACATTTATATTTTGCCATTATTTTTTATATTTTTTATAGTTATATATACAGACTGTGGTGGTATTAACAATACCACAAATTCTAGATTCATCAAACTAGCTTTTTCTTTTTGTTTAAATTCTTTAATTGTGTTACATGTCATGTCTCTGAGCTTTGGTTTGGATTTTCATTTCATTTTTGTTCAATTTTCTTAAATGTAATATCATCTTAAACATAATTAGATTTTAAACATTCTTCTGAAATGTATTTCTATTTAGTTTCACTCTGATCCGTTCATATTCCTGCTTTCGTGTCTTTTTGTGGAGGACTTGCTTTTACAAACTTTTGAATTTTGCTTTTAAAACTTTATTTTAGAGTAATTTTTCATTGATCATTATTGTATATAAATAACACATTAATCTTCCATAATTCATAGAGTAGATAATTCATCACAGCTACTGTATAGAAAACATGAAACTTGGAACAGCACACATAATAGGAGAGAGAGAGAGCTAAAATCAATTTAGATATTTGATGTTTTTTATACTAATAAACATGAATAAGTAATTTTTTTTAATTCTTTGCTGCAGTGAACACCATTTTTCTCTTCTCATTTAGCATTTAGGAATTTGGCCTTCTAAGAAAAAAGAATGCTCTTGAGAAAAGACAGACTTTATTTCATCTTCATGTAAAGAATTAATTAAACATATTAGTATTAAGTATTAAATATTAGTGTTTGTTGGAACATTAGAGAAAAGAAGCTGTCTATTTTTGATCTAACCACATGGCAGAACTAAATTAAATGCAAACTTTCTGATGCATCACCTTCCATCCGTCCCGCTTAAAAAAAGGGTTATTTTTTTAAAACAAACATCTGACAGACTTGATTTCTTTCCTCGCTCCCCCTCAGTGGCTACGACATCCCCTGGAACCCTCTCCACCTGATCCCGTTCTACGCCGGCACCCGTTTCCACGACTTCCACCACATGAACTTCGTCGGGAACTACGCCTCCACCTTCACCTGGTGGGACAAGCTGCTGAACACCGACAGCCAGTACAACAAGCACATGCAGAAACAGGGAGACAAGAAGGAGCAGTAAACCACTCGGATCTCTGTTTTCACACCTGTTCTGTCGGGGAGAAGGAACAGGAACAGAACAACGAGAACACAAACACTGCTGCTTTTTCTCTCATTCCACGTACTGAAACACACACACACAATCTAAAAGTGTATTTTAAATGAATCTGGACCAAGAAGACGTTCTTCATAAAATTTACATTGCAAAAAGAAATAGATCTAAGAATGGTGGATAAAATGTTTTTTGGTGTCACAAGTTCACAACCGCAAAATGACTCATCGGGCTGTAATCCATTTGGTCTGATAAGTGGCAGTTCAGTGTCCAGGTCATTTCTTCACATCAGGAAGTGGCCTTTTAAGCAACAATTATAAGAACGACAGAGCTCTGCCTCTGATGCTCTATCCAGTTCTAATCAAACATCCATGATCAGGACTCCTGTGATTTGATTCTGACTTTAATCGGACTGCATGCTGACCTCAGTCTGCCTCGTGTGCCTTTCTGCAAAAGCAGTATTGTTCTTCTGTCAACAGCTGCTGGCTAAATAAAAACCGTCAACATCCTCATTTTCATTCGTTGCTTTGCTCATTGAATGAAAAAAAATGCTGTATCATAGGACTCTCTTGTGAAATTCTTCCGTTTATCTCTGAATGTCTTGAGCACTTTAGCGCTTCCTCTCGAGCTGAACCGAGTCACCCGGTGACGATGTGTTTTAGCTGCAACTTTTGAAACAATTTAGGCGTGTGCAGTCCCGTCTGAGGTTTGGATGGCACTTGCACTTATAGCCTACTTTGTTTAAGACTGTAATAATAAATCAGTTTTGGTTTGACAAAAAGAAACCTTGAAAATTATTTGTTTTTGTGTTTTTGTTATATTAGAATAAAAATATATGAACAAATTTGAACTTGAGTTTGGTCGTGTTTTAGCAGTTTTATGACAGAATTTTGATAATAAGTGGATTTTTTAAGGTCTTCTCAGTGAGTGTTTTTTAAAAAAAATTGACAGTTATTAAGTGTGGGTTGATGGGAAACTGAGGTAATTTCGAAACTCGATATTCTCTCCATCTCCTCTCTGCTGCACTGTGGACACACCCCTACTGCCCCAGTCAGCTGCGTCAAGGCAGCGAGCAGCAGCAGGTACCAAACAGGAAGTGAAGCAGTTTTATAAAAGGAATAATTGAGTGGATAACAGGATTCAATCAATATATAAGTTTGTATTGTCATTTTGTATCAGCTGTAGTCACTTAAGCGATGTGCAAAATAAACACAGAAATAAATAGTAACCGTGGTTGTTTACCGTTGGGTTGCAGCTGTTATATTGTTATTGTTATACATTCATTATTTCTTAATCTGTTGATTATTTTTGCCACATAATTACTATAAAAAGACTAGAACAACTCCTCAGAAGCCAAGATGACATATTCACAGTGCAAAACTCAAATATGTCTGATATAAAGTGATGCAAAGCAGAAAAAAGACAAATCTTTGGCTTTATTTTTCTTGATGAACAACTGATTAATTCATAATGTAAATAGCTGATAATTTTCTGTTGCTCGACAAATCAATTAGTTGTGGCAACAACATTTACAAACTACAGAAAAGTGTTGTCAAAGTACACAGAATCATGACACTTAAAGGTGAATTAACAAAATTAAATGAATGTTACAGGAACATTTTGTAGGATATAAACTGCGAGAAATATTGAATTATGAGAAGGAATCGCATTTAAGTAAAGACGTTATAAAAGACAATAGCCCAACCAAACCATATTAAATATTAAATAAGTAAATAAAGACAATGAAACAAATACACAAAAAATAACCATGAAATTGAGGAATAAAAGATATGTCTGAAGTTAATTTGTTATAAAGCGTTATTTCTTCCTGCTTTTTTGCACAGTTACTTAATTCAATCTTTTGTAATGCAGTTTCATTTTATTTCAGCAATTTTGTCCTCAAAAGTGATTTTTATTTTTATTTTTTTTACACAGTGATAATTTTTAATCTAAATCTGTCAGAACTGGAATAAAAGTTGCATTAGACCGTAACTGCCAATAAGCAGGATAAATAGTAATAAATAATAATAAGATGAGTTTTAGCAATTCATTCGATTATTTCACATTTCATGATTTATATTATTATTATTTATGTATATAGAACACTTTGATATAGACTGACTTCCTCCAAATAGTCCCTGGATGTAAACTTTCACAAGTTCATTTTGGCCTTTTGTCTATTAAAAATATATAATATATATATATATATATATATATATATATATATATATATATGAGACTGAAATATTGATACTTTTAAACAACTAAAAACATATCTATTCAACATGGCTTTTATTCAGTGTCTTATTAATTTCATGGTTTACATTTTTTGACTTTTTCTAACTTTTTATATTCTTTAAGTATAGAATTTTATATTTACATCTACCTGTTCTTATTATGATATTATATTTTATAAACGTTTAAATAAAATTTGATGGGCAGTATTTATTTTTATTTTCTATTATATTTTTTAGTGCTTGTTTTTATCTTCAATTCTTTAAACTGTTCATTTTGTTGCAATTGGTGCGTTTTAATCTCTACACCTCTCTTTAAAACACATTCTTTTTTTGTTCAGTCACCTTTAAGGCACTTTGAATTTACTTTGGATTTGTTTGAAAAGTGCTATATAAATAGAGTCTGACTGATAAATCGAGAATACATACAGAAAAAAGATTCGACACCTTCTGCTGTTACGCGCGTGTAGAAAACCTTTTATTTTGAAAGCCGTGGCCGGATGTGCTGCTCCTCTGCGGGGCTTTACGGTGGACTCAGTCTGCGCTCAGGTACGGCAGCGCATCACACTAGAGGGAGAGCGAGCGAGAGCAGCGCAGGGACAGATATTTATAGCCTGAAGCGAGGCTGCAGCACAGAGATAAGGCTCGCAGGCACACTCAGACAGACAGACAGACAGGGCTTAGGGAAACGAGGACGCGTCAAAATGAAACAGTTGCTGTCGGTAGTTTTATTCGGGGCCGCGGTGGTCGCCCTGGTCAGCGCAGCCGGTTCCGAGGGCGAGATCTCCTTCGAGTACCACCGCTATGAGGAGCTGCGGAAGGCGCTGGTGTCGGTGTGGCTGCAGTGCCCGACCATCGCCCGCATCTACACCATCGGGGAGAGCTTCGAGGGCCGCGAGCTGCTGGTGCTGGAGATGTCCGACAACCCCGGGACGCACGAGCCTGGTCAGTTTTTACGCATAAGCGTTGCTTCATAATGCGGGTGAATGCGCAGCCCCGCAATCCCCCCTCCCGCATCCCTTTGTCCCCGCTTTCCCCCCCCTTCACGGTAGGAACTCATCACCGCACGCCAGTGATGATAACACAAACACATCACGCACTATTGCGCATTCTGGACCGGTCGTTCTTATTATCGTGCGGGGGGGTCAAACTGAGACCCGCTGTGTGATGGTGAGAGGCGTTAGAGGTGGAGCGCAGGTGTGTCGGTGAGCGCAGGGGGGCCTGACTGCAACACTTCAGAGGAGTGTTAGATGATAGATTGTGTGGGGGATCAGCCAGGCAAAGCCGCCATTTTGCTGGTTGATAAGGATCTCTGCGCGCTTATCTCGAGTCGTGATTCTGATCAACACGTCCCCCCCCAAAGAAAAGGCGGTGGATCGCGGGCACGGCGCACACTGGGGTTTTTTAGTTTACATCCGTCCAAATCAAAAGCAGATGTGTCAGCAGTGTGGCTGCAACACATCAGAGAAAAGGAGTTCACTGGAAGCAGGGAGGCTTTGACTGAATATTAAATGAACCAGTACAGATGTGACGCTCCTGTAGTAGACCCGGGCCATGTCAGGGCTTCCCAGCATCCCCGTCCCTCTCCTCCATACTGTCAGGACCGGACCGGACCATAGGGAGGAAGAAGTGATGTTGGAGGTCTTGGTTTTAAGATCTGCAAATATGGGGAGTGACCGTTGCTGTTTTAGATGCAATGCACCTTCTTCTTTTACTGAAGTCCTGTCTGAATATTTAATTTAAAGGAGCAGCATCACCTTTAATCGCCACATATCTCCCGTAAACGACACTGCTGAACATCTCCAGATGTTTGTGTGATGGAGGTGAAGAACAGCAAGAGTCGATTTCTCTTGATTGTTCCTTTATTTCTTCCCTATTTTGTCCTGTCACTATTGCAGACGAGATTATGTTTTCACCCGCAGCCGTTTGTTGGTTTGTTGGTTTGTGAGCAGGTTGACACAAAAACTATTGAACAGATTTCCACAAAACTTGGATGGAGGATTGGTCTCTGCCCAGATTAGACCCCACTAACTTTTGGTGCAGATCCCTCAATGTCTTCTGACTTTCTTGAACATTGCGATACAGGGCGTTTTTCAAGATTTTCAATCATTTCTCAGGGAATAGTGCTTGGATTTTGATGAAAATCTGTGAGTTAGTGCAGTTTGATGCAGATGTGTGGGTGATTTTAATTTGTGGTTACACGGCTATTAAGTTTTATGTTGGGCCTTGGCAGAGGTAGACACTCTATGTAGTGCCATTCTAGTTTCAGGCTGGAATTAAAATGGAAACTCTTTCATTGTCTTTTTGTCAAAGTCAGAAATTAAATTCCTGTCCCCGTCTTTGTTTTACTTTATAATGATGGAAATAAGGACTTTATCCTTCGATCCCTGACAAAGTCTGACACGTAAAAGTTTTAAAATATATCACAACACTGTTTAAAGGCTTGAGACAATATGAAACTTTCACGTCACGGTTATCCTGTCTAATACAAATGTTGATCATGATTTTATACCAACAATCATCAAAAATATTCTTAAAACATTCAAATGAAAAGTGAAATTGCACCAAAGCCTTCTGGAATTACGTAAATCTGACATTTTGCACAGAAACAAATGTTGTTATTGCATCACAAGTAGGACACAAATCTTCTAGTTTGGTGAAAAACAAACACAGAATCTGAGCCTTCAGACAAGGAGACAGGAGCAGGCAATTCAGAATAAGTCAGGAAAGAGCTTTCAAGACATTCATGAGATGGATATTTACATGATTATCTCCATCATGAAATTCACTGTGAGTGTTTTTTTTTTACTGCGATACACGATTAATCTCCTAAAGTTGAGTTCACCAGCCTGGAAGATTAAAAAAATGCACTTTGTATTCCTGATACCGAGAAACAATGTGTTGTCACCTACAGAGCAATCATGCAACGTACATGGATTAACCTGTTGTTGTTACATGTGACCTTAATGAGTGTCAGTGGTTCCTGTCTGATCAGGAGACGTAACGGTGACACTGCAGGAAGTGATTAATTTCACCCGAGTAATCCTGAAGCCGAGTCCTCAAGAGAAAAACAAGAGCCTCCCTGTAATTACTGTATATATAGTTTACAGTCTCGTTTGTGGTGCTTCAACTATACGTCTCATGTACGTTTTGGTCATAAAGGTGTATTTTTCTTCTCTGTGTGGTCTCGACGGCGCACCACGGGGTTTGTGTGTTTTGCAGCTCACATGGTCACTGAGTCTAATGACCGCATGGACGTACTAAATAAGCCTGTAATAGTCCGGTGGGCGTACGCAGGCATGAGTCACGGTAGCGTCGCGGAGCACTTATTATTACTACCAGATGAGTTTCCAAGCTGCTGTTTCACCAACGGGGGCAGCAACCCCCCCATCCTCGCCTCTCCCCTCCTATCCTCGCCTCTCCCCTCCACCACTGCCGAGCAAAACACCCATGGTAAGAAGGAGGGGGATGAAACAGAGAGGGAACCAGGGAGAAGAGCTCCAGGGGCCGATGGAGCAAAGATGAGTGGAGGCAGACGAGAGAGATGAAGGTTTTCAGAGTCGGTGGCTAGAAAAGATGGACGTTCGTGTGAGTCAGGAAGGATAAAATCTGCAAAGACAGGAAGTGTTTTTTTTTTAGCTTCCCTTTTATGTCGCCCTACCGATATTTTATCTGACCCCGAAATGTGTTGAAACTCTAAGGTGGAGCCGAAATAGCAGTTGCCGGGGCAACAGATCGGCTTAGTGCACTGAGCTGTCTGTCAGCTCCTGGTTGGCTGGCTGGCGGGCTCCGGAGGACGACAGTCCTGAGCGCATGCATCTGTCAGTAAGCAGCCATCTGTCAGACTCTGCGGCACAGGAACTGCCTATAGCCAAGAGTGTCAACACGCTGGTTACATATTAATATACAGAGCAGGGACACAGTGTAGGGCAGTGGTGGAAAGTGCAGTTACTGAGAAGGACTTGCCTAAGTAAGCAGCCATAATGCTTGTTTTTATATCAGCAATGGACGACATGATAGGGGTCACTAGTAGAGATCAACTCAAACTCTGTGGTTCCCTTCAGCTCTGTGGTGATTTATAGCATCTTTAATGGTGCAATATGTACAAATTTTAGTTTAAAGCATTAAAAAATGAGCAGAAGCGATGAACAGAATGTGAAGAAATCTACGTATTGTGTTGCAGAGATATCTACTTTAGTCAGCTAGCTTCAGCCCGCCCGGCCACGTAATCACATTTTCTACCTCAAGATGCAACAGACTCACCAGTTTTTTCTATTCAGCACCACTTCTTGCAAGCATTCCCCTTCTGAATCTCCCTGTCCTGGGCCTGAAATCCTCCTCTAGATGGTCTAAAGATCCTGTGATACGGGTGTCAACAACACCAGCACTCCCCCAGTGGTCCAAGCTGCACAGCTAACTGAGCTAACTAGCTAACAGCAGCGACAGTTAATAGAAGTTAGTGGTTACTCTGGTGATGCGCTGCCCCCTATCTGATTTGTCTGGTTGCCAATTTTTAAATCCTTTGTTTTACAGCTGCATATAGGCTATTATAGTTCAGCGTCGCTAGCATCAGGAAGCTAGTAGCGCTACCTGGGACATTTGGCTGCAACACAGTTAGCTAAAGAGCCGGTTAAAAGTACGTATAAAGGTTGAATACTGGACTTAACTTGACTTGACCCCAAATGAATGCTAATGTTGAGCGTTTGCTGGATGTGTTAACGGGCAACGCCTGGCTCTGTCCTTCCGTTGTTCACGAAATACGTCCACCAGCACTTCTACTAGAGTGTAAACCACAGCTTGCTGGCTCACAGGAGTGATGTGTTGGACTATTTTTTTTGGACAGGACAGCTTGTTGCTAGGCAACTGCTCGGAGCCAGATTTGTTCTGAATATAACCCCTCATAAAAACAACAAATTGTACTTTTTTTTGTGTGCCGAACAAACATAACATGAAATAAAAAGTGTTAAATCGTGATCTTCAGAGGAAGACGTTTGTTGCCCAGCTGTTTCCTTCGTTGTCCTCCTGTCCCTCCTTAAGCTAAGCTAACCAGCTGCTAGCTTCATGTTTAGATTTATGAGTCCTGTTATTTAAATTTCTGCCATAAAATAAATAAGAGCATTTCCTGAGTTGAAAGTCGCTTCAAGTAGGAACACAAATGTGTCACACTTGTGCAGCATTACTATTTTTTACTTAAGTCAAGGCTCTGAATAGGAACGTGTTGGCTTGTAGCAGCTGGGTCCTATTTGAGCGACAAGGAGCTACAAAGAAGGGTTTCTCCTCAGTGAAGTGGGCTCTGGCCAAACTCTTACGACTCTCATGTCTGGAACATATTTACAAGGCTTCTATAGTATGAGGAGAAACTCTATCTTGTAATGGGTTTGCCTTTGTGTGAAGGTGAAAAAAAATAAAAAAAATCATGACAGTATGAGGCCCTGCTTCACCCAATACGCTGCTCACCATCTCATGTGGCGGAGAACTCTGGACTGTTTTATCAGATGACAGAGGAAGTATGTAATCCCCCGTGAGCACGCACACAGATGCCCCGTAAAACGGTATAGCAGCCCGACACGCTGCTGGATGTGGTCGTATCAAGTGACATATGACATAATGAATATAAAACGAGACGCAGGTGGACATGAAATTAATAGCAGGCGTTACAATGGCGGAGAACAGAGGAGTGTTGGGTGTAAGGTCGGTGTGTTGTTTTGGACATTTTTTTAGCAGTGAGAAGCTCTTCGGGCAGAGATTACAAAAACAGCCGAGAGGAAGGAGAAGTCGATGATCCGTGGAGATTAAAGAAGAAAAGGAATGATGATTGAGAAAACGGCAAATGTAACAGGAGTGCGAGGGAGAAGATGAGAGGTGGTCCAAAACACGTAGAGGGAATAAGGGAGAGGCAGGAGAGGAAGGAGGATGAGAGGAAAGGCCAAGGCATCAGCCAGAGGTCATTTATTATACATCAGACAGCGGCATCCACCCTCCTCCTCCTCCTCCTCTTCCTCCCTGCCTTCATGTGCTTCTTCTCCTCCTTCTTCTTCTCCTCCTTCTTCTTCTTCTTCTTCTTCTTCATCATGTTTACAAATTATGTTCTCTGGTTTATTGCTTTCTCCTCAGCACATTTTTTCATTTTTCATTCTCTTTCTTGGTTCTTTTTCTCTCTCTCTCTCTCGAATTTCATCACAATTTCCTGCCGTGCAGTTCATACTTGAGTTATCTGCGTGCTTCATCTTCTGCATCTCATGCTGCGTGCTGCGTGACGTCACGTCATGTCACGCTGTTCAAAGCAGGAGTTTAATATGTATCCGTTTGTTCAACGGGATTCAAAAAAGCTCCCACAAAGGTTCTACTGGCCAAGAATTGTGATGTTAAGTACTTTTTATCTACCAGTAGATACACTATGATGTAGAATACGATTGACATCTTTTTAGTACTAAAACTGAAATGATTTTCCAAAATTACCAAGAATTTTGATTTGTTGGACAAAACAAGACATTTAAAGACGTCATCACTTCGGGATTTTCTTAGCAATTATCTGACTTTACGTTGAACTATTTTATGCACCAGACAATCAAGAAAATGATCAGCAGATTAAGTGATAGAACGAATAGTCACAGTAATATTTGCCAGCTTCCTGACTCCTCTGTGACATTAAACTGAATATCTCTGGGATGTGAACATCATCCTGTTTTATGGGGAAACGATGATCAGCCTTTGTCACCATTTTCTGACAAGTTACAGACCGAATAAACATTGATTGACCAAGAAAAAGAAATGATGTAATCATTAGTTGCAGTGCCGATATGATCCCGCCTCTCAGCATATTTCTCCGCTTCGGTGCTCTATCTGTTCCTTTTTTGTGTGCCTGTGTGATATCAGATGACAGAGCTGGCAGTCATTCAGAGCTGACATACTGCTTGTATATAAATGTGTGTGTGTGTGTGTGTGTGTGTGTGTGTGTGCATGAGACAGGCAGAGTGTTTACTCAACCCCCGAGTAGATTTGTCTCCCTGAGCACCTGCCTGTGTCAGCGTTGCCACGATGACTGGGAGCACTCTAATGTGGTGCTTCCCTAATGACGTGGCGGCGGCAGTCATTATTACGCCGTCGCCTAGGCGACCGCATCGATCACCTGCCAGTCACCGTTGACAGAGTGTAGGATGATGCAGTGGGCTTTGTTCGCCTCGGATGTATTTTATCGACCCGCGGGCAGCAGAATCCACCTGCAGCCGTGCCACATCACACGTTGACACACAGCTCTCCACAGCGAAGGGCCGTTAAATCCCCTTTCAAATGTAAAAATCAAGGAGAAGGAAGTGAATTATATCAAGGTAGCACAAATGTAATGAAATCAACCTTCAACCTTCCTCAGGGAAACACATGTGAACACAAAGCAGATAACACAAACATGTAACCCTGGAGACAGATCTGATCGTCCAGTCTCGTCCCCAGATTGTCAAATATTGCTCTGGTTTAGTGTCCGACTCGAGCTGCCAGCCCATAGCAACAGGACTGGGCACGACTCAATCAACTATCTTTCTCCGGGAAGTTACATTTTGTTGCTTTAAGTAATATTTTAAACAAAAAGAAAGTAAATTTCTAGTTCTATCCGTTTGAAAACATTGTAAACTATTTGGATTTTCTGGACCAAACAATACATGATTTGATAGATGTTGTTAGTTGCCGACAGCTCCTACAATTTGAATGGGCAGGGTCACAAAAATTGAGGACAAATCAGGAACACAGGGAACACAAGATGACAGGAGAACACAGAGTCACAACAAACCACTAAAGATTAAAATACAAAACAGACTGGGGACGAGGACAGGAGCGCTGGAGGGGAACAGAACATCGGGAACACATACGAGCAGGAAGTGACAACAAGACAGAGGACATAACTACAACAGGAAATATCCAATCAAAAAACCAGAGCCGTGACAACCTCTCCCTTTCCTCTCACTGTTGTCCTAATCTGGTCCAATTTTCTTATTTATTTTTTTTAGCTTTAGTTAAAGTGATTTCGTGTGTTTCTGTTTGAAAACACAAATGGGAAAAAAATATTATCAAGAGTGGATTTATACATTTCAGAAGTGTCCAGAAACCGTATGTACCCATAAAGTGATGTCATCACAAGTGAAATAGTGTTTCACATGCACACTTTTTTCTTTCACTGCGAGTGTGTGGTTATGGGTGTGCACGAGAGAATGAACGCTCAGAGAAGCACAGACAGTTGCATAGAGAGGAGTCATAAATTGAGATGAAAGGGGAAAAAGACACAGTTGGCTGGAGGAAAAAGGGCAGTTTGATTTGTTCCACCTACGCGGTGATGCGTCATGCTCGCCTCTGTGTAAAGATGCATCCTCTCTGTGTCTGTGTGTCTGTTTAAAAAGAGTAAACAAAGCTGTTACACAAGTGTGAGCTCGCGAAAAATGATAATAAATATTAACACAAAAGGATTTATGCAGTAAATCATCAGTAGCTCTTCTCCTGCCGGCTCAACATCAGCACTTCACTCCAACACATCCTGATTCGTAATAACCTACATGTGCTGGACAGTGGAAAGGTCTCCAGATACCGAGCATCTGTGTGATAGCTTGAATCATAGTAACTCTTTTAGACAGAGTCCAACTTCAAAGTGTGTGTGTGTGTGTGTGTGTGTGTGTGTGTGTGTGTGTGTGTCCGACAGCTCCGTCAGGCCTCTGAAGCCTGTAAAAAACATTCACCAGCGTCAGGACAGAAAGAGTTAATTGTAGTCTTGAAATCATTANNNNCGCTACTCACTCATGAAGCCGCTGGGAATAATTTACAGATGCATCAAACACTCAAAGAAACTGCGAGGGATCACATCTTGAAAGCATTATTGTCGTACAGTTTACCAGCTTGACAAATTAATTTTAGTAACGTAAGAAGTGCAAGTAGAAAAACAATGTCTGAAAATGGTCTAAAACAGAAGTAAGAAACTATAAACACGCACACACACACACACACACACACACACACACACACAAAAGCCCCCCTGTACAAACAGGACCCCTGCTGTGTTTTGGCTTCGACAACTTAACGCGCGCACACACACACACACACACACACACACACACCTCACCATCTGCTGGTCTTGAGCTACGTTTTTTTTTTTTACTCCGAACCGAATCGTTTTTTTCTCAGCACTTTGAACAGCTACAGAAAGTTGTCTTGAATCATCTTTAAGCTTAATTTAGCTCCTTTTAAACACTCGCAGAGAAGGAAGAGCTTATTGATACATAATAAACAGAGCAAAGCAAGCAGAGTTGAAGCAGTCTTGGCCGGTTTTCATGCCCACACACTGACAAGGAAACATACGTAGAGTCAAACACACACAGAAAGCTTCGTCGTATGAGAGGTTTCAGTTTTCTGCCCGGGCGTGACGTCACAGTGATTCGGTCTAATCGTGGTTTATCAACAGTTTATCAAACGTAAAATACAATTTTCTGTGGGAATAACTCACCAAAAATCCATATTATTTGGACATAATGTTTATGACACATTTGAAACAGCTTTTCAAATGTTGACAAAATGTCTATCACTGACACCAATTGTGAAATGTATCATATGTAGCAACTGAAAACATGAGATTCATGTTTCCTTTCCTTGTGAAAGCGCTGATCGCCGGAGGGATGACTCACTGATTACCAGCAACAGTGCAAACAGCATGCGTGCTGTGTTGCAAAATATCCCCGAGGACGGCTCATTTTGCGGCATCGTGTCCTGGGGTCAGACTTCCTGCGATGCAGTCGAATCTGATCCCAGACCTGCCACTCCAGCCGGCTGCTCCCCACCCGAGACTTAACGGAACAATCTGTGACAGCGTCGCTCGATAATCTCGGCCATTATTCCCCAAATGGAGTTCCTGGACTGCGACGTTCAGTTCAGTTTAACCTTTCGGCTGATGAGTCAGTGTGTTCGTCACTGCTGGAGTGTGTAGATCCGGTGTTAAAAGGCTGTGTGTGTGTGTGTGTGTGTGGCCCCTCTGAGCCATTAACAAGGTTGAACGCATAATGTCGTTTTATCTTATCTATTAGCTCTGTGTGTGTGTGTGTGTGTGTGTGTGTGTGTGTGTGTGACGCAGTAACACAGCGAGTGTCTATTTGTTCCCTCCTGCAGGTGAGCCTGAGTTTAAGTACATCGCCAACATGCACGGCAACGAGGCCGTGGGCAGAGAGCTGCTCATCTACCTGGCTCAGTACCTGTGCAACCAGTACCAGCAGGGCAACGAGACCATCATCGACCTCATCCACAACACGCGCATCCACCTCATGCCCTCCATGAACCCAGACGGCTTTGAGAAGGCTGCTTCTCAGGTGATTACACAAACAGAAACCTGACCCCGAGGATTTGCCACCAGACCAGATTAAGCTGAGAAGACACTGATTTTAAACACTGGCCTCACAACACACATACACGGCGACATGACTAGTTATTAAGCTCCAGACAGTCTCGTTCGACGCCCCCGAACATCTAAACATTATCTCCTCTTCCCCCCCTCGCTAAGCCCGGGGAGATCAAGGACTGGTTCGTCGGCCGCAGTAACGCGCAGGGGGTGGATCTGAACCGCAACTTCCCCGACCTGGACCGCATCATCTACATCAATGAGAGGGAGGGCGGAGCCAACAACCACCTGCTGCAGAACATGAAGAAGGCTGTGGATGAAAACACCAAGGTACCAAAGAGACACGCAGATTCAGAGTGAACAATCGATTAAGGGAGTAGGCCGGGTTCTTATTTCTTTTCCCCTGAAAAACACCAAAACAATACAGCGTCTCTGACACATCAAACTACAGAAGATCTTTTCAAACTAAGAGCATGAAATTATAATCTCATTATTTTTTTTTTAAACATCTACCAAAAAAAATTCGCCCAATACAGTTTACGAACACTCAAACAGGATGAAATAGTGTGTTTGTTAGGAACTATTTTTAGGTGCGGATAGATAAACATGCAGTTCTCTTGTGAGTAAACGGCTATAATTAACTTTTTTTTATTTAAACAATGTTTCAGATGACAGTTTGAAAGTGCAAAGTGGTCGCTTCCACCGATGAAGCTTCTGAGATTTATCACCTGAATCTGCAGCTTGCCTCGGCTTTATGTCGTCCCAGCTGTTTGGCCCAGAACTTAGCTGTCTGTTCACTCTCGCTGCTGTCGTATTATTCACAGCAGGCAGCTGTTTTCAGTGAAAAATAATTAAAACCCACTGTACACCACTTGCTCAGAAAACAAATGCAACATTTAGCGACCAGCTGGGGAACAAAGTGGAGAATTTAGCGGCTAAAGAGACAGGTATTCCCCAGAAACACAACGCAAAATGAATGATGATAGAACCTGACCGACGGCCAGTGTTATGGACCAGTATTGGTCTATCACGCATGTATATTGATATGAGTGGTACAACATATGCCACACATATAGGAATACCTATATTATAATGACATGATGCAGAAAAGATGCTTGGGAGTGCATTAATGTTATTTTAGTTAAATTGTAAAATATCCTGCCTCTGTTATATGTCTTGGTCAGAAGTGTGCTTGTGTGTATCAGCCGATATATCGTCATCAGAACTTTAAAATCCCTAATACCGGTATCAGAATCAGCCCCAAATATAGAGGTAATAAAGGAATATGTCACCCAGTAATAATAGATTTGGAGGTCTGTGGCACGGACGAACAAATAACATCAGGCTTTACTTGTCAGTGAGATTGTTTTATTGTTGGTTTTGTTTGTTTCATGGACAAAAATATATTAATATCACCAGACTTATCCTTTCATCCTTTATAAGACATCTGGTGTATGTGGGTTAGAAGTGGAAATATTTATGTGAGTGTGTATTTTGAAGTATTTAGTCATTTAGGAGATATTTGTCATTGCAGCTGGCTCCAGAGACGAAGGCAGTGATCCACTGGATCATGGATATCCCCTTCGTCCTCTCAGCTAACCTGCACGGAGGAGACGTGGTGGCCAACTACCCGTACGATGAGACCCGCACCGGTACGTAAACACGTGCACACGATCTCAAACGCGCCCTGTTTTCCCCGCTTTAGGTGTTAGATTCTATAAAAGCTGCCCTGGCTCTTCATGAGAATGTTTCCACTGATTTGATGACGTAAAATGTTTGCCCCGTAAACAAGAAACACTTTATCCTTTTTCCTCAGAATGTCGTAACTCTAATTTAAATCAGATGGAAAATGTTTCCCTTCTCTGGCTTCCTGTGCATTATTGCTCAAAGTAAACAAGCGCGCCTGTTTGTGCAGGCGCACGTTTAATGTTTTGCAGATGCAGGTGTTCAGTTACGGTAACACTTTATCAGAGCCGCCTGTCTAAACATCCTGCACTTGCTTGTCCCCTTTCTTCCTCTCAGGCTCCACCCACGAGTACAGCTCCAGTCCTGACGATGTGATGTTCAAGTCTCTGGCGAAGGCCTACTCCATCTACAACCCAGTCATGTCCGACCCCCACCGACCCCCCTGCCGCAAGAACGACGACGACTCCAGCTTCAAGGACGGCATCACTAACGGAGGGGCGTGGTACAGCGTGCCAGGAGGTGAGAAACAGTGGAGGAGAAAAAAGGAGGAGAAGCTTGTTTTGTGTCTATCCTGAGCTTTATCAGACAGAAACTAGCAGAGCAGAGACAGATAAGCCCGATAGCTGCCAGAGAAAAATGCTATATGTCTTCTGAAACTCACCAAAACCAGACAGCGTCTTTACTTCCTTCCCCTTTCTCTCGCTCATGTCTGCATCCCCCTCTTCTCGACCCATCACAGGAATGCAGGATTTCAACTACCTCAGCAGCAACAGCTTTGAGATCACTCTGGAGCTCAGCTGTGACAAGTTCCCCAATGAGGACACGCTCAAGAACTACTGGGATCAGAACCGCAACTCGCTGGTCAACTACATCGAGCAGGTAGATGCGACTGTTCCAAATGACTCGAGATGTGTTTTCTAGATTTTGGTCAACACATGGCTGAGTTTAGGTGATTAAAGCTACGTGATTATTGTCGGGGAAAGATTCCCTTCGTGGCAGAGACAAAGCAGTGTTGACCGTTGTTTGATGATGGGACATAAACCAGACATGGCACCGCTGTGTCGGAGTCACAACCATCCACCCTAACCTTTAACAACATTCACCTTTCACCACGTCGTCATCGACCTTTGCTATTACGAGATGTCAGTTGTTGTCACTGTTTTCATTGTTTTTCTGGTGGAAGACTGTGTATATTTTGATATAATGGTTCATGATTGGTTACACTTAGGTAAGAGATCCACATTTCCATTTGACATTTTAGTGTATTTCCCATCCAAAGAGCTCCATCCATCCCCAAATTCCACTCTGTCCTCGAACCAAGCCTTAATTTAGCCTCAACCAATCTTTGATTTTTTGTTTTGAAGGTTCACCGTGGCGTCAAGGGCTTCGTGCGCGACCTGCAGGGCAACGCCATCTCCAATGCCACCATCTCTGTGGAGGGCATTGACCATGACATCACCACAGGTATCAGCACCCAGTGCCAAATTCATGAGCTGTGATGTGAGAGGTGTCATGACGAGGTGTTGTACTGCCATCTGGTGGACAGACTTGATATTGCATCGCTTTTTCAGGAGCTGATTTTAAACCTGCACCTGCCCAGTGATAGTGACACATAACACACTCTGTATTGTGCTGTTCTATGCACTTTTTGTTGCTTACATGCATGTATTAATGAGGCAATTCTCTATTTTACAGCCAAAGACGGAGACTATTGGCGTCTACTGGCTCCAGGAAACTACAAAGTGGCAGCGTCTGCTCCAGGATACCTGACTGTCATCAAGAAGGTGGCTGTTCCCTACAGCCCTGCAACCAGGGTGAGACTCCCAGACAAGTAGACCAGCCTCAGTATTCACTGTGTGCCGCTTTCATATTTACAGGAAGATAGCTCACAGAGGACATGACAATGTTTGGTTTTTTTTAATGCTAAATTTAGCGCCTTAGATCAAATCGTCCATTATGCCTCCAGTGTCAGTCAGAAGTCAGAAACAGCCGATACAAAGAGCATTTTTGATATGATTCGTTTTTTTTTAAACTGCAAATGTATTCAAATATTTTTAGTGTTTGTCTTGAATACTTTCGAATACTTTAAAAGGTCGGATCTAACGGGAAAATGGGACTTGGTCACTCTCAGTGCTTCATATTTGACTGATGCCCGAAAACCACTGAGAATCAGAGAAAGATCAAGTTTTGGATTCTGCAAAAACAGCAGGATACGTCCTGACTTCTCGTCAAAAATATTTGGTTTCCGTCTCTACAAACACGGCTGGAAATTCTATCAAGGTCTCTTTAAAAACATCTAGTGGGGGCGCCGCTTAGCTCAGTCGGTAGAGCGGGCGCCCCATGTTTAGAGGCTCTGTCCTCGCTGCAGCGGACCCGGGGCCTGGCCCGGGGTCCCTTTACTGCGTGTCACTCCCCGTCTCTCTCAACCTGTTTCCTGTCACCCTCTTCATCTGTACTATCAATAAAGCCATAAAGGCCAAAAAAAAAAGAAAAAAAAAAAAGAAGAAAACCATCTAGTGGTTTCACACTTACAAATGTCGAGGTCAACGACTTATCAGCCTTCTGGCCTGTAACTCCATCACCATCACCGCCAGCTCTCGACATGATAGTCAGATCATATACGTATCAGTGGCTTGCAGAAACATCAACTGCCAACATTTTATCCTATAGCAACTTGTGTTAAAAAAATAATGCAATATTATATTTGTAACCTGTTTTAAATATTTATGTCTTTTTGAGGTTTGAGACTAGAAGCCACACATGGGAGGCAGAAGTTGAGAAGTACAGTGAGACAGACCGACAATTTGGTGGTTTTGATCTTGTCAGGGGATTTGGCAGTAATAAGAAAAGGAAAGAATGAGAGCCTTATCTTTTAGTTTTTAGTTCTTACAGACTCAAGGAGCCTTTTCCAGTCTTTGGAAAAACATTTAGAAATCGGAAAGAAGTCCTTTAACCCATAGATGCTGCTAAAGACTCTGTAAGGACACTCCCACACAGAGTTTAAAAGCCTGCAGCTCCCCTCCAGTTAGTTAGAACTGAGGAAGTCTCTTGAATGAGAGCTGAAACATCTGAAACACGTCCCGTTGCCTACGATACAGCACTTATAATTACCATGACTGCATCTTTAACTTCTTACCTCCATGTCGCTCGTCTCCCTCTGTCTCAGGTGGACTTTGAGCTGGAGTCTCTGATGGAGAGGAAGGAGGAGGAGCGGGAGGAGCTGATGGACTGGTGGAAGATGATGTCAGAGACACTGAACTTCTAAAGCGTTTGTCTGGCTGATGATCGGACCGTCTGCACATCGATGTAATATATCCAACAGTCCATGTGCCCGTCCACTCTGAAAAAACAAAAAAAGAATATATTGTCTCTCATTTGTTCTGTTCTCTTTTAATCTTTATTTTAATTGATTATCTTGTTTATTAATGTAACGGTTTGCCTCATACTCCTGTAGGTTGTTCGAATACCCTGCAGACACACAAACACACCGCACACTGACCCACACAGGAGGAGCTTGCAGGTAGTTTTGGCGGCAGCGGGATCGATGTTGGTTTTTTTCTGTGGTATTGTGTTCTTTATCGTACACGTGATTGGTAACCATGGCACCCACCTATATAACCAACGAGTGACTGAGTAATTATGTATGTAAAAAGAGCTGTTTACATCGTTTACCACATGGCTCCGTCCATAATAACGCGTCTTTATTCTGTTTTAAATGTCTCTGTCTCTCCAGGCTTTAGTATTATTACACACAAACGCACACACAACGAGAGTGCACACAAAAGAAGACAAGTACTGCACACACACTCACACACACACACTCTGCTTTTCTCCCTGTTTTCTTTCCTGTAATATACAAAATACAACGCTATGGTTTCGAGATAATCAGGGACATTGAAAACACTGTAAAATCACTGTAAACATTCTATTGTAAACAATCTATACAGGCGAGCTCATTTCTCTGTATATGTTATTGATGTGGAAGTTTCTTTTTTTAACTGACTGCAGCACAGCTTTGATTTTAGCACAAGATGAATGGTTATAATATATATACTGTATTTATGAACTAGGTATAGCAAGAAATATGTGGTTTTTGTAACTAAAAAAAAATAAATGAATAAATCAAAGAAAACCAGGCCGTGACACCCATAAATCTGTCGCCCCCCCCCCCTGCAGTCGACCCAAAGCCGTTCCTTTGTATCTGCACTACACAAGGGACACGACCGGTACATGAGGGACTGTGGTTCATGCAGACGTTTGTTTTTTCAAGGATAAATTATTACTTATCTTCTGAGTGAACTGAATGGATGCAGTTGAGACCGCAGAAAGAATTTATTGAATGTATAGCAACTATAGAAACAGTTACAAATGTAAAAAAATAAAAAATAATTAACTAATCAATAAAACTTCCCCTCTTTATGTTGTCAAACTGCTGTCTTGTCAACTTTGTTTTAGCCAACCCAGAAAGAAACTGTGTGTCCTGTGAGTGGTAATTGTTGTGTTGTATTTTCTTATGACTCCCACAGAACTGAGACCTGTTTCCTCACTTTCTTAGTACTATAAGGTATTTAGGATCCTTCCTCAGAGGCTTCTCTATTGCAAATTTCATGAAAGGGATTAAACGTACCTCGCATTTGGTAATTAAGTTCATTCTAATCATTTTGAATTCTTAATTAATTCTAGAAAGAACTTAAAATGGGCAATAATAATAGAAGAGCTTATCTCTAGGATGCCTTTTATCTGAAGAGTTGGTGCTTCATATGAATATAATATAAAACATAGAGAGATAAAACTAAAATATAAAAAGGCAACCAGAAAAAAGATGCTTGAATATATCCTAATGTTTTCTGCACAGGTGTGTTTTTTAAAACTTAAAATGTACCTGGAAAAGGGGCAAATATATATATGTTTTTTGTTTGGTTTTTTTGGTGCTTTTTACTTTCAAAATATAATCAATTTACAAAAAGTCCTCAAGTAAGATAAGATAAGCCTTTATTTTGGTCGTGGTAGTGTGAATAACAGCTGCAAAGTACAGAAGCATGCACCAAAATAATATATAATAAACTCAAGTAATGATATTTAGTGTTTGCCTGTATTAATATAGAACTATAGTACATGTTATGATTAAGAGTTCATCCCAGCCTATGTTTTAATGTCGTTATAGTTTGGTTCTGCTCGAGGTTTCTGATTGTTCGAAGGCAGTTTTTTCTCGCCACTGTCGCCAAGTGTCAATAAATTAATCAAGCAGTGTGATCTAGACCTGCTCAATGTGGAAAGTATTGCATGGAGATTACTTTTGCTGTGAATTGGCGCTGTACAAATAAAGACTGGTTGATTGAGTGATTGATTGAAAAGTCCTGTAGGAATTATATCAATAGGCTGTATATGAATGAATGAATGAATTAAGTAATACATATTTTATGTTTGTGTCCGGCCATTTATGACCCATCACTCATGGAATTACTCACACACATTAACTTACAGCAAATCAATCATTCCGGCATGTTAACCCACCATCATGTAGCAGCACAATACATCCAACATCTGATCAGAGACATCATCCAACCCAACAGACCTCCCACACATAAATACATGCCAGGAAATAAAGAGAACAGGCGTACAGAGACAGGCACGGCCGCCTGAGCCTGATACACAAATCAAACCACGATGAAACACACAAAACAAAACAAAAAGTTAAATAAAATTGGATCTAGTTCATAAGTCTGGACGGTATACGGTACAGTCGTCAGTCCAAAAGAGAGGAATTCATGTATCGTATGTAACCGTCCTCCTCTGATCACATTATTTGGAGACACATTTAGAAAATGCAAAAACATCATCAAAGAGGTATTTAATTAGAGCTCCATCCGCAATATCTATCAAATCTAAACTTGACTTAAGATTCAAAGCACAGTATAAAATAAAATTTGTCATTTTCCACCTCATTTAGGTCACAATATTCACAGATTCTATTTTCAAATGAGGATGAAGATATTGTTTGTGTAAATAAAGATTATCAGCTTCATTGTTCCAGATGTCAGATGTAAGTGTGAGTGTGTTCTCTTTCTGGCCACCAGGCGAAACAAGCTCAAAACAAGCTAATAGCCACACAGCTAATGTTACTTATTACTAATTGATAAAGTTGTTATGGCTAACAGTTGCCTATTTAAACATTTAACAGATGAAGAGCAACAATTTCGCCATTGGGAAAGTCCTGTTTTTGTCCACCTGACAAAGGTAAGTTTAATATTATCCCAACTTTTAGCTCTGGTTTGGTCCTCACCACTAATTAGATGCTAAACGAATCTTTAGCTTTAAGCTAGCTGGTTGCTAACTTTGCCTGATGTTGTTTGGTACTTGGCAGATGACCAAACGGTCAGGTTTATTAATTTATTTGCCTGGAAACTGTGATTCATTTACAAATTTGACTTTATGCGTTGATATAAAAATAAATTAAAAAAAGACACAGAAATGTAAATTGAACTGTTAGCTGGTGGTTTTGTACATTTTGTTCTACACATTTTTAGGAACAGATGACGGTGATTGTAAAAAGATACTTGAGCAATGACAAATTGTTTATTGAATAAATGTATTTTGCAAGGTGGTGTTAAAATGACATTACTAGATTCTTGATCAACCCCTAACCCTAAAGACTGTCGTTGAAAGCTAAAGTATCGTGCAAAAGTCCATTCCCCTTTCTTATTTTGTCAGCGAGAAATACTTCAGCTAGGGCTGCAATGTAATGGCAATATGTTATATATGAATGTGAACATAACAATCACATGTAGACCATCATCAGCTCAATTTGCAACTGAGTCATTAAAGGAAAAAGCACTGCACACCCTCACTCTAATTTCATTTTTTGTTTTTGCTTGATTAGATGTTTAATTGACATGTTTCTGACTCTTCTGTTTCCTTTCCACCTGTAATAACATCTTTATTTTATATGTACATGGAGTCAGGTGACCTCACATAGCACCAGTTTAATTAGAAAGCATAACTGAAAACACCTGTGCAGGTGTGCAGGGTGTTTACATTGACTTACAGAGGAACGTCAGTGATCAGTCAGGAAACAGGTTGTAGGTGGTAGATGATGTTTTCTGTGAACTTGTTAACTCATCACAATGACAATTACAATGACTTTAGAGTTTGAACAGGATGAATACATCGATCAACTACAACATTGAAACCACCTGCCTTATATGGTGCACGTCCTCAGCACATACAGATCCTTTTTGTTCTGTAAGTAGAGAGGTGGAACCTAGGGGTTTACCGATCTGATACTAAGATCGGATATCGGCCCCGATATTGACAAAATAGCTGGATTGAAGATCGGAAAAATGAACAGATCCATGGGCCGATCTAGTTTTTTTTTTTTTTTTTCTCAAATATTTTTTAAATATTTGGTAACTGTTTGATTATTTTGTCTTAGTAAGGAAAGTAATGTTTAGTTAGGAAAGTCTGGTGCCTTTAGTCTCTTCCACATGGTGAAAGGAAGGTATAAGGTGGAAGATATACAGTTTATTATTAATTCAACACTGTATCGGATTGATAACGGGTATCGACATATACACAAAGCCCAGGCATCAGTATCGGGACTGAAAAAGTCAGATCAGTGCATCCCTAGTGGAACCTCCATTGATTGGACTTGTTCCTGCACATCACACAGATGCTCAATCAGATTGAGATCTGAGGTATTTGGAAGCTGGTCAACACCTTGAAGTCTTTGTTGTCTTCCTTAAACCGGTCCGGAACATTTATTTAGTGCAGCCTGGTGCCATCTCTTCCCCAGATAAATGACACACATGGAGAAGAAAATATGATTTATCAGACCTGGCTTCTGTCATTGCTCCATGGTTCAGTTCTGATGTTCACCTGCCTTTAGGAGGCACTTTCTACTGTGAACAAGGGCTTACATGTGCACTATGACTGATCTATCTATTGTCGACAGAATCACATTTTTTGGGGGATCAGACCAGAAAAGCTAGCTGTGGTTGAGCCTCGGGTGCCCATTATCCTGTCTCTGCTTCCCTGGTTGTTCATCCTTGGACCCCTTTTGGTAGGAACTCCCTACAAGGCCCGCCACTTTGGAAAAGCTCTGACCCAGTCATCTGGCTATATTAATTTGGGCCTCGTCGAAGTCTCTCCGATCCTAACACTCCTCGTTCCCCCATTTTCCTTCTTCCAAAACATCCATTTAAGGAACTGACTGTTGACTAGCTGACAAATATGTCCCGTCCTTTGACAGATGCTGCTGTAATGAGATCATTGTTGTCATTTACTTTCTCCTGCCAGTGGTTTGAATGTTCAGGCTGAACAGCATATATGGACAGTACATGTCCTCTTTTAGTATTTCCTCACTGTGAAACATACATTTAAGGAGCTCAAACCTTTTCATATCGCTCAGAACAGAACCACTTTTTGTGGCGTAACCAGATTGATCGATGTCATTATTGCCCACAATCCTAATTATCAGATACTGTGGACTCTCAAACGATACAAAAGCCACAATACTTTAAAGATATACTTCAAATCTTGCGGTGTCCTTTTTGTGATCAGTGCAGGAATTGTTC
>CAEMYA010001996.1:994450-1025444 GCA_903131615.1 Diplodus sargus
CACACATATCTTAGCCCACCTACAGTGTGACCTTATATTTGCTTAATGAGGAGCTTAGTGAGAGTGTGTGTGTGTGTGTGTGTTTGTGTTAGATACACCCCAGTGAGTGCAGCATGAGCACATAACTCAGCAGTGAATAATTCTCCACTGTATTGTTCTGTAGTGTGTAAAATGTCAAAGGACCGCGTGAATTTCTTATTGTAACAAATATAAAGCAGCGCATAATAGAACAGTACTGACACTAAAATAATGTCTATATCAATATAAGTATCTTAACTCATTAACTCATGTTTCTGTTCACTCGCGTGTTTCCATCAGTGACGAAATCAGTCACAGCGACACTCGTCAAATCAGTGCACTCAAATATTTTGAGCAATGAGGTCACATTTTGGAGAAAAGGTTGAGAGAGAGAAAACAAAAGCATCAGTTTATTTATTATATTTAACTTGTATTTATTCAGGGGAGTTTCACTGAGAGCAATGCTGATCTTTTTCAGGAAAGCTCTGATCACATTGTCGATGTCGACCCAAGATTCCAGCGGGCACGTCTGCCTGCATCATAACCTAGAAATTGCATTCCTACTTACATTACTTTGAGTTAAATGCACAATAGAAACTCAATACTGAAGAGGCTCTGTGGAACTAACTTATCTAATGCTAGCCACTGTTGCTCTCTGTTAGCGGCAGGCGAGAGTCGAGGCACTCGAGAACGTTTATAAAGTCACATCCTTTGGACTGTGGTGGAAAATTTGATGCAGGTACAAAGAAATCCATTATCCAGCAGCATTCAACAACTTACTGCATGATACAAATGTCATCCAGATAAATGTCCAAAAACTTAATGAGTAACTGTGACAAAAGCTTTTTTTAATGCTATTTGTATTGTTATTCTCATCTATGAATGCAAATGATTATTTATTTATTTTTATCATATGTTTCTGTGTCCTTTTATCAGATAACAACCAGGCACTGAAACTGTTTTCTATCAGGCTAATGTGATCCTTCATAAGCACCAAGTATTAGCTAAGTATTCACTGTGTTGTTCGGGCTTCTGTTATGTTTCAGGACACATTTCGCAGGACGATGAGCTCTAACTTCTTTAGATTAATCCTGTCTGCCTAAAACGTTGTTCAATACAACACTAACCAGCGTGTTAACGCTCCTAACAGCCATCCTGGTGTGAAGGAAGTCTTCCTCTCAGTTGGTGTTTGGTGCATTACTCTTGTGTGTGTGTGTTTGTCGCTGTGTGCTGATGTGTGTGTGTGTGTGTGTGTGTGTGTGTGTGCGTGTGTGTGTGTGTGTGTTTGCTGCAGTGCCCCTGCTGAAGGGCGAACAGTAAGGCCCTGGTCAGCATGATGTCGGCCTCCTGGGACTTCCTGGGGTTTTTGGATCAATACTTTTCCTCCCGCATCTCCCTGCCTCACTGTCCTCACCCCTCCACACCCACCGGCTTGACTTTGGGCTATTTATGGTATCTCTATGGATTAACAAGACCCCAACAATCAATGGGCCAAACTTACTATCACTGTACTCTCCCTCCTCTTCTCGCTCTGTGCCTCTGCTTGTGTCAGCGCCTTTTCGCCGGGAAACTTTTAGTCCTTGTAGTTCCTCCTGTTGTCCTGAAATATCCGAAACTACACGGCGTGTAATGTCACAAACACAGTGTCCCACAAATAGAAACAAAAGCCAGGGGAATATCATCTCTGATGCAGCTGCAGTGCAACACGGTCAGTGTTTATAGGAGAGCTCACACAGATAATGACCTTCTGCTGGTGAAGTGTGGGTTTGTTTTAGGTGCAAGTGGACTTTTTTTTTTGCTCCCATTTGGTCGTTTCTGTTATGACACCACTTTGGGAGAGTTTGCAATAGAGGGGAGTGTCGGTAGAAAATGTGTCCTCCATAGCGACACATTTTGTAACCGCCTGTTCAGACCACATCTTAGCACGAGCGCTCGTGTAATTGTGATATTTTTGTAGCTTTATATGGCAAAGCTACACGGACATCAACCTCGGAATCAAATAAAACTTGTTTATAGATGTCTGCTGTACTTTTCAACCAGAGAATGGGTTTGTTAAAAATCTCTTTAAAAACACACGCAAGGGGAACACATTTTTTTAATGCTGCAAAGTTGTTATATCTGCACGTCATTTCTTTATAAATAACTGTTTTCCAGCTACAGATATGTGTCAGAAAGGCCGTAGTGACACTACAAATAATGAAATATAATAACATATAAATATATAATAGATGACAAGGACTGATGTGACTGGTTGTGACTAATGCTTCCCCATTAGTTATCACTGAGTCATAACTGTTTTGTCCTCATCACAACCTCATTTACAACTGTACCTGTGCCAGCTGTGCGATGGTGTCCTCGCTTATGAAACATCGGTCATCTCCGAGAATATCGCCTGTGTGTTCTTCAACTCTGATTTAGACAAAAGAATCACTGAAGATGCAGCGTAGACTTCGAATGGCTCTGAGTAGAGCGCATGTTGAATGGCATCTACAGAATATTCAGTTAATCAGCAGCTGTTGTCACAATCATTTCCTCTTTAAAGTACATTTTTCAAGCAAAAAGGCCAAAAGTTCGAGGTCCCAGCTCTTGAAAGTCTGATCATGTCCCATTTATTTGAATCAGGTGTTTTACGACAGCGAAATATTGGGAGACCAATACTGAAGAGCTCTGTCTTAACTTATAATTAACCAGTGTTACGTGTGAACCTTACATAGTGTTGTTGACGTAACAGATGAACGATCTCAGCTCTGCAATTTAGATCGTAACATCATCCTCATATCCATCCAACCAGCATATCATATACCACCGTCCAGCAGCACTCGCTTTTGGTCTGTATCTGATATCATGATTTTTAAACCATCTGTGGTCATTGTGGTTTGTGCTCCTCACTTCAACAATAGCACAGAGTCAAGCACAATGGCACCCTGACCCCCCATTTCCTTTAGTGGCAATCCTGATTAGCTAAGTGACAAGCTTCTCCCGTGCCATTGTTAATGTATTAGTGTCTCGAATCCCTGTGGAGGGCAGTAACTCCGCTCAGCTAATCATTTAGCGATGGTTATCATTCAGCTGTTCATTGTTAGAGGCTGGGAGATTTACTGTAGATACGTAAGGAGGGCGAGACAGAAGCTAAAGAAAGCGGGCGAACATGGGATCCGAGATGTGCTTTGCGTGATGCTGAGGGCTGTGTGAGCGACAGCCATGTACATAAGATATCTGTTTTGCCTAAGACAGGTTTTTCCAAGGCATTTTTGAAGTTTCTGTCATGAGGCCCATTACGTCTGTAAACATCAAGAAATATCACGCAAGTTAAATTGTGGTAACAGAGTAGGCCATCTCTGAGAACGGCGTACTGTCAGAATGTGGTTTCCTCCATTTCAAAATAAAGACACTGTACTTTGTGTCTTTAAACACGACTTTATTATCAGACTTTTAAAAGGGAAACTAAAGTGGTTTAACTGGTCTCCACTTGCTGTTTATTTGTACACTGCGAGAACGACGGAAAGAGTAGAACATACCCAGGATAGGTTCACATTGAGTGAATGAGTTATTGTTCCCCGTAATCATTCAATTTAATATTGGTCTTCAGCAGTGTGAGTTACTCAGATCAAGTGGATATCTTCCAAAGTTGCAAATGTTTTCGCACACAAAAGTCTTTCTGTGTGTTTCCACAGACAACAGTGTCTCGCTGAGCTGCAGGGGAGGGATAAAAAACAAATGTAAAACCTACGTGATCCGACTGAGAGACTGCTCACAATGTATTTTTGCGTCACATTAGAAAGGATCTCTCGAGGGCCTGTAAAGACGAGGAACGGAAAGAAACTTTTACTGTTTCAATGTACTGTAGCGAGGGCGGATGACACATCCTGTAGTGGTTGTGGACAGAAAAAAAAACAAAAAAGCCAGATTCTTTTGCTGGATCATCGTATGGAAAGAGGGAGGAAAGGAGGATGTGAGGATGGGAAGCTGTAGTGGTCCGAGTAGGCAGAGAGCGAAGGAGGGAGGGAAGCGTGGAGGGGACAGTGGTGGGAGTGTCACTTGCCAAAAGGCTTAAACATGGCCTGATATCAGACCACTGTAGGACCACCGGGGGCGGCTGGTTGTCTGTGTGTGTGTGTGTGTGTGTGTGTGTGTGTGTCCGTCAGACAAAGACCCAGAGAGAAGGAACCGGCGGGTGGGGGGGACACAAAGCTGCTCTCAGCTCTGTGGGCACAGTGTTGCTACAAGTCAGTCAGAGAATCAACAACCAGAGCATTGAGTTTATGTGATGACTTCACCTCTGCTGATAAAGAAAACACCTGAGCTACTTCCTGTACGTGATTTGTGCTACAATTGTTCTACCTTGTTGCCCGATGTGAAAGTACACATTGTATTCGCTTAATCGGAGCTCTGCACAGGAGGTCTTAACGGGTCAAACAGTTTGTACTTGAACCAAACTTAAGTGCAAATAAATCCACGAGCCTTTCGAAAAAAGTAAAAATAACAGGACATCGTTCTGTACACGACGTGATCCGATTTACCGGATCCGATTTTCTTCGCTGGCATTAAAACCGACCTGTTGAAGAAAAGTGATCAATGAATGCAAAGTAGTTGTTTCCAACACCTTTTCAAAGTCCTCGAAGAGTTGTTGTTGTTGTGACCTTCTCTGACTCAGCTAATGCTTTTAGCTCCAGAAGTGTTTTGTGGTTTTTGGTGAACTTAAGCTTTAATAAGGAAAACACTTACTGTTCTTGCATGTATTGATAGTGGTTTCCACGCAGTTACGCTCACATTTTTACCAATAATCTTCCATAGAGCACCTACAGTCTGATTTGTTGGCTCTGGAGCTCCACTGGATCACTTGGGGCTTAAAGGCCTTGTTCAAACACACCTCAGCCGTAGTAATGAGGGAGGAGCGAGTGCGGCTCTTTCACAGCGCATCGCTCTCGAGTTAACAGAAACAGCAAAATACTCTTCTTGGTTGCTGTTTGAGCCATTAACGTGACTTTTGTGATAACACAGACCCGAGACCTCAGACGGGGAAACAGATTTAGAAACATCCACAAGCTGATGCACTTGAAGTTGGAATTAATAAAGAGTGCACATATAAAGACCGCTTTTTCTAGTGACGCTGCTCATCAACAACCAGTAATGTGAGTATAACTTCTGTCATGTACGATCGTAACAGATGTCTCTCTCTCTTCCAGCTGCATTCTGGGGCGACATCGCTCTCGACGAGGAGGACCTGCGCATGTTCCAGATAGACAGGATGATCGACCTCACGCAGCACACACACACGCACACACACTCCCGGCAGGGGCACACATCTGGTAAGTGGACTGGACATCTTCACTCTCACTCAGTAATCATCATGTATTGCTCTCCCTCATGTTTCCTCCGAAAAACTCCATCCATCCGTTGGCTGCAGAGTAAAGCGGATCGCAATAGGAAGGAAGTAGAAGGGGCCACCTGAGGATATCAGCGTTTATTGTGCATTGTTTGTGTTTTGATTCTTGGCTCTTGTGTGTTGTCAGGTGGTCTGGAGGAGCAAGAAATTTCTAAGAAGAGAGGATCTTTATATCTGCTGCTGGAGAGAATACGTAGGTTCGGCTTAGGTAAGGACTCTAAACTTTACTACGCTCGCTAATTTCTGTTGCCGAAGACACAGTTTTAATGTTTTATCCAATAAACCATCAGTCCTATATACTTCAACTTCCTGCATCCAAGATCTTCTGGGAAGCAACCGATTGAGATGTTATTGTAATAGTTGACAATCTAAAAGAAGTCTCTACAAGTTTGACTTTAATATCACGATGAGATGAATTAGGCACAAGATGAGCGTTGTTCTGTTGTCAAACTGAGAGAGAATTTGCGTGCTGAAAATGTCACCCATAAAATGTCGCTAACACGCTTGTTGCCAAGGCTGCCAGAACCTCTCTGGTGATCTAACCATGATATCGGAATTGTCGTCTGTGGGTCGCGGCAAGAAATCCTTTTGTGTCATCGTAAAACTTGCTAATGGTGACAGACAAACACTGCGCATTTGCAAATCAACATTTGGCAGTAATAAACCTCCCAGACAGCAAACCATTCTCCACAAGAATCCTGTGTGGAGCACAACAGCACGCAGAACACAAGAGCCTTGTTTTTCTGTGATAATGTGAATATGACCCAAACCATGCAAACCGCTTGTCCTACATTTCTTCAAGCTTCATTACGTGGAGAATGTCCGTGTCCTCCGCCAAGGAGGTTATGTTTTCACCCGTGTCCATGAAGTCGGTCGGTTGATTACGGAAAAACTAATTTCCTTGAAACCTCGATGCAGGATGAGTTTCATCCCAGAATAAATCTCAATAACTTAATAACCGGATCCACGCAAAGAGACAGGTCCAAGAATTTGAATATTGGGAGATAGGGCTTTTTCCATTATGAGGGAATACTTCATGATTCTTTATGAAAGCCAGTTGTTACGTTACAAATTAAATTGACCTTCCCTGTTAGTGGAATGGAGAGAGATCCGTTAGACTGTCATGGAAAATCTGAGTCCTTCACAAAGAAATCCACAGTCCAGCAGCTTTTAGACAACTTAAACAAATCATCCACAGGCTTCTATATGCAGCTGAGAGAGATGAGGAAGGTCTCATTTTTCATGTCATTTTTCTATATGCTCACATATGGCCAATAAGAAAGTGATTAATACATGTGAAATGTCTAAACATTGATACATCGAGCCACGTTATTTCAGTCGTAAGTCAGAAACTTTCCCTGATTTAGGATACAGACTGAAATGCATCAGTTTTATAATAAAGCTGCTTTTAATAGTCCAAGTGTTGATCGACCTTTAACAGTTAAAGATTGCTTTCCTTCTTTACCTCATGACCTTCTGTAGCACCACTCAGCTTATTCAGTTTACATTCTAAATCTTAATTTAAAGGTTTAATAAATCATAGCAGAGCTATTTCTGTCTGAGTTTTATTACCCTCTGATCTGAGAACAAACTCTTAAAGGTTACATATGATATGAAATAGTCAGATCCAATAATTTCAGAGCATATTTATGAACTGTTATGCGTAATAATAGACCTTCATTTTATACAGTTTGAACTCACATAACACCACTACGGTTGAATCTCTCTCTCTCCTTGCTCTGTTAGACTATCTCCCCAAGAACTCCAGCAAGGGAGCCCCCAGTCCCAAGAGCCAATCTGGGAAAGGTGGGAAGACTGGGAAAGTGGTGAAGAGCCGCATACCCCGAGCGGCCACATCCCGAGCTGAGAGGATATGGCCCGGAGGAGTCATTCCCTACGTCATAGGAGGAAACTTTACCGGTACGCAACCCGACTGGACTGCTGCCCGCACTGCTCAACAGTCAAACACACAGCGACATGTGATTGTGTAAACGCAGGATGTGAAATGTGTGTGTTTCAGGCAGTCAGAGGGCCATGTTTAAGCAGGCCATGCGTCACTGGGAGAAACAGACATGCGTAACTTTCATTGAGAAGACAGACGAGGAAAGCTACATCGTGTTCACCTACAGGCCCTGCGGGTGAGTTTGGTGACTCTTTCTGCGTATGTGTGTGTGTGTGTGTGTGTGTGTGTGTGTGCCTCGAGGTCAGTATTGACCTTGTCACAGCGAGAGACGATACGGTCACTCAACAATGGCTTCACTTTCCTTCCTGTCCTGCTCCCGTTTCCCCATCCCACCAATCACACTGCTGGGTCTTAAGTTTTTGTATGTTCGTGCAGTTTTTTTGTTCATACTCTGCAGAAGTGCATTGTTCTGTTGAGTGGCAGCACGGTGGGGTCATAGTGTGTTTGTACAGTGGTGGCACTACGCTCACTGGTTGTAAGTTGTAAGGTTTTAGAGATCCGGATGCTGGGGTTTATCTTCCTGAGCTGTCGTGCAGATGTTTGAAGGAGTGGAATATGTATGGTATATGACACCAGTACTTAAATGAGAGCAACAGACCTACAGATTTTCAAATATTAAAGTAATTTACCAAGCAATAATAAACATTCACTTGTTTATTAAACTTGAGGATTAACTGCTTTTTTCCTATTTAACGTAACTGTGACTCATTAAACTTTGAGTTTTCTACTTTATTGGTTTTTACAAACTGCTTTTCAAGACGACACTTAACATTTAAGAAGTTAATTTTTTTTCTCTTTGTGTTTTCGCCCGAGGCGGTTTTTTGGTTTGTTTGTCGGCACTATTAAACAAAAGCTACTGAACAGGTTTCCATGAATGGATGTAGGATGAGTCTCGGCCCAGAATAGACCTCATTAACTTTTAGTGCAGATCTGGATAAAGTAACAGATCCAGGATTTTTTCTTTCTCAGTGCTCATACCCCCCAATATATGAGCTTTGGAATTGTAGATGATCCTTTTTTTATTATTATTACACCTTAGAGGCCGAGAAATTGACAGAGCAGCAGTGGTCGAGAGAACTTCGGAATGAACGAAGAGAGCTAGCAGTAAAAAAATGCGAACAAAGCAGCGATTTAAAAAAATAAAACGCTATTTTCTGATTGTGTCAAAGCAGTTACAGTCTAAAGCACAGAAACAATCATGTGGCCTATTGCCAGATTTTTGTGAATACAGTCGAAGCCTACGCTTCATCCTGTGCGCTGTGTGTGGCCGCTGACCAGCCCTGCGTCTCTGTGTGTAGCTCAGCCACACAGTGCGGGAAAAAATCCCTTTTTAGAAGATGTCAATGAGTGAGTGCAGTTTGATGCGATATCCAGATCTAGCATCTAGCAGAATTAGTATTCCTTCGATTTGATATTTGGATTAGGTTTGATTGAATGGTACTGTTAGGCCTCGGCGGAGGTATGCACTCTACTGAGTCTCATTCTTTTTTTTAAATGAAAAGAAAGGGGATTAACAGAATACATTACCATACATGCATACTTTATACTTCTGAAATAGGATGCCAAATAGATGTCTAATTTTGAAAAAGATACATGGTTTTTTTTTACGTTTTAAATTATTTTCACCAGAAGTATATGTTTATGTATATGAATATTTACATATATATATATAAAACATCTATATATTTGTCCTTTGGGGCACCATTAGAGATGATTTTTTCCTATCTTAAGTATGGAAACATTTTGGAAGACACGTAGAACTTTAGGAAGACTGAACAATAACAATAAGGTAAAGGAAAACTCTGCAATAATCTGCCTGCTGTTTCTTTATATATTTATATCTATCTGATGCCTGATGAAGATATATGATCAAAACGTTGCGCTGTTATAGTCGTAAATACTTTGAATAGTGTGTGAGTCTAAGTCTGAAGAAGCCCATATAAATGATTCTTCAACGTGAGCGCCGTTCATATGAAGAAAGATCTGCGTGTTAACTGATGATGCCACTTGTCTCGTGTCCTGTGATAGGCTGGCTACAGCGGAGATTAGACGCTTTAATCTGATGTATAAATACCCTGCAGTCTTAATGTGCCAGCGTGTGAGACAGAGAGACACGGAGAGGGAAATGCAGAAAAAGAAGTTATGATTTATCAACACCACAGTGTATTTGTGTCACCTGCTGTGGGTGAAGCAGTCGTACTGGTGCTGGAGCTGCAAATGCTGAAAGAAAACACTCTATCTACTCCAGTGACTCCTGATCCTTAGCCCGCAATCAGCTCAGTGGATAACTTTAATCAGATTTGTTAGCCTGGCACGGATGTCTCGGCTAACCAGAAAAAAAAGAATGAGCGTGTGTGTGTGTGTGTGTGTGTGTGTGTTCTGTGAGCAGCGATATGTGAATTCTCACAGCTTACTCACTTTGGGTTATGAAACTGCAGCGGTATTGGAGCATTGTATGTAAATAAATCCTGCTGCTTTTCCTCTGGTGGACGTAGTACGGAGCAGGAAATCCTGAAAAGACCGCGTGTGTGTGTGTGTGTGTGTGTGTGTGTGTTCATGAAGCACTGCTGATATCTTTTCCACTGCCAAATGTGTAGTAAAAATCATCCGCCTATCTCCCTGCTATCAACCTCCTACTAATCCTTATTAGGTGTTGTTCCTATGTGGGTCGTCGTGGCAATGGGCCCCAGGCTATCTCCATAGGCAAGAACTGTGACAAGTTTGGCATCGTGGTACACGAACTGGGTCACGTTATTGGCTTCTGGCATGAGCACACGCGACCTGACCGTGACGATCATGTGACCATCATCCGGGATAACATCCAACCAGGTGAGACTCGATCTCCAAGCTGCACCTGCGGCATGTAAGAAGCGTTCAGCTTTGTTTCTTGCTGCAGAAAAAATAAGGATGTTATGTGTGTGTCTTTTTTTTTCAATTTCACACTCATGTCCAGCCGTGTGTGAGTGTGAATGAGGCTTTTAATGACTGTGAAGTCACCTCGAGTCTCTTCTCCTCCCACACACTCCTCTGCACCACAGAGCAATCTGACAGGTGTTAGATCAAATGACATAGCAGTGCATCAAACCTGACCCAAGTTTTTATTTAGAAACATATCGGAGCTACACTGCTCAACTGGACCTGTAGTTTTTTAATAAATGTCCTTAAAATGGAATGTCTCTACAGAATTAATGATTTCAATTGTGCTTTGTGTTACACCCTGTTTTCGTGTGATGAAACAAACTCCTCTAATGCTGCTGTGTGTGTGAATATTTGTTATTTGTGGTTTCCAGGCCAGGAGTATAACTTCCTCAAGATGGAGCCAGGGGAGGTCAACTCTCTCGGGGAGCCGTATGATTTTGATAGCATCATGCACTACGCCAGGAACACCTTCTCACGGTAACCAAAGGCACAATGTCTTCACTAACGTTCAATCATTTACCGCAAATACTACATATATGTATTTATACAAATATCCATACAGAAGTGCAAATGTTACATTCATGAGCACATAGTCTACAAACATTTTTTAAATTAATAGTATTAATATCAGTAGTATCATCATCATCATATCAACGCCCTTCTTTTATAAAGTGACCAACAAGCTAACAAAGAAAACAGAGATGATCATGAAGGGGACAAAGTTTGCTAATCTTTTGTCCTGCCTGCGTGTCTCTCAGTGACTTTCTAAATCCAGAGGATTGACAGAATACTTTCTAAATCTTTTTGGTTTTGGGCCCATCAAAACAATCTGAGTATCTTATTGTAACCCTGTGTCACTCGCACATTTCTGACCAGTTCAAGTAATTTTTTTTCTCTTTTTGTATTATAGTTGAAGCAGCTATAACTACTATTTTCATAATAATATATTAAATAACTTTAACACATACAGTTTACAGACTGCAGCACTTATATTCACATTCATCCACAGCGAGCAGACGGCGTATGATGATATGTTATAAACTGCGTTTCAAACTGTAAAAGATATTGTCTGTAATTAATAGATTGATGTTTTGGTTCTAGACAGTTTCCTTTCATTTTGATAATATCCAACCCTTTGTGGGGGTTTCGGCCCTCAGGTTAGAAAACACAGAGTCACAGTCTCTTAGTTCCAATTAGACCTTTATGGACCTTCACAACTAAAGCACAACTACCTCGGGAGAAACTGGAAACAATAGCTCACCAGTGTAGTAAAACTTATGGAAACTTCTCAGCATCATGAAATCCCCTCCCAGGTTTTAAACCATCTGAAATCAGCCAGATATTTGGCAGTGCGAGTGACCACAGGTTCACTTTACATGTTTTCCATGTGAGGATGCATTTTTAATCTCTGCCGTGCCGACTCACTCAGCTCCAGCTTACACATTAGAAGAAAATACAAAGCACAACACTGGTGGGGCGTTGGTTTGTGCGTGGTGGTCATATCGCTATTGGGACATAAATTATATTGCAGTGTTTTGAAGCTAAATTAAATCTTGTGTTCGATCTCCTTGAAATCAGAGCATGACGTGTGTGAAATCTCTCTTTTCCTGTCTGAAGGGGGATGTTCCTCGACACCATCCTTCCATCCAGAGATGAAAACGGCGTCCGGCCTGCAATTGGTCAGCGGACCAGGCTCAGTAAAGGAGACATTGCACAGGCAAGGAAGCTGTATAGATGTCCAGGTACTGATATATTTACTATGAGACCACAGCGTGCACGAGTGTGTGTGTGTGTGTGTGTTGTGAAATGAAAGATGTGTATCTGCCCGTATCTTTGGTGTAAAATATTCCCACCCATCCACTCTCCAAGGCGCAGAGGTGAAGTTGAGTAAGTTGTTTTTCCATGTGTTTCTCTTTTTTTCGGCTCGCACACACATCACACACGCTCTTCCCATAAGTACTTGCGCACACCCGTGCTGTTCTGGCGTCCCTGTGGTCCCTGTTGTACGCCTCTGACGTGATTTGGAACCTGCTGTTCGGTCATGTCGCAAAGTTTTACGACTGCAAGCGCTGCCACCCCTTTTTTGGCCCACACACGCACTTTAGTCCACACTTTAGGTCATCATGTACACATGATGTTGTGTCTCTGAGACAATCAGATTAGATATCTGTCAACGTCTACTTTGGATAACAATGTGTGTCTATTTCTGCATTTTGACTGATTTTGTTCTGTTTTGTCTGCGAGTATATAAGCGCAGATTTTATTTTACCAATACATATTATTAAAACCACATATATCACAGAATATATGTTATTCAGATGAATCCCATTTTGATACTAGAGAGAGAAGAAGACCGTGTGTCCCAGCTGGAAATAGATACAACTTCAACCTTATAAGGTCACATTTGAGTGATACCATATTCACTGACAGATGAACAGAGCCCCAGGGCATTGTGGGGGAAAACAGCATGCATGATGGGATAGGAGGGGCACATTTGGCTAACCTCCTTTTGAGAGGGAGCGACAGCGTTAAACTCAGACTGTAGAATAAAAGAGAGCATATCGTCAGGACATTTTCCACCAATTCTCGTCCAATGATTGTCTTGTTGTTTACTTACAGAAAATGACTTCTACTTGTTGGAATGTTTAATTCTGCTCAATGGTGACGAGGCTTAATGACTGTGGTCGGAAACTCATATGTATACAGACTCTTCACAGGAATACAAACATACATACTGCGGCAACATGCAAACCTAAAAACAAGCCAAAGGCAGCATGAAACACAAGTTTGTTTGGGAGGGTAATTTTAATTCCTATACTGGTTTCTGAATGATAAATAAACCTCTAACAGTTTCCATATGTAAAGATCAGATATTAAAGACATAAACTTTGGCAGAGGGTGTAAGAGGCTGTTGTTTTGACAAAACTGATGTATATTTATTTTGGTAAACTGGCAGTAAAGGATTGAGAATAATAATAGATATGAGAGCCATGTGTTCTTTAGTAATGGACCCATCGTAAGTATCAGTACACAGCTGAAAGGATTATGCACAACAGCAGGACTCACCACAAAAATGTAACTCCATCTGTGTGCGTGTGTGTGTGTGTGTGTGTGTGTGTCTCAGCATGTGGAGAGACCCTCCAAGACTCTACGGGCAACTTCTCGTCTCCTGGTTACCCCAACGGTTACCCGTCATACACACACTGCGTCTGGAGAATATCTGTTACACCGGGAGAAAAGGTGCGCGCACACACACACAAGACACAGAGTAGCCCCCCTGCAGTGCAGTGAGTGTACATGCAATAACAATAGAGAGTGCTGACAGACTGGCTGTATATTGATTATAACACCATAGGTACCACCCTCTCCCTCTGTTCTGCTTCCCCTCTCGTCTCTCAGCTGCAAATATCTGAATAAAATGTGTTTTTTTTTTTTTGGCTCCTCCAGATTGTCCTCAACTTCACCACCATGGATCTGTATAAGAGCAGTCTGTGTTGGTATGACTACATCGAAGTTCGGGATGGATACTGGAGGAAAGCTCCGCTGCTCGGTAAGATCAAGGCACGGGCAGCCAAGGGTGAGCTGAAGGAGCGCCAGAGGGGCGCGGGTTACCCTTCAGTGAACTGACATGAGATTTGTGCCTCTTTGCATTTTCTTGTTTCTTTTATTAGCTTCTGAATTCTGCTGAAATCTTCCACTGGAGTCACCTCAAATGATTGAGACTGCTGGGGCTGTAATGAACGGTGGCTGATATCTTAAAGGTGCACTGTGTAGTTTTGTTGAAGTTTTATTTGTCACCGGAGGAGAGAGATCTCATTGACTGATTCTTCATGACTGAAGAAGCTAAATGAACCAACTGACCTTAAAGGACAGCACAATTTGACAGTGGCGGACCCTGCCACCTTTCTGGCTTTACACAGTGTTCTGAGGACCTTATTTTCCTCTGAGAACAGCTTGTTTATCAGTTTGTTTTATCAGCTCATTCAATTCTGAGTTTGAATTTCCTTAAAACTACACAGTGCCCCTTTGACACACAGCAAATTAAGAAGACATGCATATAGATAAAAGACAAACAAAGTAGAAGTAGCAGATCTCTGCCAGGTGTTTCTGCGGTAAAACTGACTCAGTTGTTGATCTTGCAGTCCCGACCAGTTGGCCGAGAAGAGTGAGGAGTCAGCAGTCAATGGTTATTAAACAGAACCGTCAGTATGTTTGGTTGATCAGCATTCCTGCCAGCCTCCAGACATCATAGCTTAAATCAGGAGACCAGACCTATCCAGGGAATACGAGGATTTAATTCATTTATGATTTATTAAAGGCATATTATCTTAATAAACCCCATTTACTTTAATTAGATATTCTGTAATTTTAAAGAGCTCCTTTCCAAGCCTGTTCAGCAAACAGAACATGTTTTAGACTGATGATTACAGTTGTTTTCAGATAAGCTGTGGACACGTGCACAGTAATGAGATAACACCGGTCATGATTCTTACAGGGTTTGTTTTTCATGTGTGTGTTTTTCACAGGCAGGTTTTGTGGCGATAAAGTCCCTGATGTCTTGATCTCCACCGACAGCCGGATGTGGATTGAGTTCCGCAGCAGCAGCAACTGGGTGGGAAAGGGCTTCGCTGCCATTTACGAAGGTATCTCCTCTTTACCTTAGAAACAAACAAAGATATAAATAAATACATGTGATTCAGATGTTGTTGGATCACTGCTGTTGATTCTAATCCACTTGTTTATCTCTCCGTGTCTCCTGTGCAGCAATCTGCGGAGGGGAAATCACCAAGGACTCAGGACAGATTCAGTCTCCGAACTACCCTGATGACTACAGACCGTCCAAAGAGTGTGTGTGGAGGATCACCGTGTCCGAGGGATACAACGTCGGGCTCAGCTTCCAGGCCTTCGAGGTGACTCACTCACTCCTTATGTGTTTGTGTGTGCTTGTGTTTGTGCGAGTGTGTATGCCCCCTCGTCTGTGTGTGTATGTGTGTGTGTGTGTATGCTCAGGAATTTCTGGGTCAAATTTCACGCTCTTATAGCTGCTAGAAAGTTAATAATGGTGATGGTGTGTGTGTGTGTGTGTGTGTGTGTGTGTGAGACAGAGTGCAGAGACACACAGCAGGCAGTTGAGGATTAGTTCTGTAGTTTGAACGCTGTAAAAATGTCAGTGTGCTAAATGACTCAATCCGTCTCCATTGAGGCTTCACACATGTAAGGCCAAAGGTCAAAGGTCACTTTTGCACAGAAGTCAAGATCAGCCTCTTTTAAAATCACATTAGCCTCAGACACTTTTCTATTCTGTCAAGCCTGACTGAGGATACACCGATGATAAAGGAAAAAAATTGTTAATAATTGACAGGATATTTGATCATATTGATATATTGATGATGCTTTAGAATAAAGGGATTTGTTTCAACCTGGTTATTTTGTTGTAGTTTGGGCCATTGTCTTTTTAGTCATCATATCAATTCATTCACTGATTTCATTGATGAAATCCTCCAACATTGGTACAATGGCGTCCATCAGAGCAACATTCACAGTCAAGCGATCAAACAAAGGAAGACGAGTGCGACACATATCACCAACTGTGCCACAGAGATATTTGATGTGACAGGATGACTGTTTTTTTTTATCTCACTGTGGACCCGCGTGATTGCTTCTGTAGATCGAGAGGCACGACAGCTGCGCTTACGACTACCTGGAGGTCCGAGACGGCCCCCTGGAGACCAGCCCTCTGATTGGTCGATTCTGTGGTTACGACAAACCCGAGGATGTGCGCTCCACCTCACACACGCTGTGGATGAAGTTTGTCTCAGACGGGACGGTTAACAAGGCCGGCTTTGCTGCTAACTTTTTCAAAGGTGTGTGTTGAGTTGATTGTGTTTTCCCACATGTTTTTTTTTTCACCAAAGCATTCTTCACGTGTGTGAAAATGTCCTCTGACTTGTGTGTTTTTCAGAGGAGGACGAGTGTGCCAAGCCAGACAATGGTGGATGTGAACAGAGGTGTGTAAACACTCTGGGCAGCTTCAAGTGTGCCTGCGACCCTGGCTATGAACTAGCTCCTGACAAGAAGAGCTGTGAAGGTAACTGTGTGTGTGTGTGTGTGTGTGTGTGTGTGTGTGTGTGTGTGTGTGTGTGTGCGTGATGCCGAATTCATGTTTGTATGTGCATTCCTTTGTAAGCCTCTGTGTGTTTCTGTAGGATATGAGTCTAAGTCATCAGAAAAAAAACATCCGAACAGCCTCCATCAACAGGAAAAAACATCTCTCTGACACAAAGCCACATGCCTCGCTGCTCCAATGCCACAAACGCTGTGAAGGTCCTCTAATCCCACGAAAATAAATTAACTGCCCGTAATGACCCACATACTGAAACAACTGAACAAACCACTTCTGACGCAGAGAGAGAAAATCCTCTGCTAGTGAAATATCCAAAATGTGGTTTTGCTGTATATCTTTGAAGAGCAGTCGTGTTTTTTGGCATCCCCACTGAATAAACGTGTGGGAAAATCATGTAGAACGTGGATTTTGAAAGTCTCAGTCTGTATATACAATGACAGTCGTGTTTGGGCTCACTTTTGTAAGGAGATTCGCCATGCCAGCCTCAAAAAGGAGAAACCCTTGGAGCAATTCCCGCTCACATGCGGTAGAGAGGCTGATCAAGGTCAAGTACAGCACAATGAATTTGAGAAATAACGCGGCATATTGTGTTGTGAGAAATTGTGTTGTTGTTTGAGGAAAACCGTGCGTGAACTCTACAGGTGTTTTGAGGTCCTGTTACCTCCTTCCGCTTGGAATAAACAAAAGATCAGCAGTAATGACTTTGCAAACACGTTTCACTCTTCCTCTGAGCTGAACCTGGTTCCTCTATGACAAATATTCCCAATGGCGTCATCAGTAGAAACACATTCTGCAGCCGATGACGCACCTGATTGTCCTCCACATTCCATTCTTAAGAACATCATATCCGAAAGACAACCCTCGTGACCAAAATAGCTGCTGTGTTCATCAAAAATATGGCAGTAGAATCTCTGCGTTGCACAAAACTAGGCTCTCAAACATGACAGCTGTTTTATTTTACATGTTGGGAAACTTGGGGATTTGATTGGGTCCAGTTGGTGCGGCTTGGAATGCAATAGTTAACAACTGTGAATTAGAAATGTGAATTGCCAAAACAAATGACTAAGCATTGACCAGATTCTGCACCACCCGCTAATGCACAATGTGGTTTGGCTGGATGAGGGGAAACCCTGCTCCCACCACAATGTTAATGAACTGGCTCCAGCTTTTTTTTTTTCTACGCAGTTCTGTCCCTGCGGCTGGTAAAACATGAAACACATTCCCTTGTTGTGCGAGTGTGACTGAATTGTTTCTGTGTTTTCAGCGGCTTGTGGTGGTCTCCTCTCCAAGTTGAACGGGACTATCAGCACTCCCGGTTGGCCCAAAGAGTATCCACCCAACAAGAACTGTGTGTGGCAGGTGGTCGCGCCCACACAGTACCGCATCTCCATGCAGTTTGAGGCCTTCGAGCTGGAGGGAAACGAGGTGAGTGTGTCTGTGCGTTCATGAAAGGAAAAGGGAGGTGCTAACTATAGGATCTGTGGAGGACTAATGCTGCCAATATCAATAATCGGAAATGGATAAATAGCATGGAGAAAATTGCAATGGGTAAATAATGCAGAAAAAAAGCCTGTTAATCAATAAATAAATTGTAAAATTAAACAGATTAATATTTGAAATGTAAAATTAAAGGAAAATAAAAATCTGAATAAAATTTCTTTGGGGAAATGAAGATGGGAAAATAAATCCATGAAAAAAACTGTTTTTACTGATACGGAAAAGTTTGAATTAAATGGTAAAGTATTTGATCGCGGCAGTTTTCGTCCTCTATAAGTAGCCGCCTCGTGAATGTGCGTTTTAAGAGCCTTATTTGTGTGTTTAGGTGTGTAAATACGACTACGTGGAAGTGCGAAGCGGCCTCTCATCCGACTCTAAGCTGCACGGTAAATACTGCGGCACCGAGGTCCCTGAGGTCATCACGTCTCAATACAACAACATGAGGATTGAGTTCAAGTCGGACAACACCGTGTCCAAAAAAGGATTCAAAGCTCACTTCTTCTCAGGTAGGACACGTGTGTTACATGTGTGTAACATCTGTGTGTGTGTGTGTGTTTGTCAGGGGTGGTCAGAGCAGCGTATCTGGTCTGGAACAAACTGAGCATACAGATCGATTTTTTTTTTTTAACTGCAAATTGCCTATTGTGCAAACTAATCATGGATACGATATCCATCCGTAGCAACTACTATATGGTTAAAGTGGTTTAGACAATTAAAACACATGACGGAGGTCATTGTCATGATTAAAGATCAGGAACAGCTGAAGCCAACTGCTGGTTTTGTGTCTCCTGTCCACCTCCACTGTGAGCTGATTTGTGTGTGTGTGTGTGTGTGTGTGTTTGTTCGCTTGCATGGTTGTAAATATTTGTGGAAAGTTCCATATGTGTGAGCATACCCCTGTGTTTCCCTGCCTGTGTACATGTGATGTGTCCGTCTGTCATGCTGTGTCTCCTGAGCCTCCACCCGGCTCTCCGGCCGCCTGCACCCACCCTGCGCTCTGCCCTCTCTCCATCAGACAGGCTGGCTCCGTGTCAGGAGCGTATGATTGTGTTTGAGTCATGCCAGGACATAAAGCGCGGCCGCTCTCCCACTCGTGGCCACGTCAACAACAAGCTGGCAACCTCATCAAAGGTCAGAGGTAACATGACCTCACATTCGGCATCTCTGATTGGCTTCGGTCTAACGTGTGATGAGGGAATGGATGGATCCTGTTTTAATTGCGCGGATCATTATTGAATCCATTCTCCTCCAGAGGGAAACATGTGCTCTGTCCCGATTCCATGTTACATAATAATACTTCTGAGCTACAGAGGATACAGTAATAACATTTATCGACTTATAATTATATCATTATACAAATTTATGTGGTTTGAATTAAGCAATTTCATGCAAGCTGCAATTGAAATCAAAAACACATGGTATTTCTTTGTTGTAGATATATGAGGCGTTTGGTCTTCTATCATAAAGTTCATGGGTTTAAGTACAACTTTGATTATTTTAATATCATTATATATTTATATCATGACCCATTTTTTAGGGCTCCAGGGCGCCACTGATTTGATCCTCATGCACCAAAAATCTGTCAAGTGCAAGGCCACAATTGTGCTCCTGAAGTCAGTTAAACAATGGAGATTATTGCAATTTCTTGTTGCATGTGATTTCAATGAAGAAACACATGTTTACAGTCTTTTACATAACTTGTTAAGAAATTAACTTCAGATGTAGTATTGGGTACAACTAGTTTATGTGCTGGTGCACCTCAATTAAAAATGTTACAAGTCACATCAGTGCAACCAGCATGAAAAATTAGCCCGGAGACCTGTTTCTACGTTTTTAGAGAATTTAAAGGTGCAATATGTAAGAATTGGTCACCTCTCAGACCCACTATTCAACAAATAGTGGGCGAGATATCACCAAAGTAACTGCTAACTGCTGCAAACTGCAGCTGCTGTTAGCTTATTAGCTCAGTTAGCCATGCAGCTAGTGGTCTAGACTTTGAACTTTGAACTTTCTTTACATTGTGTTAATAATTTAACTATTATTCATAGTAGGTGCACAAGAAATGAATATATTAAACTGTGTGTAGTAAAACAAAATCATTAGTGATCATTGGAAGATAATCAAATGGAAACTTTGGGAAGCTGCAGTCAGTTTCATGTCTCCCAAATATACAAATTAGGACTGTTTATTTTCAAATGTGTTCCAGAAAGTCACAACTGCCCATTATTTATTGAACAAATTAAATTAAATTAAATTAGATTTAATTCAGTTAGTATGTTGTATGGAATTGGAACAGCACTATGATCCTCCCGCAAAAACACAACAAACATCTCCTCCTGGCTGCAGGGATGAATTTGTTGGATGTTAACATTAGACTCTAACAATTTAAGGAAGTTGTTCTGATGGAAAGATCAAATTTTCTCTCTAAGATTTACAGTAACGAAAAGGGAAATAGAGAAACTGATCCGAAAAGGCAACTTTCGTCTAACACTTTGACCGCCACCTCCTCCTTCAGAGGAAGCAAAGCTGTCAGCCGGATGAGCTCTTCAAAAATCAACTCCTCTCCGAACATCTGGGACACGAAAGTTAAACCGCTCAGTGGAGCTCGATTTCACAGAGAATTTACTTACTCAGATATAGATAATGTGTGTGTGTCAAAAGTTGCCGTGTGAGTGTCTCTGCTATTGTCAGAAGCTTCCAGGGATAGCTTTTGGTTGGCGGAGGTCCAGCAGCTTTAGGGAGGTCCCTTCGGCCTCCCACACACTACTAATCCATGTGAGTGTGCGTGTGTGTGCGCGTGCGTGTGGATATTGTGTGCTTGACCCGAAGAAAGCTACAATGAACACGGTGTAGCATCAACTGCAAAGCTTCTTAGCCTGTGATAGGGTGAGACTGAGCCCACAATAGCACCGTAATACCACATCAGACACAAACACACACACACACACACACACTCACACAGAGAGAGAGAGAGAGAGAGAGAGAGAGAGAGAGAGAGGATTTAGTGGTTTCATTAAAAGCAGATCTAGTTTGATTCACAAGCTCTTGAGTTGAGGTGAGACTCGGCGTCTGTGTCTAATCTCACATCTCTTTATAGGAATCTGTCTCTCACTCACAAACACACGCCTCTCTGGTCTCCCACACTCTCTCTGCACATGCTCCGTCTGCCTGTGCGGTCATCTCTAAATCCCCACCTCTCTGCTTCTGTCTCTTGACACCTTCACTGTTGTCAACGTGGCGCCCCCCCCTACACGGACCGGGTCTTCCCCGCTCCTTTCACCTCCGGCCTCTGTTCCTCCAGTGTTCAGCTTCACTGAAGGGCCTTTGTCATCACTCAGCCGAACTGAGGGGGAAGCTGTGTGATTTGAAGACGCCACAAATTAAAGGATGAGGGAGGAAAGAATGGGCGAGATGCGAGAAAACAACACAGTCGTGTTGATTCTTTCAGTTCAGTTTTTTGAACTTTTTATCTGCTGAACTAGCAGCAGCCCACCAGTGAGTCATCTTCTAAAGACACCAAGTATGTTCGGGTGAATTACGGGTAAATGCAATTAAAAATGTGGGTTTCGAATATTTCAACATCAGTCTAATGACAAGCTTAACCAGGAAATGCATGATACTATCAGAGAGTGTTAAAACAGTTAGAACAATTTGGCAGATAAACATATTTGTTTTCTTACCCAGAGTTAGATGAACACAACAGAAATATTTGGTTAGTGTAATTGTTTTACCAGCAACATATTTCATTGGTATATTAAAGTATTGCATTAGAAAAGCTTGATGGAAATGACAACATTTAAAAAACTTTTTTTATGCCTGCATGAGTTGGTTTTCGCCTTTTTTCAGAAAAAGGTTCCTGTGCTTAATGAGAGATGAAAACGCCTTTTCAGGATAAGTTATGAAAATCGCAAATATTCAACTCACATGGCTGATCAGCTGTTTCCACTCAGAGAGAAGAAGAAGCTGTTTCTGTTGTCAGCTTCTTCCTGGATATAAATACCAATATTTAGCTGACATTAAAAGATAATTAAAACTTAGTAAAAGCTGGCAAATCTCTCTCCAGCTTTCTCCTTTAGGCAGCTGGTTTTGTTTCATCGACCTACTACTACTAATACTTTTTCCTCTCAGTTTATTACAGCCATGCATAATGTATCCTATACTACCAACTTCTAATCAAACTACACTGTCCACTGCCTAGTTTATCCTGCCTATAACCCAATTGATGGTAAACTAGCTACTTGTATTTCTTCAAGTTTGCTTGACAATTAGACTGAGGCATATCAAGTTCCAGCCAGCAGACAGTTAGCTTAGCTCAGCAGTAAGACTGGGAACAGGGGAAAACAGCTGTCCTGGCTCTGTCTCAAAATCTGTGTATGAGCACAACTCAAGCCAGCAAATCAACACGAAAAGTTGTGTTTTTTTAAGTGCAGGATTATTTCCCACAACCCTGATTTAACCCCATGAAATCTCATATAAATCCATGTATTTCCCTGAAATGTCAAAGTATTCTTTTAGTTGTAGCTGTAAATATGTTTTCAGTGCCAACTGATCCGACTAAACCAGCTTATCCATATTGTTTTGAGTGCCCTGTTATACACAAAACTTACATTTTCTATTAATTTAACCCTAAAACAGTTCACTCTATTACCAGTAGTGTTATTGAGGTTATTATTTGGGCCAAGAGAGGTATTAATTACCAAAACAATCATAAGAAGCAGCCGTCTCAGATACAGCAGTGAGGCGTGACTGTTCTCTCAAGGAGGTCACTTCTCCTTATTTGTATGTAAATTTATGGAGCAAAAAAACCTTTTCAAATTATTTATGGGGAAGAATTTGTGATCTACATTTAAGCGTCACCATGACAACCCTAACGGCCCACATATCCTACCATGTACCGTGAAGACTTTACGCTCGCAGAGAAGTAGGTCTCCAGTAGCTTTAGATCCAAATGTGATGACAGAAGCTCTCGTCACATATCGCAGTTTCCCCTTTAGCTGGCTCGGTGACCACATCTGACTGATTTAGCTGCGGTGGTCTGGCTCGAGGAGCACCCAGCTGATCTGAAAACAGCTGTTATGGTCAGAGACGTTTCAGAGCCAAGATCAGAGGTTGACTGCGGAGCGATCGTAGCTGTGAACCCAAAGAGCAGCAAAGACAGTTTTACAGGCCAACGGAACCACACACATACTTACAGGCCAACAAACTCAACCCTTTGTTGTTTTCTGTTGATGCCTTTAATGCTGACTTTGGTTAATGTTTTCTTTTATTACCATTTCCCTCTCTCTAACCTTTCTTTTGGATGTTAGTAATTCAGAACAGTTGGGCTGCAGTGGATATTTAAAGCGTGGATGACTCTTTTGACAAGCCCCATTCCCCTTAGTTAGCCAGCTGTAGCTACGTTTGGTCAAGCTTTCCACTGTAGCATGACACATATTGAGTGTACAATGATTACAGAAGCAGATTTACCACTCAAACCTCTTAGTAATTCTTCAAACAGTTCGTCCCTGATTTTACACAGAGGTAAACAAAAGCAGGCACTTCATTTCTGGACTTTAGAATAAGCTAAACCCGAGCTACTTGAAAACACAATCTGCAGACTCATTTTAAAGATCCTATTTGTAAGAAAAGTAGATTTTTGAGTCTCATTACCAACTTTCTTATAAATAACACCTTTTAAAAAGAGAACCCTGTATAGGATATGTATATATTTGATTACCACATGCATGAAGTAAAGCTAAAAGGCTGAAGCTAGTCCTCAGAAACTTGTCCTGGCATGGGAGCAGACGTAACACTGAGATAATTAATGTTTTTATCGTGCCGGTTAATGTTGTATGTGGTGCGCTAGTTAGCTAGGAGTGCTAATGTTAGCCATGCAGCTGTTTGTAGTTTAATTTTAGAAACATGGATGTATTATGGACCAGGGTGTGTCGATGCTGCTCAGCCTTGCCTCAAATTTTGCCCAGTGGCCGCTTGTGGTATTGCAGCCGAAAAAGCATTTTGTCTGTAAATGTCTATATTAAGATCCAAAGCTTGACAGGCCTGTTGTACCCAGAAACAGTTATTTATTTATTTGCCACTTTCTCTAATTTGTACTTCAGATTTCTATGTTGAACTTTACTTCCTGGCTTGATTTGATTTCCGTCTGGTCCTCTCCTCATATCACTGTTTGTTTCTCCTGTTTCTCCTTTTCTTATCTCATTTTTCAAAAACTCTCCTCCCCTTCCTCGAGGTCTCATCCTCCCACTCCTCTCCCCTGCTTGACCCCTTTACTTCCCTTCACCTCGTCTCTTTTGCTGTCTTCACATGAGTGATGTGTTGCATGTGTATCTCTCACAGACAAAGATGAGTGCAGCAAGGACAACGGCGGCTGCCAGCACGAGTGCATCAACACAGTGGGCTCTTACGTTTGTCAGTGTCGCCATGGCTTTGTACTGCATGAGAACAAACATGACTGTAAGGAAGGTGGGTTTCACGTACATTCACATCCGCACACACACTGGCATAAAAACGTCGGACCGTACATGCACGTGCTGCCACATTCACACAAGCATGTGATCATTCACAAGAACAGCCACCGTCCATCATACAGCCCGTACTCTGTTTATCCACATCAGAGTCACCCCGACAACAGATTGTCCCTTTCCATTTGAACGGATTGTTTTCTTTACTTCTGTACCTGTACATGCTTGGTGGCTGCATCAGAGCTGTTGTCCTAAAGGATGCAAAACTCATGACCTTGAGACTGATACAGTCCTTTTTAATCCTGGGCCCTTTATCTACATGTTGTGATGTGTAAATGTTTCATATTTACCAAAAGTTTGAAATCAGTCCAGTAGATCTTCGCGGCTGGCAGCAGCAACACAGCTCTAATGGCTGCAGTGTAATCCTCTGGGGCAACTCCAACGGTCAAAGTTATATCCACTAAAAGGACTTCTCTCCACTGAAAGGTTGATGTAGACAACGTTATGGAAATGATTCCTACAGAGACAGACCTTTTTGTTAAAGAGTAAGATCCTTTTTGTAACCAGAAACACAAGTCTCGCTCTGAAATCTTGTAGACTTGGAGAGAAGTTGGGGACAAGAGTTTGAAGTTTACTGCCAGAAAGAATATATTCCCAATGTTGTGGATGACTGTCTGGATGAAGCAACAACATTGTCCCTGTCTCCTGCCCAGCGACTACTACATGTTAAGTAACTTAGAGCTAACTCTGATACAGTTCGGAGGCTGTACACTGCCCCTGTCAAATAAACAAATACATAAATAAATATGTAAACTATAACCTCTCGTCTCGCAGAATTTCAGAGTGAGAATTCACTTTGAAGAAGTCTTTCTGCTTACAGAAGGACTTGTAATTTAACAAAAAGGTCTATCTCCGTAGGAATCGTTCCTGTATTGTTGTCAGAGACATAGAATAAAACTCAGCTTGTCAGCACTTTCAGTGGACGCCATAGTTGCAGCTTTTGCAGCCATTTCGCTGCAGCCAGCTGAGGCGATCTACTGAACTGATTCAAAAACTTTAGATAGGAATAAATCATATACACACCAAAACATGTAAATGTATGTTTAAATGGTATGTTTTTACTCTGTGGTCCTGGGTCGGGACTGTTTGAGAGTTATTGTGAAAGACTTTACTTCACTTAAACTTGTCTCAACTGACTTGAAACAGCTCTGCATGCAAGTGACTGAGTGTGTGTGTTCACTGTGATGTGTGTTTGTTGCGTGAGAGAGGGGTTCCAGTTTGACAGGAGAACACTATTGCTTAAAGGCTATTAGCAAATATACCCATGTACACACACGCGGTTAAATTGACATGTTATACTCATCTCTTTGAAGTTGAACTTTTGAAAGTGCACATACACACCACATCAATACACACATGCACACCTCACTAAAGGCTCCCCGTGTTGCTCATAAAAACACTCATGTTTCAAACATCTGGGAGCTTGAAAGCTTCTCATGTTGCCGCTGTCTTCCTGTGTGTGTGTGTGATGTGTGTGTGTGTGTGTTTGTATGCATTAGACCAGCTTGACCCAGTAACCTTGCAGAGTCATGTAAATCCATATTCCCATCACACAGCTTGTGTCCGTGTGTGATTATGTACATACACTCAGCATGTGCATGTGAAAGTTTCAACATGTGGAGACAGACGTTTGGATAGCGTGACGTTCGCTGCTAACATGTTGGATTGATATAGACATCATCTTTTAGTGATAAGACTCACGTACTATAAGTGCAGTGGAGAAGACAAAACAAAAAAACTTAAAATGTGTGTTTTTTTTATAATCTCAGGGGTCACATTTAGTTTTTTTTCATGGCAGTGGGACATCTCTTAAAGGTGAACTCTGTAGTTTTGGGATCAACTAAATTTTAATGCCTAAACAACCAGATACACAAACTTGTTTTCATGACAGAATAAACCGAATAAAGTATTTCTTACTGTCTTACTTTGTTTATATTTGGCGGACCCTGCCACCTTTCTAGCTTCAAATTTCAAATCTTCAAATCTTCTAACCTTTTTTTCTTCTGAGAACAGCTTGTTTATTCAGTTATGAAAAAAACAAACATGTCTGAGTTTGTATTATTACCTTATCAATTAATAGAGTTTGAATTTCTTCCCTGAAACTACATAGTGTCCCTTGAAACTTGAAACTGTTTTACTTACTTTATGTTTATATTATGATGCTGTGGCATTGTGAACTATTTCCTGACAACGACTTGATGTGAAAAGATGCTTTTGCTGCTGTCAGACAACACGGTTTTGTCAGAGCTTAACATTTGTGTCCTTGTCAGTAGGTAGACTTTTAAACTGCACAAGCTGTCAGGGTCTTCTGTAACAGTAGTGTGTGTGTGTGTGTGTGTGGATTTTGACTTCTGTATTTATACTTTCTCCTTTACATTAATACGCTGTCCATGTAACTTCATTCATCTCATTCTGTACATGGGTTCACCTTGTCTTGAGTCTAAATAAAATCTGTCACTCTGGAATACATCTTGTTGTCCCGTGCATGCCTCCTGCCTCCCGACACCTTCATTAAGTCATGGCGTTCATTTAACTCGTGCCACACACAAACACAACTGCCTTGTGTGGCTGTTGTTGACCACTTTCGGTGGATTGCGCAACTGACACAAACACTCCAGGAGGAAAACAGACGGCTAGTCTGTCTGTCCAACTTCTGTCAGAAAGAGTTGCTACACAGCTGTCAGCATGCTACAGTGTTAGCCAAGAGTTAATGTGTTGTCATTAAGCACAGGATCAGAGTAACAGTCGGTCAGATCACCATCAGTGACAAATGAAACCAAGCTGATGCGAAGCACTTCAATAGCTGCGTTTCCACCAAAGTAGTTTTGGCCTAGTACCCCCTTTGGACCCACATGTATCCCATGGCAACCGTAACCTAAATGCAAGATCTGTTCCCACCTTAACTCTCAAGAAGCAGCTGCATTATAGACTTCACTCACATTCACCATCTCCTTTATGTTGTACACACTACACAAATGTGTGTTGTTGTTTTTTTTTTCATTACAACAAGAAAGTTAACTTGGCTGCTTGGTGGAAACGAGGCTAAAGTAGAAGTGTTTCTGGTGAAATACATTTCTGTTACTCCGCAGTAATGTTAGAGGAGCTGGCATCAGATGAAAACCAGCCTTTTGGCAATCTTTTGGTGCATTAACAGCAATATTCATTGATGTGCTCTGTCCCTGTTTCTGTAACATAATAGAGCAGCAATGTGGGCCGCAGGTCCCCGAGGTATTTTCTGACAGAAACAAGTTTTTGTAGGATCTTTCTCCTGAGCATCTAATTACCAAGTGCTTAGATTTTAAAAGAGAGTGTTTGCTGTGAAACAGCCTGAATGTAATTTTCATCACAAAAAAAATCGCAAAACTGCAAATTTCTGATTTTGTGTCTACAAATGTAAAATCCCATCCAGAATAACATTCACAATAACAAAACAAAGTAACAAAAAATTACTAACACAAATACAGATTTTCCTTTGGTTCTTTTTGTGCTATACTGATGATGTACTGAGATGCAAAGTGCAGAAGGCTTAATGTAACAGTGTTTGTTTAAAACGTGCGTGCATGCCATGTGAAATTCACACTGAACTTGTCATCAGGATGTGTTTCTTTGAAATCTTTTCTTTCTCTTTTGGTTCTCTGGTTTCTCTCCTTCCTGTTCCTTTTCCATTTCCTCTGACCTTTTCCTGTGCAGCCATGATTTTAACTTCCTCTCTATGTGTGTGCTTACGTGTGTGTGTGTTTTTCTGTGTGTGTGTTTGTGTGTCCAGCCGAGTGTGAGCATAAGATCCACAGCCCCAGCGGGACCCTGAGCAGCCCCAACTGGCCAGACAAGTACCCCAGCCGCAAGGAGTGCACCTGGGACATCACAGCCACGCCGGGACACCGAGTCAAGATAGTAAGTCTGATGAAATCAAGCAGATTTTCAGGGCTCGTGGAGGATTCCTCTTCCACTTTTAAACCCTTCAGCATTACTGGCCTTCTTCCCTTCTGCATAAGAATATGTTCTTCTGTCTGTGGGGTCATATTGTACGTAAAAGCCGCGGGCTGCCCTCCCCCCTTCTTGCACGCTGATCTCTCTTTCCCATGTTCCACTTATGAAACCCAAATGTGAATGGGGGGAGAAAGTGCACGTTTGTATGTTCGGGCTCACTGTGAGCGTGTGCTCAAGCGTTAGAAAGAGGCCTTGGGCAGTGGCCATCTGCGTCCTTGTGTCTTTCTATGTGTGTGTATGTATCTGCCTGCATTTAGTCTGCATGTGCACACATTTGTGCATGTAAGCATTTATGTGTCACCGAAGATAGTCGTCTGCACATTTGACTGAGTTATTGCAGATGTTCGTATTTAGGAATAACTGGACATATTGTGCACTGCCCTGCGCATCATGGAGGCTGATTTGCAAGGTTATTTGTCTGAAGAGAGACAGAGAGGGGAAGAGATAATCTCAACTTTTGTGATGGCATGTTAGCTCAAACAGATGGTCTTTGGCTAACAGTGTTAGCATTGTGTTGCGCAGCAACATACTGGAACAATTTATTAAATATGTATTTAATATTTTGGTTTGACTTGCTCTATTTGGAAGGTCATTAATCATTCTAGAACGATTGGGGTGATTTTGTACGGGATTGCATTTTAATCATACAGCAGAATGTTTGCTGAGCCTGCGTGTCAGTCACAACAACAAACTCTTTTGTATCTAAGAACTCTTAAATTGGACTAAATTATGGAAAGACAATTAGAAAGTACTATTTTTTTTTATCATGGAGCAAAAACTTGTAGGCCCTTAAATGGAGTATGTCCTGACACACACCCCCGTAACACTCATTACTTTACATACAGTTTGTCATATTTCACTGTGTTATGTTAAGTGTTTCTATCTCATTCATCTAAAATATGTGTTTGATGCTATCATATCTCATTAATAACAACACTTTAGAGACCTGATTCACCCGCTGGGCCAGAGACTAAAGAAAATGGCAGCTTGAGTTTACCCAGAAGTAGCAGTTAGTATGAGATGTCGCTGTAAATGTCGCACATGAAATAAAGACTGCAGAAACGTGAAACAGGTCGGAACTAACCTGTTATATTTACCGCTGATAATTGAGATTTCACATCACGTCTCCGCGATGCAAATCATCGACAAGTTGTCTCCCAGCATCTGACCCGCAACATCACAGGGATTCGGTCTCTACACTCGCACTTGCTAGACTCAAAGTCAAAAGCATCACACAGTCAGTGCAGTCCTGCAAAGTGTTTGGATTTGGCTCTTCACCTCGCTTCCACTCTGCAGCGTCCTGCTGAGCTCGCTGCGTGGTATCAAAACTGTCATTAACTGTCATTTGGTTTTGTTAATCTCTAATCACCGCTTACGCAACTGAAAAACACAAATTCCATCATCAGCTGTCACAACACATTTAGCAGTTTTTGCAACTGTTTTGAATGTGTGACTACATGTCATTTACACACATACACACACATTGGAGAATTCGCTCGTGTGTGTGTGTGTGTCTGTGTGTACGTGTGTGTTTTGAGATTAGAAGGGGTGCTCTCTATATCCACAGTAATGACATCACAGCGGCATAAATTTAATACCAGGAATCTGAGCATAGACATGAAGGTCATCCTGTTATTGCTTCTTCACTCTCTGTCACACACACACACACACACACACACACACACACACACACACACGCTCACACACGGACACGCGTTCACACACCAAATTCTCCTGAGAGTAGTAAACAGATGCACAAACCAGTGTGTGAGCCGAGCTACAGTCAGAAACATCTTGAAGCCATCACGACCCCAGAATCAAACACTTCACCTTCGCTCCCCTCTCTGTTTCCGTCGGGTTGGTTAAAAATCAATTTGGTGTGGTGTTTGTGGTGGCGTGATGGAGTGATCAGAGAGATGTGTGACCGCGCGTGGGAGAGAGGCCTGCAAGGTGTTATGACTCAGCTCAGGGTGACTTGATTAGATTATGAATCGTGACTGTGTGTACATGCGTGTCGGAGGCAGGGGTTCTGCTCTGTAGTATCAAAGAGTATGTAAATATGTTTATTTTGATTTAAAAGTGTGTAACACTGATGTAAGACCCTGGAAAATTATAATTAAGTTATTTGTGACAGAAATTTGGTCTATTTTGGTTGAAGTAGCTTTCATACACGTGTTTAACATTTCAGGCGGATATTAGCGGATGAAAAGTTTGCTTCTGAGAGAGAAATAAACAAGCTCATCCCAAACTCTACTCAGCTCTTCTGTTTTTATTACGTCCAAACCTGATTCAAGCCAGATGCAATTAATGTTACCTAAGTACGTGTTTGTGTCGCCCTGTCACGCAGAGTCCCACATGAATTTTTGCCGCCTTGAAAGCAACAGATAGCTGCTGTGTTGTGCTCAAAACATTGTGACATAAGTAACAAATTATAGCATAAGACATATAGCCCCAACAGACAGTAGGTCCATCACTTAATATCACAAAAAGAACTTGAAAGCACTGCGTCAAATCACCAAACCTGACCCGACCTTGACATCATTTTTTAAATGTTTAGGTATCCGTGCCTTAGATTA
>CAEMYA010001996.1:1025929-1108067 GCA_903131615.1 Diplodus sargus
TTGTGCTCAAACATTGTGACATAATTAACAAATTATAGCTTTACAAATTAAATATATTATTATTATTATATAGCCCCAACAGACAGTAGGTCCATCACTTAATATCACGTAAGACTTTCACAAAAAGAACTTGAAAGCACCGCGTCAAATCACCAAACCTGACCCGACCTTGACATCATTTTTTAAATGTTTAGGTATCCGTGCTTTAGATTAAAGACATGTTATTCAGCAAGGTTTTCTAGCTTCTCCATCCAGCCACAGTAACTCCGGACTAGATCGATTCAACAAAGGCTGTTACAAAAGAGACACCAAATATCATGAATCTTTTTACAGTGTACTATACTTTAATCACTGACTTGCCTTCAGATTGTCTTTCACTGTCGGTGCTCTCTTGGCCACCAAATCGTTACAATGGGAGTTTAAAGGGAAAGTTCAACCCCAAATAAAAGAAAAAAAAACACTATGTAAACTTTAATGGATATCTCCTCTGCTGAGCTGTAATATTAGTTTGCATTAATTAGCTAGTCTCTCATGCTTCGTTCTGCTTGTGATGTGGATGGTGGGTGTATTTTGGTTGAAAGAAAATAGTCCCTACAGCTCACCACAAGGTCTGTGGAATATCTTTGGGTAACCAGGGTGTGATTTCTGGAAAGAGACATTACACTTCCAGATCTCAAAAGCTCTGGTTGAACTGGCTCTTTAATGCTGCTTTATTTGTGGTGCTTAAAGCCTTGCAACAATGAAATTTGAGTCACTTGACAGCAATGTGCCTTCTTAGAATCAAAGTCCCATTTATTCTGGATACTCTTGGGAACCTCAGCCTCAAATGCTTCCACTGGAACTACTCTCAAACAAACAAATAGTCCCCGCAACAACAAGAACGGCTCATTTCTCACTCAGCGATGCCTCACCTTCTCTGTCTCTCTCCCCCTTTACCTTGACAGACCTTCAATGAGTTTGAGATCGAGCAGCACCAGGAATGTGCGTATGACCACCTGGAGGCCTTTGACGGGGACAGTGACACGGCAGCCATCTTGGGTCGACTGTGTGGCAGTAAGATCCCGGAGCAGCTGGTCTCCACCGGCAACAAGATGTACCTCCGCTTCATTTCTGATGCATCGGTACAACGGAAGGGCTTCCAAGCTACACACTCCACAGGTGTGTGTTGAATGGAAGCGTAGTAATGTGTTTTTATGTACATGATATAAGATCTCACTTAATGTTTAAGACTGTGTGTGAGCATTCAGAGCATCACTCACGGTCACCAGCTCGGATTCCCTCAGTTGGAATAGTTTTTTAAGAGCAACATCTCCCTCTAGTGGTTCACAGCAGCACGTACACGATGGAAATCATTCATAAAATATGCCCACGTCCACCAACTCACTCTTTCTTAATTCTCTGCAGAATGTGGAGGTCGTCTGAAAGCAGAAGTTCGTCAGAAGAACCTCTATTCTCACGCCCAGTTTGGAGACAATAATTACCCGGGTCACACCGACTGTGAGTGGCTGCTGACGGCCGAGCAGGGCTACGGCATCGAGCTCACCTTCATCACTTTTGAGGTAGAGGAGGAGGCCGACTGTGGTTACGACTACATCGAGCTGTACAATGGGTATGACGCCAACTCACATCGACTCGGCCGCTTCTGTGGTTCAGGGGTAAGTTTCCTTAGAAAGGCTGGATGCCACTAAATTCTACACGCTGCATAACATAACACAACAGTAATTGTACCTACTTATATTCTATTAAGGCTCAAATCAGTTTCAGAATAAATGGTAGGGCCCCATCGTTGCTCAACTTTTTGGGGCTGATGCAGATAATGATATTAGGAATTCAAAATATAGATTTTTAATGTCTTAGAAACTGCTTCACATGTCTCTCCGTCTTCACCTCCTCAGCCCAGAGAGGGGATCTACTCACCCGGAGGCGCTATGCTCATCCGCTTCCACAGCGACGACACAATCAGCAAGAAGGGCTTCCACATCCGCTACACGAGCACCAAGTTCCAGGAGAGCCTTCACACCAGGAAATGACCTCACACACAGCCCGTGACCTCTGACCTCTGTGCAGCCCCACCACTGTTACCCTGACCTTCACCATGGCAAAGAGAAAAGCACAGCCTGTCCTTCTCTTCTCAGACCCACGGACAGACGTGGACGCTTGCCAGCAGCGGGAGGAAGACGATACTTACGCGAACATTTGTCCCCCCTCTGTGGCTCCACACAGGTCGTCGCACTCTGAGATGAGACAGGAAATACAGCGAGATATCGAGTTTGAACGAATGTGGGGAAGCACGTTGACAATTCAGTGAGCCGTTTTTGTGGAGGAGATGGTTTTGATTACTGGACATGGAAGCTTACCTCACTGTGGACAAAGGGTTCCCGAGGATCCGAGTCAGTTTACTGAGATACTCACACAAAAGAGTACAAAACACACATGAACATGCTTGACTCATATTCTGAATTATTAACTTTGGATGCTTGAGGAACTGAGGAGCTTCTACCTAAACAAAATAACGCATCCAACAAGGGAGTTTCGAGTCTTTCCGACTCCTTGAACTGTGCGACTTACTGTGATCAGACGGCTGCTCGTACCAACAGTAAGTGAGAGGAAACAGACTTTTTCATTGCCTTTGATGCCTGGGAACTGGTCTCTTTAACCCAGCTCAGAACGGCTGCAGATTATTTTATTTCATGTCTTATTGTAAAACCCATTGTGTTTACTGTATGTCTGTGTGTACAGAGAAAATAACAAAAAACAAAAGGCCGAAGTCTGTCCTTTGCCCTTTTGCTTAAAGCTTATGCAGACGACCATCGTGGAATGGGGAAAAAAAAAAATGCAAATGGATAATTTCCAAATGAACTGTGATGTTAATGTAAAGCCTTGCATTTTGTTGTGTGTGTGTGTCCTCGCTGTTTTTTTGAGTTTTGCACCATCTTGTAACAAACTGAGCAACTTCCATGGATGTTTCCACCTCACCTCCTCCAAAAAAAAAGTATTTTTTTTCAGTGGATATCGGAAGGGAATATTTTCACAGCTGTCTCTCGGAGTGACATGATTCTGATTGAAGGAGAGATTCCCATGGTGCTAAAAATAGAAACACACTGAATGACAGGTGACTGCAGATGCAAGTTAAGGTTTTCAATCGGAGACACAGTCAGCGTGCAAACAGCACACTGCATCAACAGCACTAGTCCTGTGGAACTACAATATTGCCTTAGAACCAAAATGTATGCTATCGGAGGTCGCTCCTATGCTCTTGCACAGGTGTTTTCGAGGTTTTTTGGCAGCGTATTTCATTTGTTTGGAGATCTTGAATGGTTTTATTGTAAAAAAGAAAAACTAACAAAAAAACAACAACTAACAAACATGGGAAATGTAGTCTGTGTGAGAGATAGAGTGTCAATGGTGCATGTGTGTTTGTGTGTCATTTTTGTAGCTGCTCTCAGAGATACATACACACACACACGCTTACACGTCCACAAAAACACAAAACACACCTCGTTCGTGTGTGTTTTCCCGAACATATCTGAACACGCTGTTTCCCTTCTCTAAATTCGGAGCGCGGAGAGCAAAGTGCTGTAAAGTTGAAGGATTATCATGGTGCACACAGGGTGCGTCATATCTGTGTTACATGCAAATGTGTAAGTGTGTGTTATAGAAGATCATAGAGAAATAATGTGTGTGTATGTCTGTAAACTGTTTTTAAGTTGAAAATCATTCATCGCTGTACGTGCCAAGCTCCAGGTGACCCTGATACACTGTAGTTTTTGTTTTTACCATTCCACCTCTGTAGTTCACAGACACCAACATGACGCCCTCTGCATCAGTCATTAAAATACACACAGGTAAAAACTGCACGCATCTGTCTTTCATGGATCATTGCTGTGTTTTGTGAATGAATTGATGTTTCACAGATTTGTGGCCTGTTTAGAAGAGAAGACTGTGCCAAGTGACAAATATTGATCCATCAATCAAGTCCTGGCATTTTACCTTTATGATAATTACATTTGTGTTTTCTTTCACATTATTATTTTCACAATATATTATGAATGGATGGTATTTAATGGTCTGCTGTAATTTATTACTCAGTCAGGTGTAGTAAAAGAAGCCACCCTAAAAAAAAAAATTAAACAACCATTTGAGTGTTTTTGTTTATTTCCTGTCAGCAGGTGTTTCTGTCACTTTAAAGCTTTTGCATCTCTGTGTGTGTGTGTGTGTATATATATTTCTTTGAGGTTTATATATATATGAAAAATCAAAAATAAATCTCAGTAAATACAGTAATATGCCATTAAATTAACCAAAAATGATAAAATAAATTTAAACAATAATACATTAATAAAATGTGACATAAATAAATGTTTTGATTAATATACATTTGTATTAATTAACCATTTCCCATTTAATTTGTCATTCCCATGGGACCTTATTTCTGAAAAACTTTATATTGTAGTGATGGGAGAGAGATAAATAATAATTTTTTGATCCCGTTTGAATAGTGCCGTGAAGTAAACGTATGGTGTTTGTCAATTTGAAGGACAGTTTTCCAAGTCAAGGAAGTTTGTTGTTATTAAAGTGAATACGAAGAACTTGCCTGGTCTTTGCTAGGGAGTGCCAGTGGCCCGTGCATTTTTTTTGGAAGCGAGTGACGGGGACTGCAGGATGGATCCTAATGAGGCAATGTATTTATATATGATATATCTTATTGGACTTGAGCACAGGCATTTATAATAACTATGTCAAAACAGCAGACTTCTCTCTGATGGTCTTGTTTGCTGCTCATTTATAATCATCATTGGAATCATAAAACTGTCTCATAAACTCTTCAATGTTCCTTGTAGTCACTTTGAAGTAAAATACCATCTTGTTTGTGAAACCGCTCAGTGAGCTAGTCATGCACACCAACATGGACGCCATCGTTACAGAAAGGGTACTCGAAAAGATGAAAATCACAATAAATTTGTCCATCTTGACAACTGCAGTTATGCAAGAGTTTATCAGTTTTGTGAGCAGTTATATGTACAGGACCAGCTCTCCAATGTTTAAGTTGCAGGCATTGGTGACCATTCAGCGAGATGTCACTAACACGACTGCAGTCTGTGTAGTATTTATAATTACATATTTCACAGTCTTGACAAACTGAAAAAATAAAAAATTAACTTTTGAATAAACACACAATTACGGGATCAGAAAATTACTTGTCTCTCTCCATTTAATCGACCACCATTTAAAGTTTTTTGGGAAACCGGAAGGGGGCGTCACTTCCGCTGTCTATGCGGAAGTACCAAACACTGCAGTTCCTCGAATGTCCACTTGCGGCCGCTATGAGTGACAGGTAGCCAGGAGCTGTCTGTATTCACCTGAGCAAATTGCAGTCACTGAACTTGATCTCTGGGCTTTATTTATGGTGTTGGTACCTTTTGGCGGATTTTGATACAAATATCAGACACATGATTTGTCTTTCTGTGCAGTTAATTGAACTAAAAGGGACAGAGGTGTTTTTAGACTAACGAGCCAATCGGTTACCTGGCAACAGCAGCTGGAGCTGGCGGACTCTGACGGAAAACACCTGGAGTCGAAGAGAGGACGAACTTTGTTTGCTGTTTAAACTTTCTGGATGAAAAACTGGATTTATCTTCATTCCCGCCTTCCATAACAAACCAGGGAGGTACCGAAACCCACTGTTATGTAGTATGAACTCTCATATTTGACTGCTGAATGGAGGAGAAATGTTACTTTAACGTTACATCATGAACATACAGATGGGAAGAGAAAAGACACTGCAGGATAAGAAAGAAAATAGTAACTGGTGAGTGCTAACTTTGCTCAGATTGAACACAAACACACACACCCTCTGTGCCAGTTGTTTGTCGCCATCTTGCGGCTAATGTACGAGGTATTCTGGCGGTTTGGGGCCAAGTTATACAGGCGCAAATCTTTATATGTGAACACAGATTGTATATGTAAACACAGATAGCTTGTGACAAATTCAGTCTCAGCTACCTTGGCAGCAGCCTCCAGCTATGTGGAAACTAACTTCACCTCCATTTTTTGTTAGTGGGCAGGTGTTGGGCGGATTCAGGCACTGCCAAGATGGCGACGCCCCTAACAGCCACTTCTGAGCTTCATTTCCGGCCCCTCATAAACCTGTTAGTGACATCCCGGTGGTTCTGCCCTCTATTTTATGCAGTCGATGGATTAAACACAACTGAATCATGTTTATTATTAAGTCTAGAAGTGCTGGAAGATTATTTTCTCATCGACAAATATTGAATCTTCTAAAGAGTGGTGTTGGGTTGACATATTTTTGTAGGCCAACATTAGTTAGCATGATGTTCCCTCTACAAAAAGCCTATTAGAATTTGTTTTATTTATGTATTTTTTTATTTTGATACTTCCACGTTATGTACGGCAAAATAATCATCACAGATTAAAAAAAACAAAACACTTGTGTGATTTTTTTTTTCTGGAAGTATAAAGCTAATGTTAGGCTATAATCAGACTACATTATACTCGGATGACATAAACATCACCACAACTAAACGTCTTACAACACAATCTAACACATCTAGAAGTTGTAAAGTTAGGGTAAGAATAGTGTGTAAAAGTTGGCTTGTCAAGATGGACGAGTCTCTGTGTCTGTGATAAATTCTGTAGTTGCATTTAGCCAATTTTAGGACCTGTAAGCGCTGTTTAATGGAACTGGGAATACATTTACTGATGTATGTCATAGAACAAAATGTGTAAATATCCTAAATCTGCTGTAACACAGATCGTACGTGCAAAAGTGCTAACAATGTTCGGGGTTTTAGCACTACAGACTAAAGCACTCTGTAGTCTACCTATTATATTCCATTTCACAATTAATTCCCTACATTCTGCAGTGCAATACAAGCAGTGAGCCTGGTGGAAATTAAATGGTGCACCAACAGGAGGGCTGATCCCTCAGCTGATGACCTCTGACCCCACACATGACTCCTGCCAAAGCAGAACAGCTGATCGGTCAGGTCGCTGCTCTGATCATTCTTTATACAAATAACCCTTTTAAACTGATTACCTTTAAGCACTACTAATATTTATAGTCACTCTGGTGGCACCTGCTAGACTCCACATACAATTCCACTAGAGTGAATCAAGATTTATGATTAATTTTTATAATTAGAAATAATATAAACAAATAAAAAATGCACCTTTAACCATTTGAGGCTGGTAACAACAGTAATGTTGCTTTCCATAAATAAATAGTTTAACTTTTGACCCAGTTTAAATACAACAGCTTGGTGTATCTTGAGGATAAGCTACTTATCTTTATTGGATCAGTTAAATGAGCTTCAGTTGTCACACATTTGGTGCAACGCACCTCCAGCTGTTTGCTGCTCCTGTTATTCAACCAGTTCACCACAAGATGGCGCTTTATTTGAGCTTTCCAAAGGTCAGTGCTCTGAAGTGGTTCTTGTGCTGTTTCCTGCTGTAGGCCTGTTGGTTGTATGTTTTTCATTATAGCATCATCATCTTTGAGAGGAAGACAGAACATTGGTCAGCTATTTATAAAAATGTATAAATGCCTGTTAAAGAGTGTAACTTCTATTATGAGGAAAATGTTCTGTAGTACCCATGTTGAATATCCATGTTGAATCAACACAAGTTATTGTGGGAGTGGGTCAGGTTGGCTTGACCAGCTACTATTTAAATAACGTTCATTTGACTCTCAAAACCCGCAGCAGTGTGGTCAGATCAACTCCAATTCTTGTAACTTTGGCTCCATCTACAGTTCATCCAGAGAACTGCAGTCAGATTGCTATAACCATCATTGTATGGTTAGGCAGAGTTAAAGGACCAATTCACCAATATTAGAGACACAAAAAATGTTCCCACTTACCTCTAATAGTGTCTATCCATGCATGTAGTTTTGATTTCATTTGCTGACATTTGGAAAAAATCTGCTACCACAATACAATTAGCACAGTTCATAGTGTGTCGAAGCATTTCATGTTTTTATCCATTAAAAAAAACTTTTAACCCTGATAAAGACCAACAAGGTAATGATTATTACTATTACTATTATTTTTTGTAGAACTAGCCTGTGTCTCTGCTCAATAATTAACAGAATGTATCTCTGCAACTACAAGGTCTATTTGAATAGTCAAGGTATCGTGATAAAGGGGACACTTGAAATATTTTTTCAGATATAAGTACAAGTATATACGTCACTGGGTCTAAGTAAATTAAGTAAACACACAGCATAAACTGAAGTTTAAAAAAAAAAACTGAAAATTTTAGAATGCATATCACTGAGGAATGATGCAGCTGCAGCTCCAAATCTCGAGCAAACCATAGCAAAACATCTGAACATTACCTCCGCCAACTTTTATGCTAATAAAGTGAATTAGAACAAAATTAGAGAGGTTTTTGTACAGAGCACTCGGGCACAATTTAAAAAATGTGCCATTTTGCTACCATCTGTACCATTACACATTTCTCAGGTACCAAACCATATATTTCACTTATATGTTACCATAGGTGCTCATAAAATTGCCCAATTTGGCTCCGCTCGGGCTTAACAGGTTAACTTGCACTGAAAAATTACAAAATTATTTAGTACTGCATTTAACAGTTATTACCTCCTCTAAGGAGGATATGTTTTCACCCATAGGATGGATCCAAGAATGTTTACTCACTTTCTTTAACATATAGAGATAGGGCATTTTTTTTAGATTTTTGTCTGGGAATGATGCTTGGATCTTGGTGAAAGAAATCAGGCATATTTACGTGGCTGATATATGAGTGAATGCAAGAAGGGGACTGATAGAGGTATGTTCATTGTCTGGTTGTTTTTGCGATTCATTCATTCAGTGTTCTGTCCATAAACATTGGAAGAGGAAAAACAAAATGTCCCTGAGCCTAAGATCATATCTTCTCTAGTCACTCAAAAAAAATCCCGAAAAAGATGTTCAGTTTACTGACATATAAGACAAAGAAAAGCAGCGAATCATCACATTTCAGATGCTGAAACTAGGAAATTTGTGGCATTTTTGCTCGAAAAGTGACTCACAACTATTCAGTGATTATAAAACCATGCCTGATTAATTTTCTGTCAATCATCTAACCATTTCAGCTCTAAAATGACAACTCTCTAGAAATAATATCCTGGTTACTCTACATAAAGCACAAACAATACTGTCAACAGTTCATGAAGAAACTATTTTCTCAAGCAACAATAGAAAATGAAAATAAGAGTATGAAATGTTGTTGTTACTGTAGTTGTAGTGTCAAGGTCTGCTCATCCTGCCTACACTTGTCACAGTGCTACATATGCAGGACTGCAGGTAATGATTATTTATTGGTGAAACTACTGATTTTGTCTTCATTGATCATATGATCTGTCGATTATCATAACCACCATTAATAATGGTAAATTTATAGTAAATTAAATTTTAGTTAATAGTTATTTCACTGTTAAAACAATGAAATGCTTTATAAACTATTTATTAAGCAACTGTAAAGGTTCATAAACAACACAGTTATAGTTTTATCATTAACAATTGCTTGATAAATGGTTTATAAAGCATTTCATTGTTTGTTAACAATAACATGACAGTTAAGTAACTATAAATGTACCATTTATTAATGATGGTTGTGTTACTAGTCTTACATTTGAGAATCTAAAACAAGTGAGCCGTATTTGCTCCAAAAAGACTTTCAATAATCAAAATAATTTCTGATTAATATGTTCATTTTACAATTTATCAACTGTTGATAATCAGAATTATCATAAGGAACAATTTTCTCCTGAAAATATAAAATTCAATCTTTAAGAACTGACCATTTAAATTCTTTCTCTTGACTGCAAAGTCTCTGGTTATACAGTTACCACAATGCACCATGTCTACCCTGTTTGTAGGAGAAGGAAAGTGAAAACCAGAAATATGAGGGAAGCAACAGCCCAGATTTTCCAACATAAACCCAACATTTTTATATTCATGCCCCTCTTTAGACTCCAGAGAGTACATTCTTGACGTTCCTTTGAAGAAGTAGAAGACACAACAATTTAAAGATATAGTTCATCCTAAAATGAAAATTCAGTCATTGTCTACTCACCCTCAAGCTGATGGAAATTTGGAAAAATATTGTTCGTCTCTGGCGCATCACAGCAAAATAGTGTTGCAGCATTAACTGAGGTCAATAAGTACATAAACTTCAAAAAATATAAACATAAAATGGCTCCATACAACATGTCTGCTGTAATCCATGGTGTAAATAATGTTTTTTCAAATCAGTTTGGGATCTGAGGGCTTCCATATACTTGCATTACACCAGACGAGCTGTATGGAGCTATTATTTTGTTGCCATCTACTTCAGTTGTTAAGGGGAATGCTGCATGAGTACATAACGATAATTTTCATTTTTGGGTAAACTTATCCTTCACTGACAAGTGAACATATAGCAATTCCTTGACGTGGCAAAATCCATCTGCTGAAGAATGTGATGTGATGTGATGATTGAAAGCTCCAGATCTAATGATAAATGAACCTTGTGTTTAGATTGTTAGATGTGTCTGTGATGTTCTATAATGTAAATGTGGTGCAGCTCATTTTGTCCAAACATCATTTTTTGGTCACATAGCATCTTTAATACCACCATTATAATAATTAGGATATCAAAAGTATCGAGTATACATACATCATTTGCATTGCGGTACACAAATCTGAGCTGATTTATGTTTTTATATCTTTCATTCGTTGTTCTCAGGATCAACTTTTATTGTCTCGACATTGTGCTGATACATTGAATCGTCCTGAAGAACTATTTCAGGAAGGAGAACATTTAATTGGACATGTATTGTTAAGTATTATAAAAAGTTTTCGATATTTCCAAATGTAACTTGAATCCTATAGTCTACTACTTTCCAATACCAATAGTCAAGAATCTTGATATAAGCCAAACTAGAGTCCATGTCACCAAAATCAAAGTACTTCAGGTAGGTTTCTTCACCTACTGTGGTCTTGATATTCTGTAGTTTTTCTTCTCTTTTTTGCAGTAAAGTTCTTGAAGCTGTGGGAACAGTCTCTTGAAGCCATGCCTGTTTTTGTAACAGTCCCAGTAAAATGGATTCTCAGGAGTCTGAAGATGTGTATTCATGTGTATGTGTGTGTGTATCTGTTGAGGAAAGCGAGGGTCAAAATGGTGAAAACACCTCGCTCCCTCTCTCCTCCACCACCTTCACGGTCTCAGTCTGTGCTGCCTGTCAGACGCTGGTGATGGAGGCCAGGCAGTTTGATGACTTCTGGAGTTTCTCAGGCTGCGTGGTGGGGGGTTCTGGGATGGCGCGAAAGCTGAATGGCAGTCCGATACTACTGGTGCCAATGTGGCCGGGGCTCAGCGCTGGATTCTGCCGTCTATTGCTTTCCACTATGCTGGATGTGTTGGATGCAAGGCTTTCACGCGTCCTGCACAAGAGACAACACAAAGTGTTTGATTTCAACATACACTATGACTTAAAATAAAATATTTCACATTGTGTGTATTAGGGATGGGCAATCTGGCAATTTTAGATTGTGATTAATCTTGAAGGCATCCACAATCTACTTTCTAGGTGAATTGTTGATATCGTGGTCTTTAAAGTCCATGTAAAGCAATAATTAATGTGCTTTTAGTACCACAGAAAGATGTGTTATTTACCATCCAGCTAAATTTGAATGACTAATAAAATTGCAAAGTTTATAGGTCTCAAAACGGTAAACACATGATGAAGAACAGTTGAAAGATATAACACCATAATTATATTTTCAACAATTATTTTCTAACCTGTATAATGTTTTAAAACAAATCTCTGAATTTTATGTATGCTGACTTTGATGTCCACTTAATATAACCGAATTGACCAGCAGATCTGCTGTGGAACAAACCAATAGAGTGATGTAGCCGGCTAGATTACTTCATGTGGCTCTTTCTTGGGTGACGTATTGTAAATGATGCAACTTGAGTTAAAGCTACAGCAACATGGCAGATGAGGAGCTTGTGCCCATAAAGAACTATCCTTAAGGCAATATTGTTTGTTTATAGTACAAAGAGAGACCTGGTTAAAGTCTATAAAGCATTTTTACTTCAGAATTAAATTGAGAATAAATGATTGCAAATTAGATCATGGATCATGATTGTGATAGGATAGATTGTGACACTACCTTTTGACCCTATTGCCCATCCCTTGTGTATAACACAAGTGGTGTTTAGCCAGAATGAGGAATACCACTAAAGTACAAATGTATCAAGTGTATTTTGCTCACTGGGGGGAAAGCTGATAAATTAGAATGACAGGAATAAAAGGGAGCAATTGATTCTTTTTTTCTTTGGCATTAAAAAAACACAAATTATCAATTGATTCAAGCAAATTTAGTCTATGTACAAGCCTTTACAATTTTAAGAGTTGAGAAATTATTAAATGATCTTAGTAGCGATATTTAATGAATATTTTATAGGTTAGTGACCCATTTGTTGCCATCAAGATGAAGGAACTACAATAGTGACTCTGTAGGGTCACACATGTGAGAACCAAGCTGCTTAAAATATCATTCTAATTATTTACACACCAACTGACCTACTGGAATGCTATAAAGGTAGTGATTGTTTAGCATGAATCTGGTTGTAGTGCTTTACTTTTTGCCAACTTCCATGTTACCGCGATACAATCTGGGAATAAAATGAAATTAGCATAACAAGTGAGAACATAGAAACTAATCTCACAGTGTGAGCATAACACTGCTGCACACCTCGTAGAAACCAACATTTTTCTGTGGTAGATTCCTCTCTCAGAAAAGTGACTGGACTGTTTTTAAAGCAGGAAACTGGTCCTTCTCACTTTTTAACTTACATTTTATCTGATTAAATAAAACTGTATTGGAACTCAAACCTGCTTCAAAAATATCAAAAACCTATATACACTTTATTGATAACTTTATTAGGTACATCTGACCAGTCTATTGAATCCAAAGTCAGAAGAAACATATTGTGATTTTCTTTGACATAGAATTTGTGGCAGCACTGTTGTATCAGATTAGATATATTGTACAGGTGAACCTAAAAAAAGTGGCCATTGAGTATAGATAAAAAGAGAATTTGACTGTAAATGCAATAACCTGGGCACCTGTCTAGCATCTTTGCGATAGTTAATGAATTATGTCAGTTTGAAAGCATAACCCACCCACTACAGTGTACACTCATGAGAGATCACATTAACAAAAAATTAATAATGAAAATAATAACAGGTTGTCATATGACCCACGTTCCATACTCACAGGGTAACTCCACCAATTTTACAAATTAAAGTGTTTACAACAGGTCTGGGAGAGTGCTACTGCATATTTGAAAAAAGTAGTATAAACCCTTTTCTGGCTCCAGAGGAAACTGCATGTAATCAAATACTTTGTATAGGCTACAGTACAGTGACATTCCTTTAACACTGTGGGACACTGTACAGTTTAAAAATAATGATGAACAAAATCAGTACAGAGATATTGTGTTTTTATTCCACATATTTTTCTTCCTTTTAAAAACCTGGCGCCTACATTACCCACAATGTAACTTATCCATTGAGTGACATCACTGGAGACAATTCATGAGATTACATAAAGCTTTCTCTGGATCAAAAAATGGCTTTTTACAACCTTTTTTCGTTCATGCAGTGGTGATCCAAAAAGCCTATAAAAAAACCTCAATGTGTAAAATGGATGGAGTTGCCCTTTAAGTCACGTGATGACAACTGAGCTCTCTCCATCCACTGAAGACAGCTTTGAAATGCAGCCAAAGGTCCGAATAGACTAGTAAGTTGACCTTGAGTCTGGAATTCTATCTTTGCAGTCTGGTTTGACAGCAAGCCGGACATATCAGGATATTTTAGGTCTCACTGTGTACTTGAGTTTATCTCCCAGACTACCAATATTGGTGATCTGAGTAGTGGTTGATTATAATATGGATTCACAGTTCATTTTAGCACATACCTGGGGGAGTTGAATCCACTGTCCACTGTGACACTGCTGCTGTCCATGCTGTCCAAACGGGCAGAGTGGGCCGACTTCTGGCTGCTGCTGTTCTCCGTCTCCTTGGGGCTGAGTAAGGTCAGATTGGTCTCCAGTTTCCGCTGCAGATCATGATCCTTCTCCCGCTCAAGAAGCCACTGCATGGTTCCCTCCCCACCACCACCGCCGCCTCCACTATTACCACCCCCTTCCCCATGGTCTTTGTTGTCCTCAGCCTTTGCCAACTCTTTGTGCGAGTCCTCCTCTGCCTCTTCCTCTTCCTCGTCGTCTGATACATTATAATAGTCAAAGGAGGCGGAGGGGACTGTTGGCTCTAAGCAGCCCTGTAAAACTGCAGGTGACGCTGAGGAAGTAGCTGAATTGGAAGGCTGCTGGGGCTCAGGATTGTCTAGGGCCTCTGTTGATTTGGCATGTGAGGCTTTCCGCAATGTGCCAGACTTGGTGTAGCTGCTGTCCACGTAGCCTGTGGACAAGGCATTGTGTGGAGGTTTGAACAAAGTGTCCTTGCTGAAGATCTCTTTCCTCTTGATCACCATACTGCCGCCTCCCCCTCCAGGATCTACATTGTGTTGGTGTGGCGTCAAACGGGCATTTTGCACTGGCTCCGGCGTCTGGCTTGGCGTCAGTCGCACTGAGCCATTCTGTCCCTTTGCTGCCGACAAGTCCTCTTTGTACTCCATCGTGTGAGGAGAGGTGAGGTGAGGCGTTTGGCGGTCAGCCGGAGAGCCCTTTCGGAGTCCCCCTGATGAGGTTAATGTGTCATATTCTGATTTTGCCTGAGGCGAAGGGGCAGTTAGGATTGTTTCATTTGACGTATTGCACTGGAAGTACTCATCTGTTGAGGGCTTAGGAGAAAGTCCCATTAGCTCATTGTACGTTGGCAAGCTGTCTCTGCTTTTGTTCCTCTCCATCGTACTCCGGATCCTTGACTCATCCAAACTTCCTTTCCCCAAATCAGGCACATTAAAATCAGAGTGGAACTTAGCAGCAGAGAACATGATCCTTGAGTAGTGGGAGGACTTCTGCGTGGCGCGCAGGGTGCCGTCATCAGTGTAGTAATGACTACGCTCCTCCAGACTGGGTTCAAAGTCTTCTGGCGCCCCCAGCGATGGGCCTTTAAGGGAGTTATCCATGGATCGAGAGCGTTCCTTAGCTTGATCAGACCTTTCATGACGCGACTTCCTGTCCTGATTATGACTGTGACTTCTTTGCACTCTGGACTGGCAAGTCCCACGCGATGGCTCAGGGAAGGGCATCTCTGTCCGTCTCTTGGCTAGCTCCCCAGACACGTCCCACTCAGGGGTAACTGGGCAGTACGATTCCGTAATGTTGGGGTTACTATGGACCAAGTATGTTGCACCTCCACTTCGCCTGCGTTCCAAGGTGTACATGGCCTCCCGAGGTGAGCGAACTAACGAGTGGCTAAAGAAGCGGTAATCCCGTTCCATGAACAAAAGGTCCCAGTTCGAACCCTCAGACGGGTCTCCCCTTGAAGTTCTGGGCTTGCTGTGAGAGCGGGACTTACCATGTGGCGCCCTCCGGTGTCCTCTACCCCTCCGGCTGCGTGCACTGTGCTGGGCCGAAGACCCCGCCTTGTTCTTCTGCGTACGCTCTTCCTCCAGCCTCTTCATCACAGCTGTGTGCCTTGCCACATTCTCCACTGTTAGGTCTGGGTTGATACGGCGGATTATCTCCATCTCCACCTCCCGGGGAATGGGCGTGGTTGGCACTTCTTCGTCACGAAGAGGCCATTCCTCTGGGGGGAACTGGGCTGAGAAGGTGGCCAGCTGCCTCATTTTGTCCTTCTTGAAACTCAACCTGAAGAGCCTGAGACCGAACCTTTTGGATTGCTTCTCGCCACTTCCGCCACCACCACTTCCTTCTTTCTTTTTGGTCAGAGTGTCAGTTTTATAAGGAAAAGAAGTGATGTTTTTGCTCTTATCAGCGGGATCTTGAGGCGGAGATTGCTGTACAGGAGGGGAAGTGGGAGGAGGGGGATAAGGGTATGATGGCGGTTCTCCTCGGTGCTCCTTGGCTGACGTGCTTGGTGGAGGTTCCCCGCTGTTGTGATCCTTGGGCGGCTTACTTTGATAAGAATCTCCCCTGTGCTCCTTTGGTGACTTACTTTGGAGCGCAGAAGTATGAAGTCTGGACGAGTCTTCGCGATAGGAGTTGTATGAGTCATTGTGATTCTTGCGAGGAGGCCTCTCTCTCAAACAGCCAGGTGTGGATGGTGTGACATTGCCAGACTGAGGCGAAGTGCATTGCTGAGGTTGCTGCTGCTGCTGCTGCTGTTGTTGTTGCTGTTGTTGCTGCTGCTGCTGCTGCTGCTGCTGTTGCTGTGACTGTTGCGGTTGGCGCTCTTGCAGCCGATCATCCAGGTGATACCACTTGTTGTTGGTTCTGATAAGGGAGGGAGTGATAAAGTAGGTCTGGGGGGTGACAATGAAGTAGCCCTCTGGTGTTGGGTAGATCTTCCTCTCTCGCACCAGCATGTTCAGGGTATGTCGCAAAACCTCTGAGCTGGGTGTAGGCACGCCTGCAGGAAACACAGATGGGACAACATTTGAGCAGAGATACATTTCAGTTAGAATTGTAATTTATATTCAAATTGTTCAAACACAGGACATCTTGTTGAATATTGTATTGACCAAATAAACTGAAGCACCATTTAAACTACAAAGTAGCACGTTGCATATGTTCTGCATCTTCTTAGTCTAGCATATCATTCAAACTTTTCATAGATGTTTGGATATCACTATATTGTGTCCGTCTTTTCCTGGTTTTAAAGGCTGCATCACAGTGAAGTGATGTCATTGTTGGAACCTCCCAGACTGCTTTACTTTTTCTGATACTTATCCACTTAGTTAGTATATCCACATTACTGAAGACGATTTATCAAATACGCCATCGTGTTAATATTTTATGAAAGTACCAATAGTCATCGCTACAATAATGTTGAAGCATAGATGCTGAGGTATTTCGTCCATCCAAAAAATATTCAGATATTTGATTTGGTTGACTAGTCTAAGCATCTATGCGCTGTTGAGAAGATTTCGAAATATAGAAAGATTTATATCTGCAATAAAACCTAAAATATCAAAAAAAAAATTAAAAATGTAATTGTTTACAATGAAATATCAACCAGAGCTCAATTAACTAAACATTAACCCCTTATTTATGATGCTTCTAATAAAGTGTTACCAATGTTGGCTGTAATTTACCACACAATATTCATTTGAACAGACTGGTGGGTATAACAGAATTTTAACAGCTGTAAATTTAAATGTTTTCTTCTATTTTTATCATTCTTAGAAATCCAAATGCATTTTAAAATCCTTGTATGACTTCTATATCTCCTACAATACTGATACCATAATACAATCTAAGATTGAATCTGTATGTAAAAACAAATTGTACTTAGCAAACTCAACACTCCCATTTCCAGGTGTCTCCTGAAGATTTTAAATCAGGATACAAAGTGCTATCAATCATCTCATATGAATGACCAAATCAACATTAAAAGTAGTTGATTTTGAACAGCACCATTCATAACCTTTGTCTAGCGAGGCCTCATGTTGCCTGACATTACATCACCCCAGTGTTAGTTTTTTTTACACAGACATGATGCAACGTATAAGTTCAACTCTCTTCCACTCTGCCATTGTATGGAGGTAAAGATGAATTAATACCTCCCATTAAATTTGACTAACAATCAAGTTACACTGCAGTTAAACCTTTTAAACCTTTAGTTTGTTGCATTTTAGACATCTTTCATCAACATAACAAATAAAGCTGGATTTAACTGTTTTATACATGTAAGGAAGAAGAAAATATAATATGCTACTAAAAGACTGGAGGTATCAAAAAAACCATGGCAACAATTTTCAGTAGAAATGGATAATACTGTTAAAAAAACATGAGAAGTCTATGTTTTTGCACATACTGTGACTATTGCTACTAAAAAGTCTAAAGAAAACTATTGTTTCTCAAGGAGGAAAAGATAAAATTCAGATAATAATTTTCAACAACATAAAATGTGCATCCTGCATGGTGTCATTGTATTCAAGTTCAACAATTGCAGTAAGTCTGGTCTGGTTGTATTTTATTTATTTTTTTAAAGAAAATAAGAACTGGTTGAGGTTCTTGTCATTACTCCACACATATATTCAGAAAGTGTCACTATCTAATATATATATATATATATATATATATATATATATAGAGAGAGAGAGAGAGAGAGAGAGAGAGAGAGAGAGAGAGAGAAGAGGATGGGCACCAGGGAGCTTAAGATGCTGTGTTCTCGTTAATTTTTTGGAGTAATTGTACATTCAATATTCAAGTTTGTCAGAAAATAACAACCAAGTCTTCCATAATTTCTCTCAGCCCAATGTGACATCTTCAAATCTCAAATCTTCAAATCAAAGATGTTCTGTTTGATTTCACATATATGCCAAAAAAGCAGCAAATGAGAAACTGACACTACTATTTGTGTCACATTTTTGCATTGCATCAAAAAGTAAAATTGCTGATTGATTTCTGGTTGATCAATTAATCCCTTGATAGACCATATTCACATGACTGACAATTTCTCATGACGTTGCAGAGTGGGAAGCTCAAATGTCATTCTGGTGTGTTCCATGCTGCAAGATGGATAAAATATAGGTAATCTGACAAGTTGGCAAGTGAAATAAGGGACTGTGAAAATCCAAATATTTTATATTTTAAAGCAACATATTCACCGGTTAGATTCCATCGGACAGCAACCACTTCCGAGCTAACACTAGTGTTTGATAGTGTTGCACACTGCGAATCGAAAAATATCAACAGACATCTTGGACGTCTTTATTTCAACCTCTAAGGGAAATGTCCTGGATATAATCAAATTAAAATGTTAGCTAGGAAGTGGTTGAATGCTAACATTTAACAAATGGGTTATCAAATATGTTGTTTACCTTGAACTATGGTCTAATGTCTCTCTAGATCTTTACTTTCTGCCAATTTATTCAGTAGAGGATCAATCAGAAAGTGGTGAAATGATGATAATTTGACAGATTTGCTATGTTTTAAAAGGACCCTAAGCCTGACATCAGAGGAAAATGGCAGCCCTGTCATCATGGTCTATTGACTAATTGTTTCAAATCTATTCCCGTCGAAACATTGTGATGATGATTTCACATAATGACATGTCCCAATCCTCAGTTAATCAATAGAATGTACCTGAGGTGAAATCAATATATGTTTAAAACCTTCATATATGATTACTTTGCTCTTTGAAACTGGCTTAACTGGTTAGATTTAGAAATTAGCAACAGAATGTTAATAACCTTTAAAAAAAAATCAGGAGACAATAAGGTATGGCACAAGCACACATGTACATAAAAACCATTTCAACCTTAGTATTTACAGTAACTGCTAATTTTACAGCTACATATGCCAAATAATGTATTCAGAAATCACTTTCTGCATGCTTTAGTGCCGTCCCATTTTAAGAAGGAGGTCAGAGGAGCCTACCTGGGAAGCTGGCAGTGAGGTGCTCCACCAGAGCCTCCTGGTTGACAGGCTTGTGGGCAGAGTTCATAGCAGAGATGGCCAGGCACAAGATCTCCCCCAGCGGGATGAACTGTGACTGGCTGATAGGCGACATACTGATCGGAGACACGTCACCTGCAGGAGGAGGAGGAGGAGGAGGCACAAGCACAACTGTGAGATCATGAATGAACAGCAGGCGCAGCGTGTGAAGCTATGATGTAATGGTCAAACAGCAGCAGTTTGCATGCTGCCTGGAACAGCTCCACCCCTCCCCTCTGTGCTTCCTTTAGCCTCTCGTTCCTCCTGTTTCTCGTAGGTTAGCAAAGCGAGGCAGCTGCTGCAGCAACCGTAGCGTGAGATCACCTGAGTCTTTGCAGCCTCATTATTCAATTCATCTCGCTAACAGAAAAGGAAGCTTACACAACCCTTCAGAATGTCAAAACCAACCGTGTTTGAAATTTAACAAAATGTAGCTCACTTTAGCACCACATTGAGAGCTTACACACAGAAATTCTCTGTTGCCTTTGTTGAATTAAGCTGGCTTTGCTGTCAGCAATAGTGAGTAGTGAGATCATCCCACAACCAGACGGCCCGGCTTCAAGCCCCTCCGAGAGCAAACATCTGCCCTGCCGAAAGGTCGTAAAGCAACACACTGAATCCATCGCTGCAGCATCTGTGCTGAAGCTGACCCTGTCCTCTGACCTAAATCTGATGATCGATAGAGATTCACACCGCACGATGCAGAAAAATATATCATCACAGCCACCGTATTTCATTTCTAACCTAACATTATACATCACCAACAGAATGATTGTTGCCTTATTGATCACCTTTTTAAAGTTATGCTAGCATTTGCTGTCCACACTCCTTTAGCTTAGCTGAGCACTGTGCAGGGCCCTGCCTCCTCACCACTCTCAGCTGAATGGTCAGCTAAGCAACACCGATGACGTTATCTCTGCTTAGTATCACAGCCCCTTAAGCTTTATGTGGCTTTAGAAGGCTTTGCTCCGTTTTCAGTAAACATGAGAAAAGCTGGATCTGCCACTGAGTTGTAAAAAAATAAAAGAGGAAAAAATCAGCCTGTCCTTTGCTTTTATAGTATTTTTTGGTAAGGTATACACAGGGTAAATCTCTGAGCGGGGTGGTAGTAAGGTTGTAAGTATTTTTGTTTTCACATCTTACGATAAAACATGAAAAAAAAAATGAAAATAAATAAATATTTATAGAAAAAGGGGCTGAAAGGATTAGATTCTCTTGGTAGGAACATCAGATATTTGATATTGCTTTTTCAACAAACACAAAAAATGAATCCGTCACAACATTTGGCAGAAGGTGATGCAACTAATGTACCCAGCAAAATCTGAACTTTTGGGTATTCAGGGAAATATCATACATAATGGAAAAAAATCTACCTAAACTGATTCATGTATATTTTTCAGTTTTATCAATATTTCTGAATACTTGTCAGTGAATAAGGATAATATATGAAAATATGTCAAGAAGCAGGACAGTAACAGACATTTTGGCAGATTAATGAATTTGAAAAAAAAAAGGCGAAAAGACAAGAGAAAACATTTGATTAAATAATTCAGAATGTTTCTCTTTTTCTATTTCTACTTGACCTCATTTCATACATAAGAGAAATAATAAAAAAAGGGAAGTTATCAACATTTCCTACTCGATAACATGAAAATATTTTCCACATTGAACTCTGCCCTTTGCCCCCCAAACCAAACTGTGTCTTTGCAAACCCCGAGTATTTCTGCGTAGAGTGAGGGTGGAGCTTCTGTTGGTGGGAGTGTCAGACTCACCTGGCGCACGATAACTTGGCGGGGACGGAGAGAAATGAGGGGGAGGAGGGGGAGGAAGATGCTGCTTCTGCACACGGATGTCTTTCTCGCTACGGGAGAGATTGTGCTCCAGCGGGCGTTCGCTAAGCTCCGAGCTGGGCCAGGCCCGCCGCAGATTGCTGCTGCGGTTCTTCTTCATCGTGACCCCTTTACCAGGTGGCCTTCACCCCCGGGGGCTTCTGGGATAAGGTGAAGGGGCGGAAGGGGGAGAAAGGGGAAGGAAAGAGGGAGGTGGGGTAGGGGGGTGTGCAGGGGGAGGTCGACCAACCTCAGGCTCAGTGCCTCCCCCGCATCAGTAAGAACGTCCCGCTAGAGCGATCACACACCAGACATGGCAGGAACCAGTGTGCACCTTCACACACATACACACGTCTCATTTACATCCACGAGCAAGCTACAAACGACCGTGTTCGCACTGTGGGTGGTTGTCATCGGCTGCTGGGCTCTCCCAGGCTGATCTGGAGCGATGGCAGCGGTGGCAGAGGTGCAGGTGATTGCGCGAGGCATCACCCTTTCATCGGCATCAGTCCCAGCCACCATTTGTAGCATCCCCATTTGCATGCGTAGGGAGGCACATTACGTAGCCGCTCTGATGTGGGAGGAGGGAGCAGGAGAGAGGTGGGGGGGCAGGGGTAGAGATGAGGGAAATGGGGCATTGGAAGCAAGGAGGACGGTGAGGAGAGATTTCAGCGGTGGTTTTGGGAATCCGCTTGTTCCTTTTGAGTAGAAGGTAGCAGGGGAAGGAAGGGAGGGGATGGATGGATAGTCAAAGATTCAAAGCTTAAGAGGCCCAGTCTTCGACAATAGCTCAATTCACCACAGGAGTGCTCGGCCGATCCCCGGAAAACAAAAGAGCCCACTTAAAAAAAAGCAGAAATAAAAGCTCCATTCACCCTAACGGGCAGTGAAACCTCAATAGTATGCCAAGCACCGGAGACGCCACGTTCACCTCCATCTTTATCCGATCAAGCACAAGACCCCATCGTCCTTTCGACAACAGCACACCAGGAGAGGGTGGGGAGAAAAAAATGGAGAGCATAGAAATAAATAAATAAATTCAAGAATAGATATCCACCGTTTCCCGCAATCCAACGGATGAAGCTCCCGAGCCGACCGCCGTAGCATCCATTCATTAACAGGGGGGGATGCAAACTCCAGTCAACGGCAAATCTCTTTCAACGCTAATGCTGCAGCTGCTCCCAGCACCTCCAGGAAGGGTGTGTGAGTATGTGTGTGTGTATGTGTACGTGTGTATGTGTGTGTGTGTGTGTGTGTGTGTGAGAGCGGGAGAGAGAGAGAGAGAGAGTGAGCGAGAGAGAGAGAGGGAGAGAGAGAGAGAGAGAGAGAAAGTGTGTATGCGCGCATCCGCCTGCTGCGCGCGATTCTGCGTGAGCATGCATGCGTCTGTGTCTGGGTGATTGAGGCTGAGGGGAGGGGAGGAGAGGATGCAAGAGAGGGAGAGGGAGAGAGAGAGATCGAGGACATACATAAGGCAGAGAGGAGAGCAAATATCAACAGCTCGAAACACATACACACACGCAAGAAAAAAATAAAAATATTCAGCCCTCAGATGATGTCCGGGGAATAGCTCCGGCTCTGTATCTTTGGCTGAATTTCTATCCTCACCCTCCTTCCTCTCCTGTTCCCTCACCCTAGCTCTGTATCTTGAAAGATGAGGGGCCCCTTACGCCACCATCCTTCCTCTTTCTGTGTCTCACCTGACTGTAAGGCCAAAGCTACGGACCTGACAGCGCCACAACCAAATGGACTCGTTTTTAAAGGCGCTGATTTGTGTCTTCCTCATCAGTGCTTTCCACCGGTTGATTCAGTAACTACGCTGCATGGAGCTGTCAAACGAAGAAGAAAAAACCCAAAGCATCACTTTAATCGTGTCCGGAGTGGCGGCTCCTGCGAGCTGCAGACTGCTGCTGACTCACATGTGTGGAGTGTGAATGGACGGTTGGAGGGACAGAATAAGGAGCAAAGTGAGAGGGCAGGACGGGGCACGGGTGGAGGAGGGGGTGGAGGGGGACGGTGTCACAACCAATCTGCTCCAGTTCACTGATACGAAAGAGAAAGAGGAGAGGAAGGGAAGGAGGGGTGAGGAGGAGGAGGAGGAGGAGGAGGAGGGGGAGAGCGACACCACGCCAGCCATTTTATTTCTCAGTAGTGCTGCAACAGCCTTAGTTGCCATGACGACGCAAGCCGATGATCTCATAGCTGTTACCTTTGAGTGCTGTTCCCTTAAAGAGCCAGTTACTCAAGATAGAAGCAGACAGACACCACACAGATGAGGACTGACTGTCTGTTATACGGACAGAAAATACTCCTGCATCGCCACTGAGACACCGAGATCCTTCAACACTTTGTGCACCACAGCATTAAGGCACAATTACACAAAGTGGATGGGAAAAAATAGCTGGATGTCCTGTTGGTGGAAAAATACATGTGTTCAAAGCAACTATGAAGATTTGAATTCTCGCTAGGTGTCCCCTCTAAAATCATGCTGCGATCAGAGTTGGAAAGATTAGACGATTAACTGATTAGTGCGATAAAAACACCAGCAAATTGAAAACGGTTAGAATTTCAAAAGATGACAAACTAAAAGGGAAAATGTTTTTTTTTTACATCTTACAGACAAAAAGATTGGATCGATTTATTTTTAATCATATGGTTGTTAATCTAACACATGGCTCTGTGGAACTCTAGGCCTACTTAGGCATGGCGAGGCTGTGCTCCGAGTTAAATGCTATTAGCAGCAGCTATCGTGCTTGCATTGCTAATGTGTTGATGGTTTAACAGTTTGTAATTTGCAATAAATGGCCAGAATTTGAAGGTAGCTCTAAAACTATAAGGGGCTGGACTTAATACTATTTGCTGTAGCTATCTTTGGCTTGAGCAACTAGCTGCCGTCAGCAATAAGCTCAGCTAACCGTGGAGCCCACACCGCAACCTCGGATGACTAAGAGGAGTCACTGGGCTCAGTCAACCGGCCTCCCAGACTGAGACTGACGCTTGTCTCTGAGACTGACAGGTGCCAGTTTGAAGACAGGGGATACAGTACATAGGAGTCCCGAGCCAGGACTATGACTCCAGGGACAGGGGAGCGACCAAACGGCGTGAAGAGGTGGAATATTTTTACATTTGACTCTGTGAATTGAGGATTTATTTAGACTGAACCAGAGGTGATTGTGGAAAGAAGAGTCTGAATGAAGTTTGTTTTACAATGAGTGAACGAGGCAGTAAAGCTCCTCTTAGCTCAGTAAAAGAGTGAAACTTCAGTCCAGAAGGTGTACAGTTGTATTTTCCTGTTTAGTGAAGAAAACAATATAAGAAATATCTCCTTTTTGACATATTGTGAGTTCAGGTTTAGACTAAGTAGCAAACTCGCCACTTATACATCTGCCGACTGAAACTACTGGGTCTATCGGATTATCACCTCTTGCGGTACAAAGTGTTATTCAGGGACAGTACGGCCCACGTCTAGCTTGTTGGCATGCTAACTTCAGCAGAGATCTCTGCAGCACAGTACGTAGAGGTCTATGACGTACCATAAATGTCTGTACAAAAACGTTACCACAATCCATCAAATAGACTATTTCTATAGAGACTAATATCTATCGTGATGATTCTGTTTGGATGAACATACCAGTAGTGGGGTGGTACTATCCTGCTGTTTAAGACAGTAGTCCTGAGCTGTGGTACAATAAAGGATTTGAGGCCTGTTACAACTTTAGCCTACTTCCTTGCAAACAGGACCATTTGTGCCGGTGGTCTGCCCTCCAGTGGATCATGTATGACAACACATGTATTTTCAATTTCAGCTTTCCAGGCCTGATAAAGAGAAAAAACACTAAAAAAAAGCCAGAAAATGTTGGCTTTAAGTGTTTTAATTACATGTGGATTTTCAACCAAATTGTATTATGTAAGTTCATTGTAAAGTTTTTACATTTAATGCAAAGTTTTTCTGTCATGTTGAGTCGGTAAATTAAAAAGTGCTGACTTACACATAAACCGTACACGTTTAAGGTTAAGGGGAACCTCTACATAAACATAAAAGTGTATTAAACATAAATGCATTTCAAGTTGGTTATACTGTCTAGTCATTTAATTTCTACACTTTGACTCAACATAATTGTTACCCCCTCCCCCGTTCTGTGTTTTTTCTTTGCACTCTTCCCTCTAATCAGGTGATTAAGCCCTGCCTTATATTTAAGGTAGGTCTTCCACAGCAACAGTCTGTCTCTGTTTCTGTCTTGGTTTTTTGTTTTCTTTTGAGGATGCGGGTCGTTATGTTTTTGTGGCTTTTGTCAGTTTAGTTTATGAAGGGAAGTTCTGGGTCCTACTGCATGGATGGCCCAGCCTTCACCTATTCTTTTGCTCATTTTGGCCTCCAGACTCTCATCATTTGGTTAGTTTTGTGGTCATTTGTAAATAAAAATAATTTATTTTTGCAAACCTGTTCTTGGGTATGGCATCCACTTTATATGTTGCTGGTCACAAGATTGAGTCAACTGTTTCTTTTGTGGTTGAAAGCTGTGCATAAAACCCTTTAAATGAAATGCTTGTAATAGACTTAGACCATGCAATTAAAAACACATAAAGTTAGGGTTAGGGTTAGGATTAAAGTTAATGTTTTTGGATAAGATAAGATCGGCGGCAACAAATCTGTCTGCTGTGTAAAACATTTCCCCCAATTCTCTACTGGGACCCTCCCTTTCCTTCCAATGGAGACCTGCGCTACAGCAGGGAATGCACTGCAGTGGTGTTTTCCTGAACAAATGCTCCACTTTTCCTTCCTTAAAAGGCACACACTCCTCCCAGTCCATTGTTTTTAGCCTGCTAACGGATACAAAGTCCCTCCCGTTAATCAGATTGAATTGTCAGTTTTAAAAAACACTTTGTTTCCACAGAGCTTGAAAATCCACAACTTTTGTCTAAATGTATTAATCCAGCCACTTTTTGGCTCTCAGCCCTAATCAAACATTCTCAGGCAGTTTGAGGGATAAACCGCATTATTGAAACATGTAGCAGTCATATGAGTAAATTCGCTGGAAGTGCAAAAATCTGACAAGAATGCATTTCACAATAATGTGACTTCAGAGTTTAAGCCTCAATAATCTAGTGTTGCCTGTTAATTATCTTTAAATGATTGAGATTGTTATTCCTTCCTGTATTCCCACAGCCTTAATAATGTCTGAGCAAACATGTACCACAAGTGTTGTGTGTGAGTTTTCTTCCTACGGTCCCGTGTGCATGGCATGTCCACAAAAATACTTTTAATGCACATTTAAATGACATTATCATCTTATATTTTTGCTGTACACATTGCACCAAATGCTGACTTTCTCCACACAAAGGTTATGAATAGCCTATTTTGTCTGAACTCTGTTTGAACTTGTCTCACATTTAAACTCTTGACACTTCAGTTGAGACAATGAGACACACACAACTTGCAGCTCAGACTTCCGCACTGGTTTTCATCTGGGTTTTGTAATTATTGCTCTGCAACATTCTGTAAAAGAACAAACAACAGCAAAACCTACATTTACGATTCTTCTACTTAAAAGGGAGGAAACTATCTAACAGATTTATGGAAAAGTTTTGCATGCTAGCTCTGTTTCAGGTGATCTCAAGGAGGCCAAAATGGTTAAAATGTAACTCAGTGAGCTTACTATTAAACCAAAGATTGATTGTGCCGCTCAATAATGTGGTGACCGAACAGCTGAGTGTGAAAAACACAAGCCCCGGCGCTGTTACATGCACTGTCTGACTTTTCACCAAGTTAATAAATATCCTACATTATGAGTTTGGTAGTAAAAAAAAATCCATATTACGCAAAAACTTAATCTAATCTGCATCTGGACCAACTGCATATACGAGGTGTTGGTTTTGGCATTATAGAGTCTGGTGAGTTATTAGCCATAAGACAAACATTCCACAGCTTATCGGTGTTTGCTTCAGTAGTGTGAGTGGAGCTACGTCATTTCAACCAACAGAGAGAGAGACACAAAAACACAGATACAACAAATCCCAATCTTAAGATTTACCTTTGGACTAAAACAGACCTGAACGTATTGAGGCTTTGAGTCCAATTCAATCACTGAAGCAGCTCAATGTAGAAGTGTTTCAACATTCAATAGACACGAAAACTTAAAAAGAATTGTGGACATTAGCAGGGAATGCAGGAGTTGATTCGTTGAGTTGGTTGGTTAAGTAAAATAATGTACTCTCTTACCCATGGTATTGAAATCCTCTGTTTCTTTTTAAAATATTGACTAAAGCAGCTTTCAAGTCTTAGGTTTTTCTTGTTCCTACAGTTGAATTTTTGAGCTTCACTTTGACGTATTATGACTTTTTTTTAAATTAATAGGGACATTAAATTACATATGCATTAATCTGGAGTCCCATTTCTGACCACCTGAGGATTCCAATATTCACTTTCCTTTTGGCTTCGTGTTTGGTCTCCACCAACACCTTTGGGAAGCTGCTAAATTCTCCGCCATCTTCAACCTCCTAGTCGCTAATTTCATACTGTATGCCTGCCGTTTGTTGTTCGTTAGGAAGTGTACAGAGGGTCTCCAGAGCTTTTTCACTAAAAACAGCTGCTGGTGATCGCAAAACAGAAAAATTTTGAGCTGTAAAAACAAAACAAGAATCAGTATCTGCAGATGCCTGAAGTAGGTCTATAGTTAACACAAGCGTAACTGATTTTAACGTTTTGTCATACTAAATAAAATATAGTAGATAGTATCTGCTTGTGAACTTACTTTGAAGCGTTTACATGTATTAAAAAATGCACGCAGATTTTTGGAGACATTAAACGTCATTATGCCAAGTTCAGAGAATCATCCACTCTTGTCCGACTTTACTGGCATTATACAAACTAATTGGATCCATTGTTAATATAAAATGCAGGTACGTGCAGCTAAACATCGTGCACTCCTTATAAAACATGCTCTAAACAGTTATAATTGTGCCCCTTCAGATTGCAGGACAAATGCATCAAGTAAACTTTAAAGATGTTGGACACGCTGAGTTTCAAGGTGTCCGTTAGCTTTAAACAACAATATACATGCTGAACAAAAAACTATTTAAGATTCACAGTGTTTCCCATATCCTCATTATTTCTTTCTTCTTGCTACAAAGTCTTTTCTGCTTTTAACCGGCTACAGTTTGATGCTGCTCACCGATGGAACTGATAATCTTAACTGAAGCTCAATTGTGAAAGAGACATAAATTTGGTGATCCATGACATACTGCAAGCCTCTCTCATTCGTGCTCACACACACACACACACACACACACACACACACACACACACACACACACACACACAGAGAGAGAGACAGGGGAAACTTGTGAAGGCAGTATGATTGGCGCAGTGGTTAGACTTGCTTACAGTACCTCAAACCTGTCCCAGCACATACATGAGTTATAGCCTTGTCATTAGTAGATGAGTATGAGTGTGGGAATGTCAAACTGGAGTTAAACTAGGCCTGAGTCCTGGCTCTTAAATCTAAATGAGTAAGTCTACATGATATGAAGCCGCTAAGTTTAAAAGGTGAGATGCTGCCTAAAACTCCCTTCATCAGACCAGCTTCGACCGGTTTTGTGCAATCTGCCAGATGAACCGTTGCCGTGACTTGCAGAAGGAGTGGACAATATCATATAGAACCTCAGGGAGAACTATTTTAACTTCCAATTTAAAAAAAGGGGGGGTCCTTATATGTCAATCAGTCGGCTCTTAAAGATGTGTTAAAACCAGCATGAAAGAAGCAGCATAAAAACAACAACAAAACAAGATGGCAACAGGCGTAATGCCAAATTTAAGGATTAAAACGGTAGTTCACAAGCAGGTAGATAGGTTTATACCCTGCGGAAAGCAATTGATGAAATGAAGAAGAAACCTCTCATTAGTCAGAAAGTGTTGCAGAGGGGTTTTTCCCACTTTTGATTCCTTGTTTCTTGAGCACAGTTGGATGGAGCATGATGTTTTTTGCAGATCCTTCAGCTACTAAGGTGCACAATATCTGAAACCTGTATGCAACAATGTTAGGCCTCCCTTCTGCAGTTCATGTTCTTGGATTTTATGACTCAGATACCTGAGGAAATGCTTTTCAGTGGTATGCAAGGAAATATGGCCCATGGGAGATAAAAAGTATTTTATTTATTACAGACTCTGTGGTTGGAAGCCAAGATTTGCCAGATTGTATTACATGTTATTACCACTCTAGAGCCCAACAAATACTCAATGTATCAGCCAATAGCCACACTTTTGCAATAATCCCTGAACAGGGGCATGATATTTTTTTTAAAGTCAACCCAAAAATGAAAATTAAGTAATCTTCTCACCCCCGTGCCAATGGAAAGCCATGTAAAGTTCTAACAGTGAAAAAAAAAATCTGGAGCGAAAATGAGATAAAAAGATGTCATCTACACCCTCGACATGTGAGCGAGCTTGTGCACCAACTTCAGACGGGATGTGCGCTAACATTTGTAGATTAGTGGCTACACTGAAGAATTCAGCTTAAGAAATGGTCTAAATAACATCTGTAAAACCTATTGGGGACCTTGGAGCTTCCAGAGACTGGGATTATGTTGTTTTTGTCATTAGTGTTTTTACATTTTAAATCAAGTCCCCGTCTACTTCAGTTGTTTAGGAGAATGCTGCAACATTGTTTTGCTGTGAAATGTTTTGTTGACTATGAAACTTCACCCACCTTTCCATCAGCATGGGCCTGAGTGGATAATGACTGAATTTCCATCTTTGGGTGAATTTATCCTTTAACAATACATTTTATTGTCCAAAATGACATCAGTGCACTGAAACAGTGAACTTCAGTTGGTGTATTTGAACTATCCCAAAGATCTTCATTTGCAGTTCAGTTTCAAAACATATATGCCAATATCAATATCAATATCTGTGATTGGCCCCTATTGGCTGATATTATCTGCCAACCATCCATCAGTCAGCTTCAGTCCTGTGCTACTTTTACATATCTGAATGATGTTTCTCTGCATCTGGTAGATGAGTCTGCTTTGATTATCCTGTTTTTGGACTATGCTGCAAGCTAAACCTTTCCCATGCAAAGACAGGAGAAACAAATGAAAAACAGCAAACTGAAATGACAACCTTGAGTAGAAGTCTTAATCTCAGGCAGCCTGTGCATGTTCAAAGCTGAGTGTAACAGCATAGCCCAGCATGCATCTGTGTTTCTGAAACAACAACAACAACAACAAACAAACCCACCTATGCACTTGATGTTGAAGCCCTGTGGTGATTTTAGGGTCCGTCGGTTCCACGCGTTCCTGAGGACCTGGAGGTGGATTTCTTTCCCCTGGATGAGCAGCACACACTCATCTATCCAGCCGAGGAAGAAGATCTCGGACAGGGCGTGTGTCAAAGCCTTGTTCCAGAAATGCTGCATGTTGACAGATTTGAAACTGGCGAAAACCTCGTAGCCGGTGTGATGCTGTAACTTCACTGAGAGCGCGGCCGGTGGTGTTGGTGGTGATGATGATGATGATGGTGATGGTGAGGGTGATGATGATGAGGGGGAATCCTCTTTATCTCCTGTGCGAGCCTGAGACAGCACCAGAGCCAGGGAGTGCGGAGCGACCTGAAGCAACTTCTCCATGGCTGCTTCAGGTCAGTTTAACTTCAGTCCACACAGACGACGGCTGTTTAATTCACTGTCCCGGCATTGTTGAGACCACACAGATGTCTCACGTTTAAATCCAGAAAACTTCCTGATAATCCCGGCCGGTTTAAGCATACTGAGGACGTCGAGAAGAAAAAGGTCAAAGGAAAAACACGCTGCGTTGATCCAGAGTTTGGAGCACGACGTTAAAAAAAAAATGCAGGTGCTCCGTGTGAAATCAAGGAAATCTGCAACCTGACACGGAGTTCAGTGCAGCCACCCCGACTGTCAGAGAGCATTAGGATCTATTTACAGCCACACGAGAGGCGAGGACTTGTGCTGCGTTCAGGAGCGACTCGGAAACTCTTAATTTCCACTTTGGAAAATCCACCACAGTCAGACTTCACCCTGAAATAGTTAATTAATCTTCTTCTAATCAATTGTGTGTAAATCCAAAACACCAAATACAATATAGCACTTAGAGTTTACACTAACTTACACTACTGTTTACACATACAGCAGATTTAAATCACATACGCAATCATCTGCAGTCACGTTTCGGACCTGCTCATGAATCCAATAGTCACTTTCCTTTTGGCTCTGTTTGTGGTCTCCACCACCACCTGAGGGAAGCCGCTGTATTCTCCACTGTCTTCACCTCCCAGACACTAACTTCTTACCGTGTGTCTGCCGTTTGTTGTTGGCTAGGTAGTGTAGGATGGGTTTGTCAGAGCTTTTTCACTAAAAACAGTGATAATGAAGCAAAACAGTAAAGTATTGGGCTGTAAAAGCAAAACAAGAGCGTGGAGGCCTAAAACCCAGAAATAGGTTTGCATTATTGCACCTGAAAGAGTCACTGGAGAACGTGCATAAAGTCACATTGTGTGGACTGTCATGGGACATCCACTGTCCAGCAGCATTGACTTCAAGCAACATTAAGTAGAAATTGACATTTTGTATGGTTTTCCACCCTGCCAAGACCATTAAGTAAACACATTCTTCATTTTTTCCATACAATACCACAATATAAAAATGAAAGTGGATAAATCTGAGAATTTGCTGTTTTTTGTGATCTTAAATTATAATAATAATATATAGGTGCATTTTGTTGATCTAGTTTATAGTTATTCACCATTATTTATGTTGTTCAAGCGTCAGGGGTGAGCCTTTGTGTTGAGTGCATCCAACAGGTTGTCAGTGGTCTGTTGTTTGTGAACTCTAGTTTAAGTAAAGTGCATCTGTGCTGGCAGTGAAAGAATCTGAGGCTCAGCTTTATTTGGCGCTGGCCCTCAGGATCTGGTGGCCCAGTTCTTCTCACCTCCAGACATGCCAAATCTGAAGTAATCCTGCATGTTTACACCCTGTTGACAAGTAGTGTTTGTAGAGGTTAACTCTTGTATGAGATATGAGCAAAACTACCAAGACCTTATAGGAATGTGAGCACTTTAACTTCAGTAATAGATTTGTGGTTGTTGATGATCTAAATGAGCCAAAGACAACATCAGTGACACTGCTTCAAGACAGAACAATGAAAAGTGGTCTTTATTTTTCCAGAAGATTTTTATTCAAACCTCACAGTATAGCTTGTTTACAAAATAGTGATACCACAAAAAAGCCCAAAACTGACATGTATAGCAAAATGACTAGATTGTCAAACATCAGTGAAATATGTTAACAGCAAAACTGTTTTCAGCCTATATGTTGTAAAAATTGCATATTTTCACAAATGACCATGACCTTGAGCAGAACACATATTGTGCTTTGTCGGTTAAAATTCACTCAATGCTGATGAATACGTAACAAAGTTGTGGATGTCCGATTCATCATCTTATCTTTTCTAACCACAAGAAATACATGAACTAGTACCAAATATGAAACAAAGCATCGTTCAGGTATGACAACATCGTGCAAGTGGGCTGGCTTTACTTATGCATGCTATGACACAACAGTTCATTCAAAGAAATACATACTTTGAGAGAAGAACAGAAAAAATGAATTCCATGCTAGAAAACCAACAAAAGAACAAGATAGCTTCCTGGATTCTTCTGAATTTGCTACATAACTTTATCCTTTAACGTTCCGTCTGAGTGAAAGCGTCACATTCATTGAGGCTTCACACGACTCATCTGCTACTTATCCAGTGACAGACCAATTATTTTGGTTGTGCATATCATAATGTCATTACACTGACTCAAAAGTGAAAAAAGACAACAAGTATGTAAAAAAAGAATAATAAAATGCATTCACACATTACACACATGATCCCTCAAGTTAAAATAAACAGCTGACTCGTGAAAATGTTGATGCTGGAGTGCTAGCACCTCGTCTATGCTTCCATGATTAAAAACAGACAAACGCAGAAGGTCAAACTTCCTATCAAACTGGGTCGTAATGTTTTTCCCTGAAATGTATAGAGTGTAAACGGCAGAGAGGCATGTACCGGCTGAAAGTGGTGAGAATTGAATTATAAGGTCAATTCAATTTTTCATTTCTTTAGAGACATGATTTTTTTGTTTAAAAAAAAAAAAAGAGTATACAAAAGACTGTAATGCCTTCTATATCAGAACTGTACTCCACAAGAACCTCTCACATTCTGAATTTAGCGTCACATCTAATCTCCCAGAAATACGTATACCAAGGTTTCAAGACAAATTCAGTCAGAAAGTGTAACCTAAAATAATTCAAGCCCTCTGAGGTGGAAGGCTACTGCAGTAGAGACGACATTAAGGAGAAAAATACATCTCTTTGGTCAGCATTGACACAATGCATGGGATTTGTTTCTTTGCATCAAAGCCTGGTGAATGAGAGACGGACACAAACTCTGTCGCCACCTTGTGGTTCACTCGTGTCATGATGTGCTGGAGTTCCAACTCTTTTCCATACTTGCTGATCATATCGCACAGCGACTGGATGAACCAGGAACCAGTCATAGTATTCCTCCAGGAGTAGTAGCCTGTAAACAGATAAGTGGTAGTAAATAAAGGGTGAATCAAAGCTTTATTTAACAGGAAGGAATCACTGAGGGCAAGTGAGCTCAATAGTTAGCTAACAAAGACAAAAAACCTTGGAAGTCAACACAGTACAAATATCTACCTATGAAATGAAACCACTGAATGTAATATTACAGCCAGTGAAAAGTGTGAAAAAATTACAATTTAAAAACAAAAATGAATTTTAGAGGGAGGAAATTAAAATAACTTTTTTGGGGAAAATGTACAGTTAATATTTTAAAATTGAGTTTTCAGCTTCAAAGCCATATTTCCTATGCATAACCCAATAACTTCTAGATGTGATAGACCTTAATACAACACATAATCAAAGTGTGGTTACAACAAAGTTAAACTATTGATTAGAACAAAAATTAGGCATAAATCCAGTTTAGAGGGCCAAACTTCCAAATGCAATAAATAACACATATGGCTGCATCGTCATATTGCGACTATCTTGACAGATATGATTGCAATATGACTTGAGCTTAGTTGGAATAATAATTTTTGAATGACAATTTGTAGTTTCACTGAAGTTAACTATTAAAATCATTTGTTGGGCTCTGACCCACAAAAACAAACTAAAAATGTTTTCTTAAAAAGACTGCAGGTCAGTGGCTCTACACTGTTTTTCATACATTTTACCTTCATCTAATCAAATAATTGCAGCAATGTGGACATTGCACTTAGCCATATTACGATTTCGATATCTTTGCAATTAAATGTGCAGGACTAATACAAAATGATGCAGTACAGCTATGGGATTTTGCAAGGCCCTATGAATTTAATATAAATCATCTTTAAAGAAATCCAAGACATTTACTGAGAAAAGTCTAAATTATGGGTGAGTGTGGACCAACAGTCCAAAAAAATATATATTTGCACTGCTCTCAAAATTGCTATGTAAATAAATATAGAGCAGGGTCAATACTATGAAAATAAATGGTAATAGTACGTATACAAAATATCCTGTGTTTGTATATATGAGTACTAACCTGGGGCTGTGGAGAAAGCGTAGAGGAAGTCAGCTTCTACAGGGATCTTGGTAGTGCCTTCTCCACTGTCTTCTTCTATGCCTCCATCCAGATCAGTGCCTCTGCAAGCCTACTCAATGACCAAACAAGACATAATTAGAGGCGAGACGGTTAAGAAAAGCCAGCGATTAGTTTAGTGCAGCAGGAAAACAAATCTGAAAAAAGACAAGCTGTGATAATACCTGGATGAAGAAGAGTTTGGGCTTTCCAACCAGTGATTTGCAGCGATCCCCTCGAAAAAGTGATGTCAGGCACTTGAGCTCTATGGAGCCATCAGTACCAAAGAACACACCCTCGTCTCCATGACTCAGCAGAACACAGACAAATGAGGCGTTGCTGCTGTGATCTTCCTTTGACGCTGGGAAAAAAGATAAATGTATAGACTTAATTTTTTTTTATGATATAAATCAGGTAAATAGGGTCAATATTTGGAGCTTAAGTATTATTTTTTGTGTGTTTAGCTTCAAACTTACCAGAAATTAAAACTTTTCTCATCTGCTCGACTGACTGGTCATTGTAAACCTTCACTTTGTAACCCAACTTTGTGAACACTTTCATCGCGTTGGCTGCATCTACATCTGTACCATTTCGTTGATTCATGCCTTTAAAGACAAACAAACAAACAAACACATACATTTTACTTGAAGGACACAATGAAAAAAAACTTTTTGTGGAACCAATTTTCAAGGAACCAAAAACTCTTTGGATGAAACAAAGTAAACTGGATCATTATCACACACTCAGCAGTCTCATACAGGGTGTATATTGATGTATTTCCAATGACATTAAAAAAGCCCTGCACACCCATGGTACCCCCACAGAGGTGACTTAATCATTAGACCTCTTCTCTGGACTGTGTGAGTGTACAGTATATGGACAGTAAGTGACATCTGTCCCATCCACCGACTGAACTGGCACTTGTCAAGCTTTATGTTAGGTGGATAGAGAACTAGCAGCATGTGGTTAGCAGGAGCATAACTGGATAACCGATTAGGTCAGCTCTGTGTCACAGTTGACCTGATGGACTGTAGAGCTGCTAAACCCTCATTATATTCCTCTTGGGAGCAGCTGAGTCCTGTGCGACAGCTAGTGGTGAAATTCAGCATTACTGGTTTGGTCTGTTTTCAGGCCTCATATCAACCCTTGTAGCAGGTGTTGATTGATGCTGTGTTAAAGCTTCATTTTATATTTTTTACGGCTTGTGAGTTTCACGTAGACGGTATAAAACCTTTAAATTTCAATCAAGCATGTGATGTTTGGTATGCTGACTGGTGTGAAAACCCTGTCATACCTGCACAGCCACTGTGAAGGTGTAGCTTTAAAATGCACCCATTCTTACTAGCACACCTGATTACCTTACATAAGCACACACATATATCTTCCACATGTCTTCAGCCTGATCAGCCAGGTGTAAATAATAAAATGAGTCATGCTTGAATTCCAAGTGTGCTTCTTTCCCAGACTGTTCAGTGCATCTTGTTGAATGAGTCTTGATCTGACTTTTACCTACATCCTTACACTGCTACATTTCAAACAAAGTCTAGATGGCTTAACTACGTTGTGTGCTGTCAGACTGCACCATCTAGCCACCCTTTTGCTGTCTGTACGTAGCACTTGGGTTCAGGATTAAAGACCTATCTAGTGTGTAAGCTATAGTAAATGTCAGCAACCCCTACATTGGGAAAAGTGAAGCTGTGAGGCAGAACTGACCTTCTAACCTTTACAGAAAATGGTATTGGTTCTGCAATGCTGTGAGTGGAAACATACATGGTAGATAATGAAATTACATCTAAGTGTGTACATATCTTCCATTACAGGAATTTGACATGGTTGAACAGCTGGAAACAATGCTGTATGGACTTGGAGATCAAGGCCACTGCTGATGTTCAACACACTCATATGATGTTCTGGCTCATGGAACATTAGGGCCAAGCAGTCATGTGTGTACTCAGTGAGTCCTGCTAGACGGGTTTGTAAAAGAGAAACCTGAGAGCAATATGAAGCCGTCATATAGTAACTCTGCTGCTCTATACGAGCAGACTGTATTTGCTTGCATTGATATCCAAGGTCCCTCTAAGACAGATAATAAAGACTCTTTCAAATAATAGCTGCCCCAACGCTGCTCCTCAGCTTTTATAAGCTCACATTGCACAATGTCCCTAAAGAGTAGGCGAGGACAACGGTCAACTCAAGGTTTCGTTAAAGTCCGTTGTAGACATGAGGCCTTTATATCCTCAGACAAGGAAGCACTGGATAAACATTCCCTTATAGATCCTAGAGGGCAGACATGGTCATACTTCACAAAACAATAATCAACACCTCAAGGACACATATGACAATAACTCTAGCAGAACACCCAGGTGACTTGGTTCACACAGACTTCTCCACGGCATATTAAACTTGGAAGAGGAACTAACCAAACCCATGTTACGCATGTGATTTGATGTGTGTCAAATCATACTTGCAGTCATGCGGGTACCTGGACTTCCTGAAGGGCATTACACACCACACTATTGAATTATCCAAATACAAAGATGTATACTGAGGGATTAGTACAGCTGCCTGCGGTTCTCTCTACAGCCAACGTAAGGACTGTTGCAGAGCTAACTTGAGCATCTAATTAACTAGCACGGGCTGTAATTGAATGTTATCCACAGCAACACATGTTGGCTCATGACGTTGTGGAAAAAATTCACCCACTTCATTGTACATGGATGGTAGCAAAGCCTCACTTTACTGTTACCTCGGGTTGGCTAACATTCAATACTGACACTAATACTTGTAGAAGCAGAAAGTCCTCTCAAATATTAAGGCATTGCGGTTGTAACACTAAGGTTTTCTCTCACTACTTAATTGTCATCATGACATAATCATGTGGCCAGTGCAGCACTAAACATCCAAAATATCAACAGGATGTGTCTAGTCTGCAGGAAAAGACAGCTGGAAAACTAGTTAAGCAGAAACTGGGTAAAACATGAGATCCAGAGTGGGAGTAGAGTTGTGTTTGTATTGGGCTTGCACAATTATTTGAAATAGCAATATAACCAAATGCAATATCCAAATCACAAGGAACTGTGTGAGCCAGAACAGCTTTATAAAGAAGTGCTGTGGTGCTGCAGAGACGTCCTGGCATACAAGGCTTTTTCTCAATATGTTTGTTTGGCACAGACATTTAATTTTCACATCCATTATCATGTTTTTAACGTTTTTCGAGTGAAAATTGTGATGCAAAAATGATCATTCCCACCAATAGTGAATCATATTGCAATATCTGTCAGAATGATCGAAGTACGATCTTCTTTTAACCGTACCGCGCAGCCCTAGTTTGTATGTCGGGGAGCTAAAAATCACACGTTTTTTTCTGCATCCATCAGTTGGTATAGTTTTCACATGTCGGGAATGCTAGTCTGGACTGTAAGGAACGCCCAAGCTTGGGTGCGACCAGGGGCAGCTGGTCAAACATACACAGAAATACATACATGTAAACTTTCGGTGTTGCTACATTTCTGATCCTCCAGGGGTCAAATTGCTTTCGCCTCATTAACCAATGTTCTGTGTTCCTCCAGCTCTGAGGAAGCGACTAGACAAGCTGGAAATACTACTACAGTTACACACAGGCCCGTCTGCAACCAGCTAACCTCTAATTAAAGTTTTAAAAGTGAACATTTTAGTCACATTACTTATCTACCTTGGACTTACTTGCCGGTTTGGTCCAGAATAACAAAGCATTACAAAATGGCATGCTCTTAAATCCAGATGTGGGGCCACAAGTAATTCATCCAAGTCATTTCCTCTTCACAATAAAATCACTTTTGGACAATAGTTGTGTAAAGAATAAAACCAGTGACAAGTAAACATCTTCGGAGGCCAAGTTAATTATTCTGAGGAGTCAAAAACAGCCATACAGGAAGAGGAAAGCGAGTAAACATTGTAGAGAAGTAGATTTTACAACCAGATGCTTTACAACATTATAATGATCAGAGCTCTAGTTTTAGTGAGACTTTAGATATTTAACTTAATATTCTATCAAATATTATCTCATAAAGTGGTAACATGTATTCACAGCAGTTTCTTTCATCGCGTTTCATCCTAATAAAATAGCAAATAATACAAAATGAACACCGACCTGTTCTCCGGTCAAAGTTCTTGTTGTTGATGATGATGCACTGGCCGATGCTGGGGAAGCTGAGGCTGTATCTGAAGCTGTGGGAGTTGGGCTTGGCATCCACGTCCATGGAGCCAGAAGCAGACGAAGAAGACGGCTCCGACCTGAGTGAGGGACGACAAACCATAAAAGGGTCTAAAATGACAATGTGAGATAACGACGCCAGCAACGAGCTGGTCGCAAGTTGAGCAGGGCGCATTTAAAGAGTCAGTCACATGTCTGCATTAGTGCTTTAAACACGACATTTAACGCGACACTACACACAGTTTACAGAATTGCAAACAGCTAACGGGTGTTTTATTATGCTAGAAACGGGTTAAACTTTAAACAGGGAAATTAACCAAGACAGCGCCCTCGTCAGAGTGGAAAACAATGAGCTGCTGTAGATAAAAGATGCTAACTAGCATAAATAAACCGTGACTCACTCTTGCCCATCGCCTCTCCTCGCATCCGTGCAGTCTTCGCTGAGTCCAGGTCCGTTGGCCGACATATTTATCGATTAAAGTAAACGAGTGAACACACTGAGCACACAGTGAAATTACTCAACCCCGCCGACAGCTAGTGCTAATGTGTGAGGACGTGTTTCCAGGCAGGCGGGACGCTTTAGCTGTGGCTGGACTCGTAAACAAAGATGCTGATGTCATGCGGAGGTGCACTCGTTTTAAACACCCGCCCCCGCCGTGTGAGGGGCAAGTCACAACACATCCTCCTCTTATGAGAGCAAAGACGTAGCTAGGTTCGTAGATACTTAACCAGACACAGACAAGGACATGTTTTGTATTTGTATAATGTACTTATTAAATTAACTGAAATATAATCTTCACTAATCACTTCACTCCGCCCGCACGACCCATGTATATTCTGTTATCAAGCTGATTCTCAACACTGCTGTGTACCACTGGAGTTTATTCTTGTTGGCCAAATTTAAATATTCAAATCTAGAAATAATACAGAAGTCCCCTGTAAAATACCCAGTCGGTTCAAGTTTCAATTTCAGACCTTAAACTCTGGAAAACCCTCACATTCCCAGAGAAAATACAGCCATACTCCTGTTACTACTTTAATGTATGTTGACTATTTTTTTTATTTTTTTTATAAACTTACTCTATCTCATCATACAGTCACATAATATAATCACAAGCCCCCAGCTGTCACGCATACATTATAGATAGACTGAGACTTTAAAGCAACATTATGTACAAAATTGGCATTTTGTGTGTTTCACCCAGATGCTAGTACATACAATATTGTGAATATGAGTCATGCAAAATTAGATTACTATTTGGGTTTGCATTTAAAACAAACAAAATTTCAGGTGCCATTCAGCTCAGTGGGTAGAGCAGGCGTCCCATGTACAGAGGCTTTATCCTCACTGCAGCAGCCCCGGGTTAGAGTCCCGACCTGGGGCCCTTTGCTGCATGTCACTCCCTCTCTCTCTGAACCTGTTCCCTGTAATTTCTCCAAGCCTTTCTGTCAATAAGGCCAAAAAAATACTCTTACAAAAAAAAAAACCTCACAGAATTTAACCTTATTTGTGCTTCATGGGTGAGGAGCATTGCCAAACAGTTCGGGGCAGCCTGCAACTCACGTAATTAATGTGGTTAACACTATCTGTAAAGTAGCATAAGCATGTTAAAATGAACACAAAACAAAAAGAATTAGTATCAGACCGTTTGTTTTGCTTTGTTCAAGAAAATCAAAAACACCACAGATATGCACTTCATCTCCGTTCAGACTTTAATATTTTCAACTTCTAACACAATCTTGCTAAAAAAAAAAAAGAGAAAGAAAAACTGCATCGGAGGACAGAAAAAGGTGGAAAATATGCAGAGAATAGTGAATCAGTACATATGTATATTTTTAACTCATGGACATGTAGGAAAAGCTTTTAAAACAAACTTGCAATATAACAAACTCTTGATCAGTCACTTCGGACATGAAACATAACGGATGTAATTTACGTCAGGTGCAAGAACACCGTCAGTCAATTCTATTTTTACAAATTGTGGGAAGTTGTGACATTATGTATAGCGATCTTAACAGTGCAGGTCAAAAATCATAGCTGGGAATATTAAAAGGTGAAAAAGGTAGAAACTTAAAAAAACATACAAACAAAGATAAAATGACAGACCTACACAGATAAGGACAGTGGCTAAAAATCAAGGTTATATATATGCTGAAAAAGACAGGACAGACAGAAACCTGTGAACTCGCTCTGTAATTGCAGAGATGTGGTGCGGCAGTAAGCTGTACAGTCCTCACACGTCTGTTTACATGATGTATAAAGCAACAGTAGTTCATAGTGAGGAATGGTTCAGATCAAAAGAAAATAATGTCATTTAAAATAAAGCAATCCTGGATAGTAGTGTGACTCACAGTAACATGGTACACAATGAAAATGCATCCAGTTGTCAGGAAATAAAAAGAAAAGTGCATCTCTGCCATTAGATTCTCTATCAATATAACCAGTTAATATCACAATTACTTTACTAATTTATATATTTACACAGAAATATTTGCAACATTATGTTTTGTGATCTTCATTTTCAGTGTTCTCTTTTTAAGTACACTTGAATATAAAATGAAATTTAGATTTTCATCACCCACTCAGTCCTTCCACTCATATGACAAACAACAAAAGAGACAAATACAATGACACAACTCAGTTTTTGTCGTTTTAGTTCTCGCGTCACACGTTTCATTTTGTGCCACACGTACACCTACAGAGGCACTCTTATTGCTGTCTGTTAAAAATCTACACTCACAACACACAAAGATTCAAATAACCTAAATCAGAATTAAAGCTATGATCAATATGTTTGAAGGAAACCAGGAGGGCAAAAACACTTGCCTCACATTTCCCTTCACTTTACTAATCATCAAGCCGGTATATCAGCACACAGCTCAGTGACAGCCTGAAGCACAGCTCTGCTGCTCTGAAATTAATCCCAGCTGTTCAGATGGTGAACATCAACATTTACTTTGAAAGCAGAAGTGAATACTTAGTTGATCAAAGTGAATAGTGAGCGCACAAACATTAGATATGAGGCTACAGCTACATTCTTTAAAGAGCAGCTTAACACTTGGTTTATTTTAAGCACGCACCAATTTTTAAAAATGCATCCGCTTCCCATCCTACACGTTAGGTGGTGGTGATACGTACGTGATAGATTTCACACTTTTCTGAGCATGCAATTTACCAACTCAGAAAAGTAGCTTTAGTGTTAAATTAAGTCTTTACATTGAAGTGTTAAAGAAAAAAAACCAAAACAGACAAAGAGCCAGGGTTCTGATTGTTTTTTCCCCCTGTTGGTATTTTCATACATAATTTTTCCTTTGGTACTTAGTTTATCCAAATTTGATTCAACCACTGTTATAATTTATATAGTGTTAATTATAATTTTAAATAAAGATTGTACTCTGTTTTCTATTAAAATGAATGTGCTACACAAAGAAATTGAATTATTCTCAGACAATAAAAAAATTATAGAAAAAACATGAAAATTAAAGTTAAAAAAAGGTTTTTAAAAATGTTCTTATATATGGAATAAAATATGTCACCATTTAAGACCCACATTTTGGAATACGTAAAGGGACAGTTCACCCCAAAATCAAAAATACATATTTAAATACACATTAGCTGTGGTGCTATCTAGATTGTTTTGAAGTGACTTGCTGGATATTGGAGATGTCCTCATGACCCAGTTACTCAAGATAATTCACAGACCTTTTTTTGAGCAGTTCTATTAAGGGAATATTTTCTTACTACCAAACTACACCTGCCAAATGCATCTACTTATGGGTGAGAGGGCAAGTTGAGTGCCGTCTAATTCCATTATATCTGAAAGTAGGAAAACACTACAGCCGATATCTCCAAAACTTGGCGACCCACACCAAACCAATCTGGATGGAAACAGCGCTATAGGTACAGTAAAAGGAAAAATATGTGTTTTTGATTCTGGGGTGAACCGTCTGTTTAAGTTTACCAGACCAGACTTTATATATGGAGTGTATAATCTTAATTAACTACTTTCACAATGCTTCACCACTATAATGTATTTTACAGGAGGATCAGGGAAATATTAGGGAAAAAATAAAATCACAATCAGGTTTGGAAATGGACTAATAAACAAAATGCTACGATATAGTTGTTGTTTCACTTTAGGGATTAAATTAGCACCGCAAATCACAATAAATTCAAAGGCAAAATTCACATTTTAAACCAGTCCAAAAATAATTGTTTATTTATTCCTTGAGAAACAATATTTAATTATCTTATGTCAAACACTGAAACTCATACGTCTATGAATCTGGAGTGGTCTGAAAACGGAATCGTCAGTTATTTAAAACAAGATTGGGTATTATTACTTCGATTTACAGTGGTGCTGTGTTGGGGAGCTGCAATAAATTAACTGCTAAATAATCTGAATGCACAACAAAAACAAACATTAATTACACGTCAGGTGAGTCACTCTATCTCAGCAAACCTTACATATTTTAAGATGTCATCTGAATGAATTACTCCTTTGACAACAATGCACAATGAGATTACAGGTGTAATCTCTTGCTAATCAAAGGCTGTACCAAGGAACCAACAAGCAGACCAAGACAGAGATAAACACTAGTGTTTGAGAGGCAGTGAGAGGGATTTCTGAACACTAATGTGCTGCAATAATACAACAATGCAACAATGTGCGTTGTATCTAAATTGATCAGGAAGTCCAGAGGCTCTTAACCCTGAGCAAATCACTGCTGGAAAAGAGGAGCTAAGCGGGCTGAGCCGGTGAAGCTGAAGAAAAGTTGATGTCAGGCTTGATTTCCCACTTTAGCTGATGTAAAGTAAGTCACCTCTTACCGTCTTCTCATTTGTACACACACACACGCACACACACACACATTATAACTGGCTGGGATCAGAAGATGTCGGGACACGCGTCCCAGCTGCCTTGCTCCTTCGTCTCCCAGTACCCTCCTTTGTAGACATGCAAGGTCTCTCCAGAGACGGGGTCATCTAACTTCTCGAACCACATTGCCTGGTAGTTGTCTTGATGGGCGCCTAAAGGAAAAGAAAGACAATCTTTTAGAGAGGAAGCTTTAGAGGGACCTGAGCTGAAGGTTAAGAAACCTCCGAGCCATGAGAACAACTGAGCTGATATGCTCTTGGATAGTTGACTAAAGGACAGAGATGTGTAATGTTTCTGACTGATGGCCAGCCCGGCCTACCAGCACAAAGCGTTAGTATTTAACGACCTGGGAATGTGACACAAAAATGAAAACAAATTACACCTTTGACCGTAGACTTGTCGACTAGTCTAAAGGGAAGAACAGTCGAAATAGTGCACAATTTACAATAGAAGACACTGTCCAAGAAGTAGTGTGACACATCTCACCGTAGTTGACATTAGAAACGGATGCCTGTTTTTTCTAACGCACCACTTGACTAAGAAGACATGACATGTTAGTTCAAATTATATCACTATGTAATTGAAATGTGTAAGACTAATTGCGCTCATCTCAAGTTTCTGATCACTTGGTTTTCAGATGCACCTTATAAAAACACAAAACAAAGAACAGGATCGATGAATATTCTTCTGCCATATGACATGTGGAGGGAACCAGGCTCAAAACTAATGCCCAGAACTAATGGATCAATGACAGACAAAATGCTACTAAAGTCAGCTACAGTCTCCTATTAGGGTTAAAACTATCCACCTAAATCTAAATAAGAAACTAAATGAATGAAGGGATAATGGGGAGCAACACTGATGTTACTTGCTTTTGACTTGAGCTCCATAAGGACCTTCCTTGCCTTCCACTAAGAGAGAACAAGTTGCAAAGGATGTAAAGAGGAAATGATGGAAGATGAACAGGGTTTCTTAATCTAGATTAAATCTAAACTACAACAATGTTTTGAAATAATTGCACTGCATGTGTTATAATCAGAATACTTGCTTAGGTAAGGGGGGGACGATGGTCCATAAGGGGCTGAAAATAGAAGAATTGAGGATGAATCTTTGAGAGTTTATATATAAAAAAGATGAAAGTATAAAGAAGAACAGAGAATGAAATGTAAGAAAACTACTTGCATGCAACAGGTGTAAGAGGGGGAGAGTCCTCTGTGTCAGCTTAACACCAGCACAGAAAAAACAGACGTGAACCCACAACTCAAACAGTATCCACACAGAATTCTTGTTTATGTTCATTTTAGAAGTGCTGTGCGCAGCATTTAAGGCTAAATCGGCTTGTAAACAACGCAGAATACTTATTATCCACTAACTTCACTGATATATCACTTTCTGTCATAAAGACGATCCCCTGCTTATTAACTCCTGACATATTTATTTGTATGTTTGTCTGCACTTCCTCCAATTTGTGCTTTAAAGCAACACAAACTAACAGATGGTTTCTAGTTTTATCAGATTTGCAGGCAGTGTAGAGGCCGATATAAGATACAAATCTCTCTCACCTGTAGTGCCACTTGTCCATCTAGACTGTTTGATTGGAAATGCTGATTTTTTTTAGATATTGGCTGTAAAAATGTCTGCCTTCTCTTAATTATAATGGAACAAGATGGCACCGAAGGAACTGTGCATCTACTCTTGGATGAGAGGCCATCTACTACCACTTTCATACCAAAATTTGCATGTATTTGCAGGATTTTCAAATGTGGGTGAACCCACCAAAAACAGGAAGTCGACTCATTTTCCGTTCTGTTCTTCCACATTTTTTCTTTCAAAATTCTTTCAAAATGTGCCAGAAAAACAGGACACAGTAGAAAACGGCAGATCAGAGATTTTTTTGTTTGTTTGCGTGCTTTCAGCACCACTAGTAAAGGTGTTTCGAGGCTTTCCATGAATACAAAAGAGCAATTTCTTCCTCACTGCTCTGTTAACACAACACAAAGCACTTTTAAAAAGGACATATAATGTAAAGCTGTGAAGTGATACTTGCTTTCATCAGAAACCTCATTTGCTTCTATGCCAGTCTCCACTGCATCAGCTGAACAGAACAGAAATCAATAAAGGGATGGTAACAGGTGAATGAAATGTTCACAAGGAGATGAAGGAAGACATTTAGCACCGTCCTATCATATGCAAATATGCTGTAGAGGTGTGTTTGGATCTAGGGTTGATATCTAGTTAGATCGAGGGTGGGAAAAGACTAAGAGAAGAGTACTTGCTTTTCAAGGGTGAGTCATTGATTGAATCCTCAGTGACAGCTTAGGGATGAGACAGAGACAAGCAGACAAGGTATTCCAAGACAGACAGACAGACAGAGTGGACAAAAGATGAATGGACTGAAAAATATTGGACGGAAACAGAAGACACATAGATAAAACGCCCAAACACGGCTCATTTCCTTTGATTCTTTTAGTACCTTCTTCAGGTGAGCTGGCTGCTTTCACAGCCTCCCTCTCCCTCTCTCGACGGGTGATGCGCTGTTTCTCTTCCAGCCTCTGTTTCTCTGCGTTCGCCTCATCCCAGCGGCCGTCCTCCATTAACCGCTGATCAGGGCGTCTTCGACTGTCAGTTGGCGCCACTCCCTCTTCAGGTTCATTGAGCGTCAAGGCCAGCGAGGAGAAAAAGTACATGTTCTCCGCTCCCTCTCTGTGAGAAGTTATGACGATAAAAGATCAGAGGCGCAAAGCTAAAACAATTTCACAGATAAAAAACATCTACTTCTTTACAACAAGAACTCACGGCAAAGGGTTCTTTGTCCAGATTTCTTTGGCTTTGAGGGTTTGATAGACAGTCCTCTGTTTGCCTTCCGTGCCGTTCTCGCCTTTACTGCTCTGCATGATCCTGGAGAACTCCATCTTCTCATCCCAGGTTCCTGATAGCACGTAGTGAGCCTTCCCATCCTTATCTGTAACTACTCCTGTTACCTGAAAGACAAACGCAGCCTTTAACCTACATCACTTCTATATTTGTAATATACATCTTCCCGTTAAGACACACATCAGCTCTGGCTTTACATCCAGCAAGAGCTATAGAATAAAAACAAAAGAATTTAAAGAATAATACAATTGAAAGGCTCACCTTTCTTGGTACGTCTCTGGAAAAGTAACTATAGGGAGCAAACTTGAGGTGGCAGCGATCTCCTGTCTTGTGGTTTACCACATCTATCTCCCCTGACTGGAGGGGCAGAAAGGAGAGATACAAAATGTTCTGATGATACAACTTAATAGGATAAACCTAGTAGAACAATAAGCAAATATCATCTAAAGCCATATCTGTCATATATACATGATATTCCTAAGTAGTTAGTAATGCTGTGAAGCTCTGAATATACCTGGTCAATCCATAATTTTCCAACGATTATGTTGTGTACTGTGGTAGTCACTTTCTTCCAAGAGTAGTGATTGTCGCTCTTGTCAAATAAACACTGGATAGAACCTGGAGACAGAGGTGGAATAATGTCAGAGCTGGCAGTGATCATTTTTAACCTGTTTATCAAACATTTTAATGCCATATCTCACATCTATGGCACAAACTAGGGCGTGAGTTTATATATCTACACATCGCAAATGATGTTTCATTGCACTCACCCAAAGGCATAATAGAGAGATATTTTCCCCTGAACTTGCTGGCCAGGGTGATTTCTTGTCTGAGAGTCCAGCCCTTCTCTGAGATGGCATGGTGAGCTGCAGCAGGTGGATGGTGGCTCACCTGAGGAGAGGCGAGAGAAGTGAAGTCTTAATTTGACCATCACAAATAAATAAGAAATGCATAAAAATACTTAATGCATGTGAATGTGTAGTTAAAACTAGCAACTTTTAGTCAACGGAAAAATCTATCGTCTGTAAGAGCCACTGGTTAAATGTGTGATGCTGCCTTTTTTCAGAGTTTTTCCAGAGTGTATTCCACATACCTGTTCACAGAGGGAGCGGTAGCCACACTCGCTTAGCCGATCAAGCTCAAAGGTTTCTCCCAGCAGAGGATTGAAGGGTTTTCCTGTGCGGTGGACAGTGGTGGAGTATGAAGAGACTGTGAACGCGGCCACGTAGCACATCTGCTCCAGAGAGCTCTGACATTTAGCAGCCTTATCAAGCAGCTCGTAGTACTCCAGGTCTTCAGACAGACGCTGCAGCATTGAGAGGGGTTCGTTGAAATTCACCTGGTGGGTACAAAGTCAGAGAGGAGAAGTTTCATTACTTCTGATTATTCTACAAGAAAAGCCACTCGGTTACCAATAAGAGCGCATGTTTCTCACAGGCATTGGTATCTTTGAGAGCTCCTTCCCAATACAGTTCTTCATGATGCTCCACAGATTGAGGTAATAGTTGGGCTTGTCGGGGATACGAGTCCGTCTTTGTCTAACCGGCTCTAGCTCAAGGCTCTGAGGAGACTCTGGATTGGATGCCAACGACAGTTCATCAAACTGGAAGAAGAGAAGGAAAACAGCCCTCAGGATCAGGTGGCTGGCAGAGGAGAAGACAAGTCGATACAAATTAGAACTTGCTTGCAAAAACAAAGTCAACACACGTTTACCGACTGATCATCCATTCCAGTCTCACTGCTGAACCCGCTGACGTTGCTCCCAGATCTCCTGGTGGACAGATAAACAAGGATGCATGCATTTTAAAATTGAGCAGTAACACACGCAATAAAATACCATCAAGATTTGAATATGAAATGACTGAAACAGGGAGTTATTAACCTGTGATACTTGGGGTCAGCAGGGACTGTAATAAACTCTGCTGGGTCTTCCATAGCATCAAAGAACTCATTGTCATCATCCTCATCGCTGGCATCCCCTTTCCCCGACACACCGCCTAAGGTGAAGAGAGACAGATGGACAGTTGGTGCAGGTACATGTTATGGCGGCCATGCTTTTGAGTAACACCAAGGGCCTAAAGACAGAAGCGCAGGCTGGGATGAGAGCCTTACCTTTGTTACCTAAGGCTGGATTACTGAATGAAGAGGGGAGGACTGTGGCTCCTCTGAAAGCTCTTTCCAAGTGGTTGTGCTGCTTGGCCAGCTGCTCCAGAGTCTCTTCCAGCCGTATCCTCTGGTCTCTCTCTCCATGTAAGGCCTTCTGCCAGCGCTTACTATGGCTCTGGGCCAGGGAGAGGAAGTCTCTACATGCCTTGGGGAGCGTGAAAAAACAAGAGTTACATTTCAGCAAGAGAGCCAACAACAATACTGCACATTCATCAGCAAACAAGTAATAAGGTGACCAACATTGATCATGGCATTCGAGGTGATTCTGAACAGCGTGGCCCGCTCTGTGACTTGTCTGATCTTCTCCCCCATGTCCCCTCCGACACGAATCCCCTCCAGTTCTGACAAAGACCTGTGTGTGTGCAAGCAAAATAAATAAATATCCTTCACCTTTCTTTTCTTTGGATGATATTGTTTAACAAAGGAGCTCAGTTTGATAGCCGATACCTTTGGAGGGCAGACCCATGCTTGACAATGAGATCGTTGCAGGTGGTGAGGTCTTCCACCTTGCTGTTGAGCGTTCGCAGTGTGGACTGGACTTCTGAGTTACGGCAGCCTCCACCCTGTCCTGAGGTGGGGGGAACTGCAGGACAATCGTCACCCGAGTCATCTGAGAGAGAGAGAACAGGAATGACCGTAAGACCAAAAACAAAGGGTTAGGGTTTTGTGCTGCCGTTTTAGCCATTTTGTCTATTCTGTAAATATTCTGTCTCCTGCATTCTTTAACATATCTGTGTTCCCTCTCACCAGATTCAGCCTGCATGCGGACTGCCTTTGCCTTGGCGAGCTCCAGAGCTGTGATCCATCGCTGGCGCTCTACTTCTGAGTTGGCCTTCAAGTGGTAGGTCTGTGCCCCTCCATTGGAAATGACAAAATTGCACGAGTCCTCCACAGCAATGTTGGCTGTGGCCAGGTTGATGGTGCCTCGGCATGTGTGACCCATCTCTGCCTGGGTCCTGGAACACAATGAGAGACATGTAGAGTTTCAAAATCTTTGTTTTGTAACGTGAGAAATATATTTTTTTTGGAAGGCAACTGGTATATTTGCTTAAAATTGTGCATATAGAAGCCATATATTAAAATTTGAGTGTACTGTTCATTTAAATTCCCTTCAAACGGCAAATGAAAATCACTGAGACACTGCTTTTCACATTTTCTTTTTTTTTTTTAAATATCCATTTAGTATACAACTCACTCCTATGTTCTCACACTGACTTCCTGTTTAGCAATGCAAAACCCTGCAAATTCATTAGAAATTCTGTCAAACCTACCTGTAGTAAGACAGCAGTCCATTGCTCAGAACGAACCAGCGTCTCTGGTAACCTTTTATGTAGTTGGTCCATTTGAAGAGCCAACCCTTGTAGGTGTCTCCAGGGGTTGGAGTGGGGGATTTAGGCTCCGACATCACAACAGCCTGTGCTTTCACTGGGTGAAGTTAGAGCCTGTGGAGATAAAAAAACAAATCAAGATGTACACTGATATTCCAGTGTTAGACATGTTACTGTTAATTCTCCTTAATGCACATTTGACTGATGATGCAGAAAGTGGTTTGGCTTATTAATGTCAACAGTCTGTCATCCTATGTCATATATTAAGGCATAATATGAAGTGTTTGTTAATCTTTCTGTGTCTTTATATTAAGGGAATTGTTAGCGTCAAGAAATATTAAGCTCTACCAATAAAATAAACACCAACCTCCTGTTTAGCTTTTGGCACACGCATACTCACATCCGAATCATTGCTGCTATATTTAACGAATTTACGTTACACGGATAAATGTATGAATGCTGACTGGTCCACATTTGGCATTTAACATTACAAGAGCTAAGACTGTTAGCGTAGTAAACATTGAGGGCTGGCTTCCACTATCAAACCCCCCTAACACGAAAAATCGGGAATTAACACAACTATCTACGATGTCGTGTTATGATGCCGTAATGACAGTTTCTTGGACTCGGCATTAACGTGAAATATACAAATTACAACAATGCAAAATAAAGTGACTGAGTGCTGACATCATTTCTTCAGCAATAATCTGTTTAGCTAACGTTTTCCGTTACTGACCTGTAACGGCAACTCCGAAAGCCTGAGAAAACACAGGTCACTACCGATCACAGCCACCTCAATCCACCAGTTATTTACCAGGATTACTTACTAGTGTCAAGTAAACAGTCTGGATATTTGTATGTAGTTCCAGGAACAAGAAGCCAATTCTGGGCATCAAAGCCACTTAAAACAGTGCTAAGCTTGCTGCTAGCTAAACAACAGGAAGCTGTCAAACAGCCGGACACGTTGGAAACGATAATAATATCTCAAATATGGAACTCAGTTTCTTTGTCCGATATTTTAATGGACAAAAAAGCATTATCGTATTTACGACTTACCTTTACCGTGCGAGTCTTTAGCTATTCGAGGTGTACATGGCGTACTCAATGTAGCGCTGTTAGCTTGCAAGGGTTAGCTTTGCTAACTACTTTCGTGGATGAACCGTGGACCTATGAGATGAACGCCTACTTTGCCACAGGTTGTGCAACAGAAAAGGTCCGTCGTTGAGCCCCTTGGTAGTCAGCATTGGTTCCGATGAAGACAGGCGGCACGAAAGTACTGAAACCAAACAGTTTTTAGTTTGTTTGCAAATTTTATATATATATATATATATATATATATATATATATATATATATATATATATATTTTTCACAATTTAAATTTAACTAGTTTAAATATTTTTCGATTTAATTGAGAGGGACACCCACCACTGTCATAGCTTTCTGGTAGACCGTACAAGGCTGCCATCTGTTGAACAAAAACAAATCCACCCAATCTTTGCACTAATGTAACATGCATGCAAAATGTAAATATTTATGAAATGCATATTCTTAATATCAGTTTATATTCTCTTCAATTTTTCCTGGTAAAAACATTTTTTTAAAAGCATCACTAGTATTATTTGATTAACTATTTCATTTATAACTGGAAAGGCACGGCTATTAACCAACCACTTGTGAGGAATTATCTTGCACACCCTATTAAGTGATATCACTGTATTAAGTCAGATATATATATATATTTTTTTTACAGACAGGATGACACCATAAAAGTGGACATGTTACTCAATAATAAAGAAACTTTGTGCTTTGCTGTAAACCACATTTATCTTAGAAACCCAAGTGCATTTGAAATTCTTTGGATATGTAATTCCTCTTATTGTTCATCACCACTGGACCTGTTCTAAACCTCACGCCATGAACTGTGCAATAGCTGAAATTAAACTAAACAAAGTCATTCAGAATTGACACTACTTAATTACAATTATAACAAATTTACACCCTCACTAAAACAATATTCTCATCCTGCATTGAATTACATTCCAAGTTGCTCGACACATTGTAAATCTGACACGCAGAAAATGAAAAAAAAAAAAAGGAAATTTCTCTGATTGGTACTCATTTTATTGGACAATTCTTAACTACAACAACAAAGCTTTTATGAAGTAAGCATGAAATTGGATCAGTTTCTTTAAGCATCATGTGTATGTATGTGTATATCTGTGTATGTGTGAATGCATGTGTATGTTTAAGATAATCAACTACCCCCCAAAAAAAATTATTTGGTGATGGTGTTTGCATTCATACTTTTTCCACTCCCACTAAGCACAATATATGGTGTTTTCTGGGATTTCTGTTTCTCTTGAAGCAAAGCCACCGTGCCCAGAGGAGTGTCACTGCTGCTCATCTTCTTCAGTAGTGCCTCCTCCTCCAGCTTTTTCATCCTCCTCTCGGTCTTCATCTTTCCGGACCCTTTCCCATGGAATCGATGAGAAAGCTGCCTGAAAGCTTCTTTTGGAGTGAGTTTCCGCCCAGATTCATCCACATACTCAATCTTGACGTCAGGCTTGTAGGCATCCTTCTCCTTGAAGTCTTGAGTGAAGCCTCTGTATTCTTCACGCCGACTGTACTTGTCATCGAAGCCCATCTTGTCCTCAATGCAGTAGTTGTCATTAGGCAAGGCGCCTTTCGTTGCTCTGACACGGGCTACTTTCTGCATTTGAGTGTCCAACAGACCTTTGTTTTTGCACAGCAGCAGGGCAGCAGCAAGGCCAGAGTTGACAATGGGCTCTTCATCCAAAATGGTGGCAGAGGCTGTAGAGAAATCTGGTTGTTTCTGCTCCTCATCCAGATTAACGGTGCTCCATCCAACATTCTCATCCATATCTGAGTCTGAACCTCCAGCGTCGTCTTTCTCCTCTTCCTGTTCAAAGTCCATAATGTCTTCTTGGTCCTCTCTGTTGCCTGACAGTCCATATGTTGGAATGTCACCCAGAGTTCTGCAAAACTCTGAGGTGGCGTTGAAAACAATGTTGCTTCCCTTCTCTGGATCATTGTCGTTGTCACCTTTGGTGAGCTCTTTAATCTGCTCTGCCACCTTTTCCCCAGAGTCTTTGAGAAGCTGCTTTTGCTTCAGCTTCCTCTGCTTTGCCAGTTGTTTCTGCAGCTCCTGCTCTGCCTCATCTTCCTCAATTACAGTTGGTTCAGGAGGTGTAAAGTCTTCCTCATCACTTATGTCCATTTCTGCCATCCTGATGTCATCAGACATTTGAGGGATGTTGTTTGGCAATCTTCGCTCCTCCTTCTCCTCGTTGTCGTTGTCGTCCTCCTCCTCCTCCTCTTTTATCTCCTTGCCCTCTTCCTCCAGTTGTTTGCGGCCTCTACCGCGTGATCTGGAGCCAAAATCAGTGCTGCGAGTGTCATCGAGTGAGAGTTCATCTGCAACTGTCAACTTCTCCCTCTTCCTGATTTTCTTCACACGGCGTTTTGTCTTCTTAAAGCCGACCATTTCCTGAGGCGTATAATACTCTGAGGCGATACTGAGAGCGGGCATTTCCAAGGACTGGGCCTGATTTCGTAGAGCCTCTCTCATGGCCTGAAGCTCCCGCTCTCGCTCCCCATCAGCAAAGCCCCCTGTTTTCAACCTGAAACTCTTTTTCTTTTCGCCGTCAATTTCCTCATCATACTTGGACAGAACAGAGTGGGCTTTGAACGTAACCATGTCATCCACACTCTCCTCTTCTTCATATGGCTTGTAATCTGGCTTTTTCTTTTTCAGCTCCACATTCTTCTCTGCTTTTTCCTTGTCGACCATTCCCACATTAACGAGCACATCTTCCTCTTCTTCAAGGACACCTTTATCTTGCAGAGTCAGGATGACAGTCTGGCCCTCGTTGAAGGAATCCACTTTGTGCTGCACTTTGAGTCCCTTCAGATCTCGAGACGTGTAGGCGTCATTTCTGCTTTGTGCAAACTCCTCTTCCACCAGACTGCTGACCCCAAACTCCTGATCCATCTCTTCCAGAAGTTTGGCTCTTTTCTCCGCCAGCTCTTTTTCTTTCGCCAGCGTTCTGCTTCTCTCGACCCAAGCACATGTGTCATCCAGCCAGTCATCCTCTGCCAGGGTCTTGACTTTCCCCAATTTCTGGTTCTGGATGCGTTTTTCTTTGAGAGCTGCAAGCTTCTCTCTGATCTCTTTTTGCTGTTTGATGAGAACAGGGTTGATCGTCTCGGCCACCATTGGTTCCTCTTTGGTGCCCAGCTCCTTTTTGTTGTCGCTTAATGCCAGAGGCTTCAGACCCAGCTTGGCCCTGAGTTTGTTTGTCTCATCGATACTGAGAGATGCATCTCCGCTGGCAGACTGAGGCCCCACTTCTGCACTGCCTTCTTCATATCCTAGATCCACTTTCTCCTTCTTCACTCGTGGCTCACCGCTGCTCCTTTCACCTTTGGTACGGCTCTCTCGTCCGCTCCTGTCCCTGGACCTGGAGCGTTTTCGTTTCTCTTTATCCCGGTCCGAGCCGTCTCTTTCTCGGTCCTTGTGGCGATGTTTCTTGTGCTCGCGGCGGCGCTCTTCGGTGTCCTTGTCACGGCTCTTTTCCTTGTGTTTTTTGGACGAGCCCATTATTCCCTTGGCAGGTTTAACAACTCAAGATTAAAAAAAAATGTTGTTACAACACTCTTGCTCACGCTGCGTGTTGGATAACAGGATCAAAAATGGTGCTAGTTGTCGTTCGCTAATTAGCCGACATTAGCTTTGAATGCTAAGTCGCCAACCGACGACACAGCTCACTGAGTGCGGAGGCAAAAGTAAAACCGTGCACCAAAACGATACAAGTAATCGACGACGAGAGAGGATGTAGAAAATGCGTCGAGCTGTGTGTTTTCTTTACGCCACTTTAGCCATCTAGTCCACGCTCAGGCACACGACTTATTACTTCGCCAAACGAACAGCTAACGACAATATTGCTATTTCCTGCAAATACACTTCCTGTAGTCAAGGATAAGCTAGCAGCTAATGTATACCGCCACCTGCTGTATGGGGGTGTTTACGACGTTATCAGGCCAGGATCACATCCATGAGTTGCTTCGTTTTGGCACAGAAAATACGTTATTATTTATCAAATGGCTTTTACTAGACTGCGACGGGATTTGTAAAACCTCTTCGGCAATATATGAAGGGCTGGACAACGACAGCATCTCCGCTTTCACTCAGAACGGTAATATCCACGACGTCCCATTTCTTAAATTGTAAGCTAACTTAGCAATAGCCGTTTAAAATGTAACGAATAAAAGCCACTAACGTTATTTTAAACTGCTGTGTTTGTCGTTGGCGAATGCTAATTTTGGTTTAGTTGTGAGAGTTTGTAAAAACACGCTCGGTGCGATAAATAACCCAATTCACTGCTCGACGTTTAGCGTTTAGCTTTGCTAACGTCAACGAGAGCTGAGATGCTTGTTTGCTTCAACTTTTATCGGGACATTTAAAGTTAGCTCCGGGCCGAGCAGCTGTTAGCAGGCTAGGTAGCATTAGCGAATCTATCTCAACAAGCATGACACCGTTAGTTAGTATAAGGGTTTATGATTTATTTACAGACAAGTGGCGCTAAATGATGTTGTGGTGTTCAATCGATAGAGGGTCGGAGTCATGTTAGTCAGTGGGTTAGCTGGTGCAGATCTGGGTTATTACGTGTTGCCATGGCGATTGTGGAGCGGAACTAGGTCACAAATGTTAAGCTAGCTAACTGTCAGTTAAGTTCAGCAAGAAACAAGCTCCGCACACTCACAACTGTCACGTTTGTTTAAGATAACTGCGTGTGTTGTGCTGGTTATGGCGCCCCGTTCTTCCCATAAAGCTAACATTAACGAGTAGCCCAGCGGGGAACAGTGGAAGAAAGCTGGCGCTAACTCGCTGCGTGGTGGAGGGAATGCCTCATTGTTTTTCCCCGGGAATCCGAGCGGGCCACACACACAAAACCCAACGGCAGCTTTGCTAACGTTCACAGACAGGTCATCGTGAATGTCCACTAAGTTAGCCATTCGCCCAACGTACAGATGTTTCTTAATCTGGTCGTGATCGAGAGAGTTAACGTTAGCTAAAGTGAACGGCTGGTAAGAAATGACGCACTTGATGCTTGGATGTAACGGTTAGCCAAAACAGTTGGCTCCATAAATGTTTTTATTCGTTATTAACAATAGACATATCAATGTTTAACACATCGTAAGCAATGCGTCGATATTACTTGCTTATTGTTGTTGTCCTGATATGAATTACAGTTAGCTAACTGTCAGATTTGATGTTGTTTTGGGGCACTAACGCAAGGTTAACGTTCAACTTAGTGACAGGTGCTAACGTTCAGTTAACGTTAACTAGCTAACGTTAGCTAGTTAACCTCACTTCACCTCTTCGCTGTGAACTGCAGTGAGCTAAGCAATCCTTACTTCACTGTGATATGTCCTTTTTACCGAAATGTTTTGTTCTAACGTTGAACTGTGTAACTTCATTGTAGTGCAGTGTTATCTGAGTGATGATATGTATGCCTTTTGTTGTGAATTCCAGCAAGCCTTAAGTGGGTGACATGGCAACTGGAGGCACTCCTTTTGATGACAGTGCAGAAGAGCTGCACAACTGGAGTGTAACCAATGGCAGTCTGGTTGATAGACTCAACAACATGGTAAGCAATGGTCAGAAACAAAAGGCTCTTTGTTTCATTTCATCGTTAGGTTGGAGGTGCTTCTCAACATTTCTGCTTATATTATATAGCCATCACCTTAAATTTCTCATTCAAACACTTAAGTGCTTGTTGGTCTGTAAATATATCTTACTGTGTTGTCACTCTCATGGCGTATTGATGCTGTGATATGTATCTTATACAAGTTATGCACATGCCACTATGAACATAAACATGTGTGATAAATAACAGCGTCATTGTTTTTCCTGTTCATCAGGACTGGGGTGTACAGAAGAAAGGCAACCGATCCTCAGAGAAGAACAAGAAGAAACTTTCAGCCGCAGTGGTGGAGAGCCGCCTGACCAATGATATTTCGCCAGAATCAACCCCTGGGGCCGGCCGCAGGAGAGCGCGCACTCCTCATTCCTTTTCCCACATCAAATACACCACCCAGATGTCTGTCCCAGATCAGGCTGAGCTGGACAAGCTGCGTCAGAGAATCAATTTCACAGACTTGGATGAGGTAAAAAGCTGCTGCACTCTACCAGGAATGTGTTATGTTTAGTGTGGTCAATATGCTGTTGTTAATTCACAACACAAGAATACAAGCAAAGGTGTTGTTTTTTTAGTAAGTAAAGTGATTAAAGTAAAGTGACATTCTGGTAGATTTATGAATGTGTGAGAAGTAGCTCAGTCTGTCGACAGAGGTATTACAATGAGCAGATGGTTTGACAAATTATTAACATAAATGTATAATGGAACCCAGCACTCAGTAGGAACAAACCCTTCACAGCAAAAAAACAAAAAACTTGTGTGTATATATTGATATATGCTCATTGCTGTGATGTCTCAATCTGAACTGAAGTGCATGTTATAAAAGAAAAATGGGATTATCATGCTGTCAAATGAAATAGAAAGAGATATTTACTGATAGAATGCCAATGCATTGCTGTGACGCTTTGGCAGGCCATGAGTACATGATAGCAGAATATTTTTCATAGTTTGGTGTAGAGTTGCTTGGCTGACCTTGTTCTGCTCTGGAACTGATGGTGGCAGAATGGCAGAGCACATATAAAAACAAATGTAGCATATGCGTTGTTTTTACTGGGCTAACAAATCCTGTTCATGTATGTTACCCATAGCAGCGTATTTTGGTTGTATTTAATGTGTTGTGGACATTAAAAATATGTAATAACTGTATAATGTATGTGGATTTATCTGACTTATATCTACTTTTATTACCCAGAGGAGCATTGGCAGTGACTCCCAGGGACGTGTCACAGCTGCCAACAACCAGCGCCAATTCGCTGGAGAAAACAAAAAGCCCTACAACTTCCTACCTCTGCATGTAAACACTAACAAAAGCAAAGAGCTGCTCCCTCCTTCGTCCTCTGCGCCAGCCACACCAGCTATCACCAAGGAAACCAAGAAACAGAGCCCAGGACTCAGGGACACGTTAACCCCTTTGGTTCCAACCAAGGATACTCCAAGGTTGAGCCGGGGTGCCGGCGACAGAGGGCCTGTGGCGCACAGAGAATATGGAAGAGGACAGCCAAGAATAGACAGCAGCCAGGTAACATTTTGTTTTGTTGTTTTTAAGGGTTTAGTCCACTCTTTCTCTTGTTTAACTTCTGCTTGATGTCTTGTAGTCTGAGGATGAGAATGGATGAGTAGAACAATGAGTTGCTGGTCTCAAATACAGACAAATATGTCTATCAAGTAGATGCTGAGATGCTTTACTGACAAAAGTGAAAGCACTCACTTGCTGGTGAAGCAAGAGGAAAATTATCTTCAATATTAAATTTCATAGCAATTCATTTAAGAATTGTCAAGAAACTTCACTCTGAGCCACACATGTCATCCTCATGGTGGCACTGGAGCACAAGGTGGGATCAACACAGTTTGGAGGATTCAGCCTGTGTTTACCATGAAACTGTTTACAAAATTTCACACCAGTCCTTCCTATTTTCATCGTGGTTAACAGACAGACAGACCGCATTGTCAGCCCCAAATTCATGTCATTAGCATGATTGAAAAGATGTTTTGAAAAAAAAAACTTCATTAACTTCAAAGAAATTAGGTCTATGATAAAAAGGCACATAATTAGAACATGTTTTGATATAGAACAGATCTCCTGTGTAACAACCAGATTACGTAGACGGTACCCACTGAACATTTAGCCATTTTGATCTAATGAAGTTGTTATGGGAAAAGTTGTTTGTTTCTTGTATAAGGTGCAATCGGTAAAGCTTCTCTCAAAGTAACATCTCCACCACAACCACCAAGAAGTTTTAGTTTATGTTATCCCTTTTCATATCTACTCATGGCATTGTCTATATATCTTTGCACTCCAGACTGCTCTGTGAAACCAGAACTAGGTTGAAAGTGAGGGAGAGCCTGTGCAGCTGAAACTAGGCTGTATTTAGGGCAATTTATAAATATGCCACCCCTGGTGTACAGTGAGTATTCTGCGCAACCCCCTTTCTGCCCTTATTTCGCCCAGTCTGAGCCGTCGCTACAGATGCTCACTAACCCTTCCTTACGTCTTTCTTTGTCTTCTTTTCATTTACTCTTCTGAAACCCACACCACCCCTCTGTGTACCGTCTCAGGTGGTGAGCAAACTGGTGCAGATTCGGGAGTACATCAGTAAGGCCAGCTCCATGCGGGATGACCTGGTGGAGAAGAATGATGTGCCGGCCAACGTGGAGCGTCTCTCCCATCTCATCGACCACCTCAAGGAGCAAGAGAAGTCCTATTTACGGTTCCTGCAGAAAATGCTGGTTAGTTCTTTGCCTTTCTCATGCTCAGACAAAGGTAGATAATGTTTAAGGAAAAGTTATGTAACGCTTGTTTAGCTAATGAATTGCTGAAATGGAGCCTGTTTGTGTTTTTCTCTTGGCAGCTAGCCATACACATACATGATTAATGGTTTTCTGTCTTTGTGGCCTCAATAACTTCTAGTCAAGTCATGTTTCATGCTAGCTTGCATTGCTGTGGCATGACATTGTTTTGTATGTGATATAATTTAGCCAGGACTGTGAAATTTATAGTGCAGGCTCTCCCCTATATGGGGCATTTGGGGGAGCATATTGCTTTTGATAAAAAATAGTGTATTGCATGCTTTCCTATTCATCTCTCTTTGAGTCACTGGCTGTTCTTTTCTCTGTCCTTATAGACACGAGAGCATGAGGAGGATGATGTGGGGACCCTGGACTCTGCAGTGGGCTCAGGTTCACTGGCAGAGAGCACTTCTCTTAACATTGAGGTCCGCTCCTCAGATGCGTCAAATGCAACGGTTTGTAGACTTGTTTTCAAAGAATCTGAATCTGCCACTTTCTGCTCTCGTTAATGGTCTCTGTTGAATTACACATAGCTTTTATTATTAGTGTAAAGTGATTGCTATTTGTTTTCAAGACGAGAAGAAACATAACTGAATGATTTGTCCATCCTTGGCTCTTTGTAATTGTAGTATCATTTGCTGTGTAAATACCAGACAAGCTTCTGCTACCCTTTTCTGCAGAGTTGCACCACAGTACTGCTGCTGTAATGCTATGTGGGTGTGAATTTCTTAGGGTGGTCGGTCAGAAACTGTGCGTGCTGACCAGAAGGAAGAGTTGGAGAATCTGCGTAAGCAGCACGAGCTGCTGAAGAAGATGCTGGAGCAGCAGGAGCAGCTCAGGGCCCTGCAGGGCCGACAGGAAGCACTAATGGCCATGCAGGACAGTGCAGAACAGGCACTTGCTGTGATTGAAGATACTGGTGAGATGCTCATTAATAAAGAGGCCAAGTATCAAGTGCAGACCATTAGTTGTTTGTGGAGGGTGTTTTTGTTTGTTTTTTTTCAAAAAGAAAAAGTAGTATGCTTTACTTTAGCAACAATACAAACTCTCTTGTGATCTTTTTTTAATGTAACTAATAATATTATCAACTTTATATTCATGCAGCAATAGTTTCTGATAATTGTGTTCCTACCTCTTTAAGTCATCTAAAATGATTATCATTAACAGTTAAACCTGTGTTTAATTGCTCTGAAATGTGTTGTTGTCATCAGTTGTCACAGAAACCACAGGCAGTGTCTCAGGTCTGAGCATCACATCTGAACTGAATGATGAGTTAAATGATTTGATCCAGAGGTTCCACAACCAGCTACATGACTCCCGGGTACAGTACACTCTGCAATGTCTTTGATATAGAATAATGCCATCCATAAACATTTTCTACATTTACCTGTATTATATCTTACATAAAAACAGTTGTATTACTTTATTATGTCAATGTCAGTGTATCAAAGTATTTTTTTTTTTAAACAATTTGTTGAAGAGACTATAAACTGTAATTGTGGTGTGTCCAAGCTATGTTAATTTCATTTAAATACTTATTTAATCAAGAAATGTGTCTTAACTGTTTTAATAACAAATATGTGATTCAAGTATTCCATTATTTATACCTTACAGACCAAAGCAGTGCCAGACAACCGTCGTCAGGCAGAGAGCCTTTCCCTCTCTAGAGAGGTGTGCTGGTCAAGGTCCCCCCAGGCTGTTGGTCCACCTCAGCACAGGCCTCTCCTCCACTCTGCCTCTGGTCCCCACACCGGCCTGGACACGGGGGCAACAGCTGCAAGTGTCAAACTCACTAAGCTCCAAGAACTCCAAGACAAAAAGCAAACCATGGACAAGATCCTACAGGAGCTGCATTCACTCAGAGACCAGACGCTCAATAATAACTCATGTAAGAGCATTTCCTGAACCTTTTTTATGCAGTCTTTCTCTGTTTTTTAAAAAGATGTAGTTGAATGTCATGTGGTTCCCTTCAGGCCGTGGATTGTCAAGACAGTGCAGTCTGAGCATGGGAGGATCTACAGATTGTCCATCTGCTCTCTGCTCTAATGGGGCTTCAGCTTCCACCTCCTTTCATCCTTCACTCACGCAACAACAGGACAGCTCCAATTCCACAGACAAGCTGAGGTACACACAAAAACACACACAGCTTCAAGCAGCTGAATAGACAGATCAAATATCAGCAGCAGGCTGTTGTATAGCGTGGGGGTGGTGTAATATAGGTTGGTGTGTAGAGAAACCTTGCACCCCCAAAACATCCCACAATTCCACTTGTTGTAAGTTTCAGTGTTCTTAAACAAGATGTTCAGTCTCCATAACTTATAAGGCTGTAGGTGACTGTACTTTGTACTATAGTAGAGGGTGGAATTGTGAAGACACTGTCCTGGCGTGTCACATAACCTTTTTAATTATTAACAAAAGCAGTCATTTGCATTTCAGGCACACAATTGTTGTTCTCTGTCTTCTCCCAACAGGAAGCTCAAAGAGGTTCACAAGCGTTTGAATGAGCTGCGAGAATTGGTTCAGTACTACGAGCAGACTTCTGATATGATGGTGGATGCGGTCAATGAAAATGTGAAAGAGGATGACGATGATGAGGAAGAGGAGGAGGAAGACGAGACAGAGGATGGTTCTATGTTTGAGGCCATGTTTGACTCTGAACAGGAGAACCGCCATCCTGTAACTAACATCAGGTGTGTTTGTCTAAATAGATACATTTAAAGTTTTATGAATGGAGTTCATGGAGTCAATTAAGAGATTATTCATTATACTAGAGCTGCAAAGATTTGATCAAATAATCAATGAGTTGACGGAAGGAAAATTAATTTCCAACTTTTTTGGTAATCCGCTAATAACTCGTTTATGCCAATTGTCAGGCAAAAATGATCTTTTAGCCTATCAAATGTGAGAATATGCTGCTTTTCCTCATTTTGAATTGTAATAGATTGATATCTTTGGGACTGTTGATATCATCACCTGGAAATTGTTACTTGTATTTTTTTTATTTATTTTTTTTTTTTACATTAGTCTGCTGTTTTTATTGATTATTATTCAGTTAAGCATCAAAATTATCTTAATCTTAATTAATTAATAATGAAAATGATTGTTTGTAACAACCCTACAGTATACACAGATTGGGCTCGTGTTAAAATAATACTGAAACACTGCCCTAAAGAGAATGTTGGAAATTATAGTATGGTTGCAAAAGGTCACCGTGTGTCTCATTCTACGATTGGTATTGAGATGTATCCATAACAGTCACGGTTCTCTTATCTGTTTAGAAACCCACAGCGCAGTGGGAACTGGACAGACCTGAATAGCCTGACCAACGGGCGCAGTGTCAGGAGTGGTGCCGCAAACAACCGTGATGGCAGACTCAACCGTGATGGCAGACTCAACACTGAGTGTGAGATCAACAACCGGTCAGCAGCCAACCTTCGCAGCCTCAACATCCCATCAGCCATAGGTACACACACACACACACTGAAGCGCTGCATCATTTAACCGACCAGCTCTTTAAAGTAATCTAAATTATATATCTACAATCTTCTCTCATTTAGAGTGCCAGTACAATAGGGACACCCCCTATAATCAGGTGAAGGATGATGATGAGGTTGAAGACGGTCTCGGTAATGATGAAGGGGCACAGGCTATGGCTCCAGACAGTGAGGCCTCGGGGTCTAGTCGAAGAAGCAGTCTGGGGAACAATGAAGGTTTTGTCCAGAAGGTTCATCGGCAGACCGCGAAGCAGAAACTTCGGCAGCTTCAGGAGCTGGTGGCCATGGTTCAGGTGAGGGAGAATGACAGAATGATATGAAAGCGTCTGTAGTAGGGATGAAGTGGTTACTTCTTGAATTTCAGAATAAAAGGAAAAGTTGTTAATTGACATGATGCATCTTTTTTATAGGAATATGAAAAAAAATGTTCCAATCTAAAGCTGAAAACTTTCAACTGTGTGATTCTGTCTGAATGTAGAGCGATGACACTGATGGCACAACAGCTAATGAGGATGAAGTTTTACACCAACAACCAAATAATACCAGAGCTGCAGTGGCTTTGTCGGTGGGGACTGGATCCAAACAGAGCCCCAGAGAACTCAGTCTCTCCAGCAAGGCCAGGTAGAATATAGTAAATGTCTGAAAAATGAAACATTGCTTTTACTGTATTCTGAATGTAACATTTTGCCTGTGTGTTCACCTGGAATAATTCACATTGCATCAAACCTATTGTGGACAAAGGGAGAAGCTGTATGAGGAGAAGCTGCGTCAGCAGAAGCAGGAGCTAAAGCAGCTCCATGAAGAGCGTCAGAGGCTCATTGAGATCCAAGGGAAGATCCAGGACCTGCAGTGGGCCTGCCCTGACCTCCAGGTATTACACTCACCATCATGTACACGAGGTTTGCTGTATAACGACGGGCTTTGGTCCCAATATGGCCTGCTAACCCAAACAAGGTCCATGTTATACTAGAAAAAGTCTGCAATGGGTAACACAAACATACGTGCAGGTGCAGAATCCACATGTTCAAAGCCAAACATCTTAAAAAGTGGACTAGATATAGGTACACCTTTCATTAAAAACATGGCATAAACTACAACCCACAAAAAAGGTAAAGTTTCCACAGAAACAGGTTAAACAAAAAAGGACATTCTAAACCTCATGAAGGTAGGCTTTATTAGAAAACTGCATCATGCTGTATACCCTATTAACCTCTAACTTTGTCATCTCCTTTCTAGTCATCTGTGTCCAGCACAGTGAGTCAGCAGGGCTTGCTGAGGAAGGCTCCAGCTTCCACTCCAATCATTGGCCAGGCCCCCTCCTCCTGTGGACCGAAAACCAACTCGACTGTGCTCAAACCCACTGCTCCAGAAGCAGCTACGTCTTCAGTAACTGACCATGAGGTAACAGACTCCACCTTTCACACACGACCCTTGGTCTCATCACCATTCAAGTACCAAAATGAAATCTCTACTTTCAGAACAGAACCATGCAGATTCTAGTTGTGTTCCCTGTGTTGTCAGCAGCTTTGGTCAGAGATGCGTCGGCACCAGATTTTGCGTGAAGAACTGCGGCAGCGCAGAAAGCACCTCGAGTCCTTGATGGCTGAACACCAGAGGCGTAGCGGTCTCAGTGACTCTCCTCGGAGGATTGATGATCAAGAAGGCCTTGCTACACCCTCACAGCCTGTCAGTAGGGATGAAAGGTAGGAGACATACTGCTCTAGGAGCCTGTCTCTCCAAGGTCCAAGAGAGAAATAAAATATTAGCCCGTTTACATATTTTATAAGCACCAACCAAGAAGCCACATCTTATAACATGCCTACGGGCATATTGTGGTAGCTGTTGTAACTGGAAGTAAAGTAAAGGCAGTTATTTCCTGTTGTGCTTTTTTTAAAAAAAATCTTTGACAGATGAAGGGATTTAAACAAATGGCTATTCCATAAAATGTTTCTGCTGTGATTATAAGGACAATGGCCACATGGGGATCCACTCCCTGCCACCTTGATGACGATGATGATGACGATGAAGATGATTATCACTCAGAGATGGGTGTAGAAGAGGAAGAGGAGCAGGAAGAATGTGCAGAGAGCAGCTCAGGTGATGACATCCATATCTACTCATCCAGCAGGAACCAGTGCTCCTACAGTAACAGGAAGAACCAAGGAAGGTGAGGCGGCGTGGAGGCAGAAGAAATCAAATTGTTCCTATATCTATGGTAAAATCTGTTTTTAAAAATAATGTATTCACTCTATAGCAACCTGAAGCCTCCACCAGCCTTCTCAAGTGAAGGTAGTGGGAATCCATGTCTTCATAACAAGACTAAGGCCAAGCAGCAGCAGCAGCAGCAACAGCAGCAGTCCAGAAGTTTGAACCAGTCTGCGAGCCAGCATGGAGGCACGCGGCGGCAAGAGAACCTGCGATGGGCCTCTGAGCTGTCCTTCACCGAAGGCTCGTGCCACTGGCAGGAACAGGTCAGCCAGCTGCAGAGACAGCTGGACTTCAGCACCAGCATGTGTCAGACACTCCTGCAGGACCAGCAGGTTGGTACACTGAGCAAACGAATGCACACACAGACACCTTGATAATTGACTCGAGCTTGCACCGCATCTGTAGGCTTAATTTGAAGTCATAGTGGAATTGTCAGTGCAGTCACTCACAGCTTTCTGTTCATTCTTTGTTTTTGTGCCTTTTTATTTTGTCTTTCAAAACGTGAAAAAATGATCAACAAAAGATAATTTTCTTCCTCTCTCCTCTTCTTCCACAGACACTCTCTTATATGTTACAAACCCTGATGACGGGTCAGTACCCCATGTTAGCAAACAACTTGTCATCACCACAGGTCCACATGGTCATGCATCAGCTCAACCAGTGTTACACCCAGCTGACTTGGCAGCAAAACAATGTACACAGGTGAGAACACTAGTATTGTACTTTCCTTTATCTCTATAATTTAGTTAATAATAATAATAATAATAATGATGATAATAATAATAATGATAATAATAATGATAATAATATGTCATGCCTTTTCTCCAGACTAAAGCACGTCCTGAATGACCTCCTTCGCCAGCAGCAGCAACAGCAGACGTCGTCCTCAGCTCCAGGTTGGCAGACACAGAAGCAGGGCTCATCCCAAGAATCCAGCTCCGGTCCCTCAGCCTCTCCTGGTGGCTTCCTCCCCTTCTCCTCTACCCTGCATCCTTCAGCCAACAACATGTCAACTGCTGCTCTATCCCCATTTCCTCCCAGTACGACAAACATACTTATGACCCTAATTCACTTATAAAACCTGTCTAGAATGGTGTGCAGTAGAGGCAACAGAATGCGAAAGGATCTGAATGAGGCTCACAAGACAGTTTTTGGATATGATGTAGAGTGCCAAAAGCCCTCTCAGCTATTCTAAAATCAACATGTTTTGGCAGTTCCTCTTTGCAATACAGAAAAAATTCCCAAAAATGTTTGAAAAAAGTGTTTTTCTTCATGTAGTTCTATTAGAAGGCCAAACAATATTGGTGCTTTATGTAGGTATGAGTACTCTTTTTCAATTAGTTCTTTCGAATTTAAGTAAGTGATTCAGTTAGTGACTTTAAAGTGGCCCAGTCATGCATAAATGAAAGGCCAAAAGTCTTACTGCCACGATTGAATAGATTTTTTGGACCATTAACGCTTAAACTTAGAATTTAATGAAGTTCTTTCTATTTCTTTAACTCTGCAGGCTTTCACTTATATCCACTCTTCCCTGGTCCCATGGGTGAGTTCCCTCAGGGTGCAGCAAGTCAGGCAGCACCTGACCACCAGAAGCAGCAGTTAGACCCCAACACTTCAATTAAAACAGAGTACATGAGTTTCCCTCCTCCACTGCAGCGTTCTCCTCTTAACACAGAGAGAGGGTATGTCTAATTGTTTTGTTTTTTTGCCTGAAAAGACGTGTGTTCTTGTAAACATTATTGTTCATATTAATTTATGAATACATTTTAATGCGATTCTTTTAGAGCAACTGGCTGGTTGAAAACTTCCTACGCAAACAACACTGTCGAGCATCACCGATCTAATACGGGGCCCAACGAGTCTCCCTCCTCCTCCCCCACTTTTGCCAGCCGCCACTTGCGACCTCAAGAATTTGACAGGGCATCACAGGAAAGCTTCAGCAGCATGCCTGATCCTGTTGATCCCACCACCATCACAAAGACTTTCAAAGCCGGGCGCAAGGCCTGTGCGCAAGCCAATCTGGCCTCCCGAAGCAGGACACCCAATACCAAGAGTCGTCGCAGGAGGAACAAAGGGCACAACAAGAACAGTGAAGGTATTTAGTTGGAGTTGAATCTCTGCTGTATTGTTTGATGTAACCAAAGCTAAGACTTAAGACAATGTCACAAATTGTCTCCTGACTTTTTCTGTTTGTTTTTTTCAGGCCATGAGAGTGACAGTGCAAGCAGTACTGCAGACTTTGCCCATGAGAGGGCGCCCTTGTCACGTCAGAAGGATCAGAATAAGAGTCTTTTGGACAAACTGACCCAAGAGAAACTAGACAGCAAAACTAAGCTCGGGAACAAAAGAAACGATCTCTCCTCTGGTAGGGGTCAAAGTCATTATAGTGAAAGCAATGCACCCACCTCATCCCTCTTGTGTCTGTGTTCTTTGTTTTTATACTTTTCCTATATTTTTAACACCTTTTCCCTTTTTGATGTATTTTGAATTCATGTTTCTTTGCACATTTGTGATGACAACCTGTTTCATTTTAATCTTTGGTTAATTTACATTGTTGTCACTTTAATTTATCTTACTCACAGCCTATGCTTGGAGAACACCCTTCCTTTCTAACAGAATTGCATGCACAGAAGCACCAGGTAAACTCACAAATCCATCATTTGGTCTTCATGTCACCTCAACATCTCATGCATGTTCTATTTATGGTCTAACCTAAAAAGTATCTAAATTGGAAGGCAGACTCTTTTTAAATGTGCGAATGAGACTATGCTCGTATCCACCCGAATCTCGTGTTGTCCACTCTCGAACCTGCAGATGCAAGCAGCGACTTCTCACTGTTTGAGGCTCTGAGGGAGACCATCTACTCCGAGGTGGCTACGTTGATATCCCAAAATGAGTCCCGTCCCCACTTTCTCATCGAGCTCTTCCATGAGCTGCAGCTGCTCAACACAGACTACTTGCGGCAGAGGGCGCTGTATTCCCTACAGGTAAGAAGTATAGACATGTTACTACTTAGAAACTGCATTTGAATATTCAACTGCAGTTTCCAAACTAGTATGAATACATCATTTATGCTGGGCTCAGATTATACGTTTTCATGCTAAATTAGACCTTGATTTGCCCCTAAAGAGTACATGGGGTATGTTCATGTTCAGCATGTAGGTCAGGGTTGTTTGGCACGGAATATCTGGTCATGTGACTGCTTACAGATTTGATGCCTTAGACTTTTTCCAGAAATAATTTAGGGCTGTTTTCATCTTTTCATAACCCTGCTTTTCTGGAGAAATGTCTCTGCTTTCTGGGCAGACAAGACCTGCAGCAGATACAATTGGGCTAAAAGGGGAAAAAAGGGGACTTTTGAAATGGCCCTCAAGAGGCTGAGACTGGATTTTGAGAGGAACTGAAGGCTAAAGGCTGGTGGAGATGTGATAAAGGAGAGATAAGAGTAGTTGGGCAAATCACGAGGACGAGAGAGAGAAAAAAAGCTCCTCCATTCTACAATTATCCTGTTTTAGTACATGTTAGTTTGAATGAATTGTACTGTTTAAAGTTTTTAATCTACTGATTATCTTATCTCATTAGAATGTAATAATTGCTTGATATATAATTTAGTTTGGGCAAAAAGTTGAGTCCAGAGGATATATCCTCTGATATTGGTCTAACACAGATATATTGGTAGTGGCATTTTTTGCTGTCTGATATAAGCTGATATGATTTTTTCAAATAGAACACAATGCAGATAAAAAGGCTGGTGTAATGTATAAATATTGAATTCCCAGTGAAGTTTATTGTTTGTCATTTTGGTCAGTCAATTTTATTCCTAAACTACTACTACTACTAATGCTACTCCATTACCATTACATACTTGTGGTTCATCACAAGCCCCAAAAATCCAGGATCGGTCATTTTCCCAATCCGTGTTTATTAAGTCTTGTCTAAATTTTAAAACTCGTGTGATCTGAGCCTGACCCGGATGTAGATATAGGGTCCCGTTTAAAACTTTGCATGATTCCATTCACTTGTCCCCGTGTCTCTACTAGGACATTGTGACCAGTCACCTCACAGAGAAGAGTGTAGCTGAGGACCAGTTGCCCCCTCTCGGTCCTGTGGTCTGGGCTGCAGGCTCTCAGTCTGAACTCACACCTAGTGAGAGTCTGACTACCAGCGATGCAGTAAGAAACACAATATTGCTTCTCAGCATGGCATTGTCACACATTTCCAATCTCTCTACCTGCCCTGAAGTCTTTCTCTCCATCCTTTTTTTTTTCCTGTAATCCAGCCTACACTTTATCACTTCGACTTGCTTCCTCTTCTACATTTCAATACATCTTTCATTAGTTTCTCCCTCTCTTGTCTCCTTTCATCCTTACCCGCCTTGTCTCTTTTAATCTGTCCATGTCTCTCTTTATCCTCCGATTTTAATTTTCCTTCCCCCTATCTCCATTGTCTTTGAATTTAACTTGACGGCAAGACTTCAGAAGCCTGTCTGTAAAAAATGACCCCCATCTCACCACGACTCTTTTGCCAGATCAGACATGTGTTCTTTGTTCTGGGCCAAGGTCCCCAGAGTTATGCTAATTGGAAGCTAGGCCTTTTGTCTGCCCAAATAATGCCTTTGTTCAAGAATGATGGATGAAATGTCTAATTTTCCAAGTTGGGACAAGCCACCACTGCAGTTGTTTATAGAATATGCCGCTGTAAATTCTTTAGGGAGATGTTGGGCGGTGGATCTGTGATGAATCACCCATTCTCCTGTAATCCAAACTGTTCGGGGTAAAACCTTTTTGGTTTCAGAAATGTCAGATGTATTCTGCCTCATATCAGAATCTGTACTTGTTTTTTTCAGGAGGTGGTGGAAGTGGTGGAGAAAAACCTGAGGCTCACACAGGACGCAGTGAAGAAGAGGGATGATGCAGAATCTGTGGACAATGAAAGCACCTTGTCAACCTCCTCCAACCTGGAACCGTTTGCTAACGATGATCTGGGTATGATTACGCATGTAGAATGTGTTTTGATTTTGGAAAACGAGGGGCTCAAGCTTGTAAAACTGTACACCTATTATTTATAACCCTTTTCATATCTGAAATGCTTTGCTTGTTGCCTTTAAGTACGTGCCCCTTCTATTTTTCCAAGCAGGTCAGCTCAGGCCTGTCTTTGTAAAGCAACCGGGTCACACCTCAGGATCTGTTATAAATGGCCAAACTAAAAGAATATCCAGAAACAGACTGTTTTTCAAAGAAAGAGCAGACTCATATTTCTGCAGCTTCAGTGACAGATTAGGAGTATGGCTGGCCTACTTTGTTTGATCCTGTAGTGTAACCCTGGTTACTGACTGACTGCATTAATATCCATTACAGTCGTCTCTCTCTTGCTTCATCGATTTTAAACTTTTTGGGTCCCATTTCTGTCTCTTTTTTTTCCCACTTCCCTGCTCTCCTTTCTTTGCTGCTCTGATAGGCAACACGGTGATTCATTTAGACAAAGCTCTGGCCAGGATTAGGGAGTATGAACGCATGAAGCTTAAAGCTGAGTTTAACCCCTGCAACGCCAGCACTGCAGGTGCAGGTGGCTCTGACGTCTCAAACACTGAACATCCCTCTGCTAACCCCGCTGACCAAGTGGAAGGTACTGAATCATACAACGCTGCCCGAGTTCACCATGTGCAAAGACCTGTAGCAACAGAATCATCGCATTCAGTTCAGCGGAAATTATAAATGAAACTATGTTATTTGTGTTTGTGTGTGTGAGCAGGAGGAGCAGCCGGTCCTGTAGGTGATGTGCGCTGCCCTCAGATTGACACACAGCAGCTGGATCGTCAGATCAAAGCCATCATGACTGAAGTCATCCCGTTCCTTAAGGTAGGTCAATCAGCACAAGGAGCTGCAGAGCTGATGTTGATGAAAACAAATTTCCCCGTCTGCGGGACATTAAATTTCTGATTCTGATTCTGATTGTTAGCTTTGTGCCAGCTGAAAATGTGCTGATATTGAAAAAAGATTAAGCATTTAACACCTGAATTAAGCCGTTGAATGAAAGCTGTGCTTGTTAGTGATTGATTGCTAAAAGTTTTAAGGCTCAAATCAAATGTCAGCATTGATTGCACTACTATGAAAGAAAACCACTCTAAAATAGCTAAATCACTTTGTAATGTTCCTCTTTTCTGTGATTAGGAGAACATGGATGAGGTGTGTTCCCTCCAGCTGTTGACATCTGTGCGGCGCATGGTTCTGACTCTCACCCAACAAAATGATGAAAGCAAAGAGTTTGTCCGCTTTTTCCACAGACAGCTTGGAGGAATACTGCAGGTACATCCAGTGCCAACACCAGGCGGCACACGTTTATGCAGATCAAAAGAAAAACATCTTTTCTGACATTTGACTCTCTTCTCCTGCTCCAGGACTCTCTTAGTAAATTTGTGGGCCGTACTCTGAAGGACTGTGGCGAGGACCTCCTAGTGGAGATCTCAGAGATCCTGTTCAATGAACTCGCCTTCTTCAGGCTCATGCAGGATTTGGATAATAGCAGCAGCATTGCCCTGGCAGCCAAACACAAAAATAAGAAGAAGCCTGAGCAACCCAGTAAAGCAAAGTGCAGTCTCAAGGTTAGCTGCCTGTTCTGTTCCCTCCTTGTGTTTTTGGTAACCTATTAGACGTATTTATGAGGAAATAATGAACACCGACGTAGAGAAATGCGCTTGAATGAGACTAATGTGAATGTTTGTGTTCATTTATTCCTCAAATTAGGAAAATACAACAGCTGGTGGTGATAAATCTGTTTCTCCCGCCTACACAGACGAAGACAAGGTCAGCCATTTTAATACTGACAATGAAATTGTAAATACCTCTTTGCACAATAGTTATTTGTGTTACGATAATGTTCTCCTTTTGTCTGCCAGGACCAAGACGAGGCTGAGCAGGAGGGGGATTCTACTCTGCAGGAGCTTTACCTGCAGACAGAGAGGAAGAACAGCAGGAGCAGCGAGGCCTCAGAGGTTGAAGAGGAGGATGAGGATGAAGGGGGTGGACAAGGAATACCTCTGTCAATCAGTAAATGAAAATATTTTGTACAAAGGAAACATATTGTTAAATCATTTTAGTCAGAATGTGGCCATGTTGTAATCCATCACTGTCAGTGAGAAGACGCCTGTGATGGATCTTCAACGTTAAATCAGGATGATGTCGGTAACAGATGTAAAGAAAATGAGCAAAAAAAAAATCCAGCCATGCTCAAAGCATTTTTTTCACTTAGAATATGAAAATCATGGTGTTGTGACATTTGTTGGGCTCTGTTCCAAACACTGTAGACGCAGAGTCGGGGTTTCTGGCACAGCGCTCGTTTAAACACATGAACGTATTAATTAACACACACATTTTTCCGTGTGGTCTCTCTCTCTCTCTCTCTCTCTCTCTCAGGTCTGTCCAAAGCAGAGACTCAGGCCTTGACAAATTACGGCAGTGGAGAGGACGAGAATGAGGAGGAGGAGATGGAGGAGTTCGAAGCTGGACCTGTTGATGTTCAAACATCTCTGCAAGCTTCTGCTGACAGACAGGTGGAGCAGGAGGTTAGTGTCATGGAGATATCTTCTCACCAGCAACCTTAGCTTCAATTATTCGACTTATTTTTCTGACCTTTGTGACTGTGCTGTGCCTCAGGGGACAACACGCAGTGACACCCAGGAGACCAAAACTGAACAGAAGAATTCAGATGATGAAGATGGTGAGGCCCTCTTGATATTTTCACTGGAAATTCCCTTCAAGCTTGAAAATGTCAGACTGGCTGTTTAGTCTGAGAGAAATCTTGTATTTTTAGACCTTCTATTGGTCCATCATCTTTTTTTTTTATCACAGAGGCTTTTTCTTTTTCGGTTTTGCAGAAATCAACAGCTCTGTCAGGGCTGTGGATTCCACAGAAGAGGAGCATGACATGGAGAAGTGCCAGAGTCCTGAGGAGGAGAGTAAAGATGGGGCAGCTGCTGCCTTAGAAGAAAGCTCCGTCTCTCATGGTCAGGAGGTCCCCAAGGAGTCAACCACCACTAGCAGCCCTGACACGGACTCACCCGTCATGATAAATGTAGATGTAAGTCCAAGGCTGAAGATATGCTCGGGATATTTTTGTTCATCCGAGCAGCAGAGGCACAGTTACTCGCCAGTAAAACACAGAGTACTTTGTTGTGTACTGACTTTATTCGTGTTGTTGATGCAGGAGATGGGCTCGGGTAACACCAGTCAGAAATCTGACGAGGAAGACTTTGTGAAGGTGGATGACTTGCCGTTACAGCTTACAGTCATGTGTGAGGTGTGTAACAGCTTTAACACTCGTTAGATTTTTATATTAAAAGGAGGGTGGTGTGATCTCGCTGTGAGAACTCCTAATGACTAACTGTTCTGTAGGAGGAGCTACAGAAGAGAATAGTGGAGGAGCAGCAGAATAACAACCTGTCTGTGGAGATCCTCAACGGGAACACTGAATCGCTGACTGGGCTGGTGGGAAACGCACACGCATTGAAGGAACCAGGTATGGATTTACAATCCTTGGCAGACAGTTTCACAGTTTTGTTTGTGTAGTTGCCAGATAGGCCCAACACTACATACACAAGCCGCTGGTTACCGTGTTTACATCCACATACCAATGAGCTGCTGTTTTTGTCTGTACATGAGCTGAAAGTCCAACCCTCTGAGAGTAAATTATGTTTTCCTTTTGTCTTTTTCAGACACCGTTGGTGCCCAGAGTGTGTAAAGATTTCTACCGATGTCTCAAGATCTACTGTTTTTAGCAACACTATGCTTAAACCCTCAATCTGTATTGATTGTAAGATTGTTGATTCTTTATCTGCTAGTTTTAAAGGAGCAAAGGCTCGTGATATTGGTCACAAGTTAGCTGTGACGCGCAACAGATAAAACTAAACATCTGCACATAATCAACACATAGCTCCTTTTACTCCTGAATGTTTAATGTGATTTATGGATAATCTGGGGAGGGGTCGTCTCTAAGCTGCTGATTACTGACAGTTAAGCCTCTGTTTGAATCTTTATATTACTGAAACTCCTCTTCAGATCCGCCTTAGTTTCTTTGTTGTTTGTGGGATCAGTTTGACATAAGTTGTGATTTTTAAAATGTTTTATTTGTCTCGGCCTGGCCTTATTGCTGTACAGCTCATCTTATCTGCACTTGATTCCTAATTATAAAGAGATTACAGTAGGATGGAAGTTCAGCTGTAGCCTGGCTGACTTCAGCTATTTGTCTCTCCAGCTTGAACACTTTCTTTCTTTATATGAGAGCTCAAAGCTCCGACTTAACTTTTATCCCTTCAGACACATCTTTATACCGTTTTGTTCTGTTAGTCGTTAATCTCCATTGATTTTTCATGTAATTAAAATGTTGACTACAGTAATAAGTTTTAAATAATAAAATGCTGGAAGTTTCAAAAAATGTTTGTGTTGACAAACTTTGTATATCTTGTGATTAACCATGTGGACCTTCCGTTGTTGTTGTTGTTGTTCAAAATACCTTCCAAGTCAGTTTTACCAAAGAAAAAGCGACCTTAGTGTAAATTGAATGTTACTTTAACTTACTGTAGTTTACACCAGCGCACAATACAAATACTGAGCGGATCAGTTGATATATCAGTTGTATAATTGATCTGTAATTTTTTCAAGCGAGAAAGGCCAAATATTCTTTGCCTCTACCATCCAAAATGCAACGATTCGCTGCTTTTTTGTGATAATAAACAAACCTTTTGGTCAAAACAAGACATTTGCAAACGGCACCTTGAGCTTTTTCCACCATTTTATCAACTAAATGTTGAAAAATAGTTTTATATTACATACTGTAATAATTAAAATTGCTGATGAAAAAAAATAATTAGGTGCACAAATCTAATAATTTAATATGCGAACAGCTCACGTGGTAAAAATGACACCAGAGACAGAACCTTAAATTTGAGAATGGTTTAATTAACTATCGTTGAAAATTAATAACGGAGCGGCCAGCGATGAGGTACATTTAACAGTATCACTGCAGAAAGTGGTCAGTCAGTCAGTGAGGTGACACAGACAACATAACTGTCAGCAACACAGGACTACAAAAGTCAGTGCTAAAAAAAGAGGAAGCACAGTGTGGAGGCACAAAATGGTGAGTGTGGGATGGATTTGAGGTTTTAACATAAAAAAGGTAAATAATTAACATTAACGTTTACAAGTGCATTCGTCTCAGGGGTCCCTGTGCCCGGAGTGAGCTCCACTGATAGACTCATCATGCAAATTATACACATAATTACAGTCAAAGATTTACTTTTGTACCGGTAGCCGTCACAACAGAAAAAAAAAAGTAGGATTTAGTATTTTCATCAAAGTATTCCTGAAAACAAACAATGTCAAAATGACGTCACTGTTGAGACAAACTTTGGTTCAGCTGATTAATCACTTGTGCAAACATTTAAAGGAACAAGTTTTGTTCCAGACTCAGCCGAGTCTCGTCTCCATCGCAGCTTCTCAGTGCAGATATGCATTCACAAACTGATCAGGGTTCAGCAGGTCGGCCGTTACCAGGGCATGCAGGGGTTCGGGCAGTCGCGGATGTACGACTCCAGGGTTCCCTCGGACACTTGCATCAGTGTTGTGTACGTCGTCAACTGTGGAAAACACAGCGACAGAAATGTATTTACACTGAACTGCAGCCTGATATCACCGAGCACATGTACCCGCCCAGATTCCACAGTCAGACTGCAAAATGCTAAATTATACCCAGGCTTCAGGAGTCACTCTCGTTGAACTCAGATGCAGGTTTTTCTGATTTGGACAAGAGCTGAAAAAAGTAAGAGCTGTGACTCACCTTGTTGAGAACTGGTTTGGTTGAGAGCACGTCGTACATGGTCTTCAGTGAGATGTTCTAAAAGAAAAAAAGGAAGAGATCAAAGGTGTCTTAACGCTCAGATTAAACAGGGAAGTTCCGCATCAGACTTGTAGTTAAAGCTCAGTCATGTGATATGTAGATCTAAAGTACATCTGAAGACATCTTAAGACACAGAATTTGTTCGGTTCTGTCACAAGGAGTTGGTTACATCAGCACTCACTTTCTGTGAAGTCTGGTTCATGCACTTCTTGGCAGGAGTTCTGCGATCGTCCAGGAACAAAGGCTCCTTCCAGTGGTCGTAGTTTGTCTCCAGGACGTACCAGCGGTCCTGCTTCAGGTCGATCCTGAAATACAATAATTCAATTTTAAAAAAAAAGCTCAACATGTGACAAGCAGCTAAACTCAGCATCTGATTTGTGAAATCGAGTTAAGTCAGGTGATCTGAAACCATCAGCTGCCATCACTTCCTAGTTGAGCAAGTTTCACAAGAAAAGCTGCGTCATTGGGAATTTGCAGCCACATGCACGACAGACTATATACAGAAAAGGTTACAATCAGTCATTCCTGGTTTAGGTTACAGGCTTTAAATGCTCTACACTGTACACAGTGAGCTCCAGTACTTACTCCAAGATATCGAGACTGAGCACCCTGGACCTGGTGATGATGCAGCCCTGGCCCGTCTGGTTTCCTCCGAGGATGAAGTAGGCCGGAGCCAGCAGCTTGGTCTGAGCCAGGCGGATTTTGGCCTCCTCGTAGCTGGAGAGAACGAGTTCAAGACTCATTGTTGGGACACAGAGCGGACTTCTGTCGCCTCGCACAGCGAGGCAGCGTTCTGGAACAAACCGCTTCAACTCTGTTGTTCTACAGAAGCTTAAAAACTTCCTTTCATTAAAATTCAACTGTTATCTTCCATTATTTTACTGTCAAATCCTGTTTGTTTCTTTCTCTATTGCTTTGAGTTTTGTTTTTTTTATATCTTGTCTCAATACTGTTTTATGTTAAGCATTTGAACAGTCTTGTCGCTGGACTGTGCGATACAGATTAACTTGCCTCCAAATTAATTACAGCCTTTTATTTAGGTACCCTGTGGAGCTTTTGTTCCAATATAAATATCTTGTTTTTTGTAGAGCATATCGCATCATCTAAATCCTTCAGACCTAACACACAAATGTTTCTGCCCAATAAAAACATTTGCGAAAACCCCTTTAGTCTTTTGAAACCTTCGTCCTGTACATCAGATCCTGGTGGTCCTTCTTTTATTCTGTTGCACCACAACTTGCAGCTAGAACACGAGACACTAATAATCCAGGGATCTGCTCGTACAAACATTATTTCGTAGCGACACAAGAGGCCAAAACACTCCACAGTATCCCTTTAAAATATCAAAAAGAGGAATACTGTACCTGTTTGCATTTTCGAGGACAGAGCGGGTGAGAAAGCTCATCCACATCCCGTCTCTCTTTCCCAAGATCCACTCCAGGATTCCTGCATGTGAACAGATTTAGATGATGATGACTTAGAAGACAAAACAAGGACAGTCTCTCTTAATATGTGTGGAAATACGCACCGATGTATCCTCCGTCCAGGCTGAAGCGTTCATTCATCGTCAGAGTGAACGCGTGCTGGGGGAGAAAGAAGAAACATCTTTTTCATTTTTTATTCTGTGCAGAAAGTACAAACAACTTAACAGCTGCGCGTGACGTCAAACAATGTTTTATAATGATTGAACCTTCAGTCGTAATTCTAAACGACTTACAGGCTTGATGCCGGTCAGCATGCCAACATATCCAGCAAAGTTTGTTGACTTGAAGACGGTCTGGTTATTTTTCTTGAAGTCGAGGTTGACCACCAGAGGCTTCAGCTTCTCACTAATGATCCACGACTTGTTTTTCACATCCCAGCTGTGAAGAGGCACAAGTCCGTCTCATGAGAGGGTTACTTTACAAGATCAGAGTCGAGCTTAAAAACTGGGATTCTGGGTGCGATTCTTACCCCATGAATAATCCAAAATCCAGATTTCTACCATGAAAAAGGTTACCTGTAAGAGCACAAAAGGCCAAAAGCCTGTTAGTACTCATTAAGCATTATTTCAAGTAAGAAAATAAATCTGATCCTGAAAGATGACCCACCTTTATCGTCTTCTGCAACAATCGATGTGCACACAGTGAACACCTCGTAGAAGATGTTGAACAAGACGACTTCACCTAGATCAGAAAATGGACGTCAGCGGGGCATTTTTTGTTTTAACGTCACTAAATTCAAAAAAGTTGAAAATGTTTGTGTTCTGTTACCGAGAGGAACTCCTGAAACGGCTGCAATTCCTTTGATTTCCTCACCAAAAGGGCTTGGGAGAGTGTCAACCATGAGAGGCTGCAGGACATGATAAAACACGGTGTCATAAAGCTATTTGTGGCAGTAAAAAGAGAGGCAGAGGCAGAGAGACAAAACGAGACGCACCAGCGTGATGTCGACGAGCTCGATCAGCTTCCCGCTGGGCACAAAAGCGTTGGCCAAGTCTCTGATGGCCTGAATCATGTTGACCAGCTTCAGAGAGAGAGATCAAGAGATATTTTTATGAGACTGCCGTCACATCTTCACGCAGCCCATGTGGACCAAACTATGAATAATTTTTTATAAGAAAAGTGGCTTCAGAATTGACCCTGACTTATTAGCCATGAAAACAAAACAACTTGACAGCATTCTTACTTCTGTTTTCTTGTCAGTAATCACAGCTGACCATCTCTTGTTGGGCGGTAAGTCGAGGTCCACCGTGTACCAGCTGACCCCTCCCTTGAACCTGAGCAGAAAGGAGTGTCTGTAAAACTACTGCAGCATGACAATGCAACTCATGATTTCCTTGAAATGACTGGTATCATGTCCATTGATAAAGGTATGATGCGTTCAAGTGCTGTTAGAAAAGTAATCTGACATTTATAAGACAGGAGACAGAAAAACTGATGTAAACAAGTAAAGCTTCTCAAAATTCGGACTTTTTTTTTTTACTTCCTCAAAATTTCTGACTTATTCTCCCCTTTTTCTCAAAATTTTACCATTTTTTCCCTTAACTTTTTAGATTATCTACAGTTTGCATCATTGTTGATTTGCAGATTAGAGGAAGAAAACTGTATTGTAAATGTATTCTCAACTAAATGCACACGTCTAATTTAAGAGATTTATAGGATACACCAGCCAGGCCAGTTGTTGTCTTTACACAACCATGACCAGTTTCTTTTGCTCTCTTTATTAAAAATAGAGATTGTAAGTAAGTAAGTGCCCATCATAGCTTCTGAGTGGCCACTTCGACATCTTCAATTTGCTTTTTCTGTTCAACTTAATGTCCAAAAGAATATATGTTAAGTTTGTAGTTATCTATATTTTTTAAAACAGGAAAATAGCTTCAGATTTGACAAGATGGAACAATGATTATTTAGCATTTTAGAATGATACATTTCATTTGTTCTCACAATTGTTAGCAGTTGTTCTTTGTAGGAACTTTATCCATTAATCTATTAGAACATTGACAGAGTCACAGAAGACGTTATATACTGTTCTCACAAGCTGGGCAGCACTTAGTGATGTGTGAACTGATATTAACACACTGATACAGTACAATTGGTGGACTAACTGATAAGTTGTTGATAAGAATTGGAACGACGCCTGAATGCACATTAACGTCACATAGAAACGCTTTATGATATTAGGTGTCTCAAACAAACAGCAGCCACAAAAAGGAAAACAAAACACATGTGAATTTGGATGCTCAGGTTTTCGAGGGGCAAGTGAAGGCATCTTTACATAAGTGGCAGTTGTAGTCAAAAACATATATTAGTGATTCACATGGCCGACAAACTACGCAGTTACTGTCTGCTCTTTCTTTGACGAGTGCAGACTTAATGTTACTTACGTAGGACCATTTGGTGGATACATTTGTGCTCGGCAGTCTTCAGTATACTGTAAATAAAAGCACAAACAAAGCTTACATGTAGTTAAACAACACGCCCAGGTAATGTCACAACACTGAGTTAAACGTCACGGTGAGACGGCGGGAAAATCGCTCACCGGCGGGATGAACTGTGTCGATGCGACGGCAAATAAAGCCGCTAAAGTAAGAAGAACACAGTGACCCATTTTGGAGGATTTCACTCAGACTGCTGTTCGTCCTGTGTCGGTTCCTGACGAAGTTTCATGCGGAAGCTCCTGCGACTGTTTATCTCGTGACAGTGACCTTATTTTGTGCACGAGAGGGGAAACCGGAAGCTCTAAACGAGACATAAAACACATTTTCTACAAATAAGAAACATAAAATTCAGGTTAAAGTGTGGCTAACACGAAATTATAATTTAAATAATTTATTTTGTTTGCAATTGAGCCACATTCTTGGACAACATTAGTAAAGACGTGATCTGGACACCCCTCTAAAAACAAGGCTAGTGGTTTCTTCCACACGGAAGTGAAGCTAAATAACATGACCACTCACATGGTTGGCTGCATTTATTTCCTCCTGTGACACCTGCACGTCTATAATAAAAAGTGTCTTTATTATCGGTTTCACACCGAGATGGAGTTAGTCTCAGGCTGGATATTGGACAGACATTTAGCCATTCTTTCAATAGCTACGACGTCATATGACCCAGTGACTTTAAACCAATGCTGAATTGTATTACTAAATGGGACAAATAAGACACATCTTCTATTTTACTGCTTCTTATATTTTATATTGTATATATTCTATCATATCACCACACACAGGACACCACCAAGTGGTTGTAGCAAACTGAACAGCATGTTTTTACAGTTTTGAGAAGCACAATATGGGTTTATTTGAGAATTATGAGGAGAAAACAAATGCAACTAGCATCAGTATTTGACTTGGGAAAGAGACCCAATAATCCACTATCATTCTCCAATACTGTACTCTACTTTAGCTATAAGTTGGCAACTATGTTTGAGGTATTTGTACTTAACTTTTACTGAAATATATTTATTTTTTTCCCCTCCACTATATTTATTTATAAATGGTTAGATAATAGTTCATTTTCATATTAAGATTTTAGTTGAGAAAACATACGAAAGTCTTATTATATACAATGCACTGTGATATAGCAAACAGTCCCATAACTCTGTGGAGCAGCTGTGTCAGGGGTCGAGTCAGCGTCTTGTTATCTGAAGGCCACTGGTTTGATTCCCCTGGTCTGCATGCTGAAGTATCCTTGGGCAAGACACTGAACCCCAAACTGCTCCTGATGTGCTGGTCGGCAACATGCATGGAAGCCACCGACATCAGTGTGTGAATGTATGTGTGAATTACAGTTCGCTTTGGACAAAATGAATGTAAATGTCTAGGATTTGTTTGGCTCCACCGAAACAAAGATCACTTCTCAAAAACGACGGTTACATTTCACAATGACACAAATGTACAAAAGTTTAAAGAAGCCCAATGTAATGCAAAAGAAGAGCAATTACGATGACATTTTGTTTTTCCCTTTATCATCGTCACAGATTTATCTAGACTGTTCTGATGTGAGTTGCCAAGTTTTGGCTGTGGAGTTGTTTGCTT
>CAEMYA010001996.1:1109290-1126779 GCA_903131615.1 Diplodus sargus
GAGTCAGCGTCTTGTTATCTGAAGGCCACTGGTTTGATTCTCCTGGTCTGCATGCCAAAGTGTCCTTGGGCAAGACACTGAACCCCAAACTGCTCCTGATGTGCTGGTCTGCAACATGCATGGAAGCCACCGTCATCAGTGTGTGAATGTATGTGTGAATTACAGTTCGCTTCGGGCAAAATGAATGTACATGTCTAGGATGTGTTTGGCTCCACCGAGACAAAGATCACTTCTCAAAAACGACGGTTACATTTCACAATGACACAAATGTACAAAAGTTTAAAGAAACCCAAAGTAATGCAAAAGAAGAGCAAATGCAATAACATTTAGTTTTTCCCTTTATCATCGTCACAGATTTATCTAGACTGTTCTGAGGTGAGTTGCCAAGTTTTGGCTGTGGAGTTGTTTGCTTTTTCTTAAATGCAATGGAACAAGCTTCAATCAGCAATCAGCTTGTGGCACTCAAAGCGCCAAAACTCCCAACAGCACTGCAATCCTCATTTCACTCCTTGATTGCGATCCTGTATTGACAACTGCAACTGTTTTTTCTTTGGTCTCCCTTCTCATGTATCGTCATAAACTTGGAAGCTGGTCCAGTAGTCTGCAGCCTGCATCATTACCAGAACTCCCTGCATAGAAACATATCACTCCGGTTCCTCAGCAGCTTCACTGGCACCCTGATAAGTATTAGTTAGCTGATTCTTCTCACCTTTAAAAGGCCTTTCATAACCTTGCTGCTCTGTATCTTCCTGAACCCTTTCAAACACAGACCCCAGACTCAGATCATCTTCTGCCATCAAACTTACTACACCATCTGTCTGCTTGAGCACCACACGGTCCAGAAAGCCTTCAGCTGCTCTCCCCACGCTTTTGGAACTTTCTCCTGTAAGACACCAGAAATACAAAATCCTTCCTCCAAACACACAAACTGGCATACCGTCTAATTCTGATTTTTTTTCTTTAAATCACGATTTTATAACTTATTGTTTGATTTTATTGATGTTTGTGGGTTTTTTGCTTGGTCTTGTAAGGTGCTTAAGTAAAGTGCTTAGTTAAATTCCATCACTCACACCTACAAAGTCTGGTTGAGTAATTCCAAAAACATGAACATAATCAAAAACATAATCCACATTTAACAAGCAGGTGCTCCACAGTACAGCAAAGTGAATCCTTGACACAGAACATTTGAATGGGTCTTACTGTTAATGTCACCATGAGGATGAATCACAACCACCAACAAAACTGATTTGACCATGTCATTTTATTCAAAATACAAAAACAAACTGTACACTAAATGTAAGCAGAAATGGCCAAATCTATAAAATCAAGACATTTACAAAGACATGATGGCAGTGATCTGTAAAGTTGAGTCTTCACTTGCAGTACCTGTCTGCTTTCATTTTGCTTCTCCTGTAAAGAACACAAGAAGACGACATGTTACCTTCAGAGTCACAGTGTGTCAATACTGTGTTCAATCAATCGGCTATCTGTTATCATTAGGTCAATATCAACGCCCCCCCCCCAAAAAAATTTGAAAAGTGACTTTTTAATGATAAAGATAGAACTGTGTTGGTATAATTAATGATAACTGTTTGTTTAACACAGTCGGTGGATGTGCAGCTTTGTTTGTTGCTTCTGTTGACAAACACATATGACAGCTTGCATAAATTCTCACATATTCCAGTTGTTACTAGTGCTGGGGTGATGATGTGAATATGTTTCTCAGTTCTTTATAATGACAGAACAAGGCTCCCTGAGCTAATTGCCTTCCCTGAGCTTTCATTTGTTCAAGTAACACATCTGCTGCAAAGCAGACATAAAAAGCTGAATGGAGGCTGGACCAACTGGAGCGAGCGTTACACTGCTATGTATGATTTTAGTCTGGATCAATTAAAAAAACCCACTCCAATAAAGAAACATACTTTGGAAATGTAAAGTCGTCGACGTTTTGAATTTCCTTTTTACTCAACCTTTCAGTTTTAGCTTAACTTTTTAACTGGATTACTTTTTTTTGTGTGTCTTTGATGTATTTTAAATTAAGCCCAAATTTGAGCAAATACCAGAAGTGAAAACGGCTTCTGTTTGGTTTTAATACCTGCTTGGATAAATCTCCTTTACACATGAAAGAACATTAAAGGAAGAGAGTGATAAAAAGAGAATAATATCGAACAAGCTTATTTTCACACCTGTCGAGCAATTCTTCGTGGAACTTCCCGTCTGTTCTGGCTCTCTTCAGTGAGGAGGCGTCGCCCTCATTAACCCTGAGCCGCCGATCTTGAAAACTCTGAAACTTCTTCCTGTGATTCAAACGGCAACAACAATCAAGAGTATTAACAAAAGGATGTGCAAAGGTAGATGACACTCCTCCCCATTAACACACAAAAGCACTGACATTTTCACCACTTATCCTCCTCCGAGAACTGACACAGAGACGCTAAATATTTGAAAATATCCTGATAATGAGCGCAAGAATGAACTAAGGCACTGAATGTTGACAGCGGCAGCTAAATACCAATAAGATGAATTGGTAATCCGACTAGCCGCCACAAATTAACATATTCCGCTCCTTTATTCAGGTATTCAGCTGAGGCTGAAAGTTTTATCAGGGATAACAGTGGAATTTATTAATGAGGGTGAAGGAATATCCTCTTTAATAATAACAATTTCAGCTTTAAATAAACTATGCATGTTTATAAAGAAGCCCTGGCAGAAATGTAGCGAGGTATCACTGCACTCTTTTATCGGCTGAGAGGAATTCATCCTCCCACTGTCAGTGTGAACCTTCATGAACATTTTAAATGCGCAAGGGAGAGCTTAGAGTAATCTGTTTTTCTAACAGAAGTGATCTTAACAATATATTTAAATATCTACCGCAACAGCGCCATAAACAACAGAGGCACCCAGTCAGAAACTTCCTTGATATTTAGTTTCTCTTCGCTCTGCCTGTGTTTTATGATTCCCAGGCTGCATTCCATCCTGAAAGGCATTTTAGACGCTAAACACTACATCAAGACACAGGCTCAAGGGCAGCCATTATCAACATGTCAACATGATGAGTCCATTTCCCCAGCATTCATCCAAAACAATAATAGAGCCGCAACACAAGCCAGAGCATGCCAAGCAAAAAAACCCCAGCTTCAGACGTATTGCCTGGGACTTAATAGGCCGCAGACGGGCCGTATATAAAACACTTGCAGCATCGGAAGCTGAAATGTAGCGCTGCCTGCTCCCTCATCCCACACAACAGCAGACCATCAATCGCATCTTTAAAAAAGGCGCAGGACTGATGAGGCAGGTCGCTTCGAGGCTCAATCTCTTATCTGGGGATGTGATTTTGTTGTCAAAATCTTATCGGTGCACACCAACACAATGTGTAGATAATGGGAAGGAAATCACTGTTTTTCCTCCGCACTCAGATTGAAGTGCTTTGGCACTTCTATCAAACGGGGCTGAAAGGTGTATTACTTAAAACGTAAAACGTCAAGCTGTTGTGAAACATGAGGTGTAATTATTGACACAATGTGACAACAGCTTGAAGACAAATAGCACTTACATGAAATCACTGCAAACAACTAAAACAATAGGGGTGTAACAATTCACGGGCATAACTTTAAAACTCTTTTTTGTAATTCTACCCAGTATTCAAAACATAATATTCCCTCCATGCTCACAATGTCATTACAACATCTCTAATGACAACTAAGCATCTCATCTGCTGAGAAAGGCCAAAGAATCTGATTGAAAGCTTCGGAAACACGAAGTGAGTCGACCTTGTGTTAAAGAAACCAATAAACCCAATATTAAACTTGATATCCCTCTATAAATATATACAAAACATAACAACACAACTATAATCTAAGATCATCAGATCTAGAACCTGCATCAAATTGACACCAGCCACCAAAACACGCCTGATACTTCTCATCAAGATCAACGCATTACCGATCTATCTCGCAATGTTCCATTCAGTAGCTTGTGTGTAATCCTGCTGACGACCAATCACCAACTGATGCAGAACATTTATTTCCATTTTAATTATTGTTTACATGTGTTTATTTGTCCTGACTGTTTCTGCATGTATTTAACGTTGTCTGTGATTTACACACTGTGTGAACATGTTGACCGGAGAACGTTTTTCATGCACCTGGTGACATTCGAACACGTGCGACAATTAATTTGTCAACCACGTCAAGTCCAGGACTAAAAGCCATGTTTGTAAATCTATAGGTGGAGACATACTGTCAGAAAGGAGTTCACACGCTGTAATTTGTGCACATTAGCGGCACTAACGAGCCTAGAAGACGGTGACAGACAGTGAATATTAAAGTTTAATGCAGAGAGAACCCAACAGGGTTTTCCTTCATTAGTTATTGATCGGGCTGCTTTGCATGTTAAGTCGGAGCTAAAGTAATCACAGCAGAGGTTACGTACACATAGTTGACCTCGCACGACTTCACATTGCCCCTGTCCTCTTCTGCAATGTCATCTTTACGCTTGGGCTCTCGCTCCGCAGTCGATCTGATCTGTTCATCATTCAGGGGACAAAAACAACAGAAAGAAGTTTTGCATTAAATATCAATACCTTGAACTCCCCCCTGTAGCGAGGTCACAAACATTTACCCCTTCCATCGCCACTGTCAGGACCCCACAGAGATTGCGTGCTTAAAATGAAAGGATTAACATGCATCCTTGTGGAAGGGCACAATTTACACATCACCTTCAGCATCTCGTCATCCCCTGCTGTCTTGCTCTTCGCCACGATGTCCCCACTGTCACTGTAGGAGATGAAACAGCTATTTGCTGCCAGGAGAGCCATTTTGCCCTGAGGCAGAACAGAAAGAAGACAGTGGAGGAGGCAGTAGATTAGATAGAATTGCGGTGGGATTGGTTGTTGTGACAGGCATGAAAGGTTGCCTGATATTTGATGTAAGAGAGTCTCAAGGTTGTGCCGGGCAGGTTGTTTATAGGTTCAACAAAGCATCAAGGCGAGCGGTGCGCGACAGTGATAAGGTAGACGCATTCTGCATAATGAATTAGCTGTTCCCGACGACAACAAGCCGCTATCTCTCACGGGCTAAACTCCAACCAGCCACGATGCGTGAAAGTCTAAAATATCGGTCCCTTATTAAATGATGTGCAAAAAAATATTATATTCTAAACATTTTCAGGCATATGGGCACGACTAGAAATAGGAAAATACGTAGATGCAAATACATTTTAATAAGTAAGAGTTATGGAATATTGAATCATCCATCTTTGTTTTATACATCTGAGCCTTTCTTATGCTCAGGTGTGCACTAAACTACAGGTATCAGCCATGAGTAGTAGGTATTTATCGGTTATTGGTAACTGCTGAAAAAAAAATCCATATCACGCAACCTGAATACGAGACCTGTTTCTTTGTTATGCCAATTTACCTGCTGGCCGAAAGGGTTACATGTACACACGCACCCAGGAAAAAGACAAACTACATAAAATACAACTCACCTCCTGAAAGACTGGTTCCCATTGTTCCCTGGAGCCAATGGCATCGGAGCGCCCCACCACCAAACCCTCAGAGTTGATACCGATGTACTTGCCATATCCAGACTTCAAGGCTATCCTGCAACAGCAAAACATTACCAAATTAATTCTTCAGATGGAGTGCACTGGCACAACCTTTACAATGCCTTTAAAAAAAAGAAAAACATAAAAAAGGCTGGTCTGATGTTTATTGGGAAAGCCAATATGTGTTACTTCTGTGGCTATACGGAGTTGCTTTGTCTTCAGGACAGGAGAGGTTAAATAAAATCAGCAGAGTTCACCCGAGATCCAACAACTGAAGAAATCGCTCCAGTCCTCCACAAAGAGAGGCTCGAGGGGCTCATGGAAAGGTGAATTACTCTTGAACATCTCCACACAGTAAAAAGCCTCTGCAGAAGCCTGGTATTAAATCTGTTGGTGAAGCAAAATCTGTGGATGCAAATACACCGTGTTTTGTCTCTGTGTTCTCACCTTGAGTCTGACACCTTGATGGCAGTAAACTGTTCTGGAGGGTCGGGTCCTTCATCCTCTGAAACATATCAAACAATATTTGCCTTTTAGAGATTTCATGTTTTTTTACGGTTTTTGTGCAAATGTCTTCATTTTGGTTCACACACAGAAATAATAAATTTTTTGTTGTGTTTTGTTGAATTTTCTCTAATATAAGTTTGACCTGTAACCCAGCTCTGGACACTGATCTTTCAGCTTTTTCCACATAAAAACATAATTTAGTATTTCATTAACTGCTTTGTAACAGTTATTGCAATTAGTGCCACATTAAAATGTGCATAATTTCTTCTCACACCAACGTTCCTTGAGAGCTGCCTCCCATTTTAGTTATGCATTCTTGTAATTAATAATTCAAACCCTCTGGCTAGGTAGTGCTGCGCTGATCTGGGTCCAATTCGCCAGCAACCAGACATGGAACAAACTGTTGTGCTGCATTTAAATGCTTGCTTTATTTTAAACTGACGTCTCTTGGGGTTCTTCACGATTTCACAAAACTGATCTGCCTGTAATTAGGTCACTTCCTGACCTTTAAAATAAATCAAACTTCCGCATAATTTCTAGTGCTTCAGACAGGGTTCAAGTCAAGGGAGCGCAGAGCCTGCAAGGCGATAACGGGAAAAGCATTAATAAACTAGAGGTAAAATGTGACATAAGATGCTTTTTCAAAAAGCTAATTATCTTTGCAATATGTCAGATAGTGACCCTCAGAGCCGGATAAGAGAACATCAGTGTGTTTCCTCTGACCTGCAGGTGAATGTGGATATCTTTTTCAGTTTTCTAAAATGCTGCATCATCCACAGCGTGGCTCCTATGCAGACGAGCCAGTCAGGAGGGGGAAATCTGTAATCTCTGTTTCTATACCGCGAGCTCGCATCCTCTTTCATCTCCTAGAAACAAGATTATGTGCATGCCGAGGACGGGGAGCCAATTGGGATGTTTCGATCTCCCAGCCATTTTCACTGGTTCTCACAAAACGTGGGCAGAATTAATTGTTTGTAGTGACTGAATGAGCACCGCTCCTCAGAAGTGCCTGAAGGCAGAAGTGAGTGAAAGCTCCAAGTTAGCTCTGTCCTTACCCTCAACTCAACTCAACCCCTGTTCAGCCTTTTTCTGTCTGGTGTCTGGATTTACTACTTAAACACTTACTGCTTTGTAGACTCCATCCTCACAACGCCTGGAGCACAGAACAGTAAACGGTACCTCAAAAGTTCTTCAAGTATGTCCAACTATGGGATAATCGCAAAAATTCAGAATTGCATCTTCCAGCTAACATCCTACATGGGGCTATTATTTCATTATGATGCTATTCTCCCTGGTAGAGTCCCAATCTTTTCTCCTGTGCGACACACATTATCATTGGTAAGGTTGAGTGACACTGATCGTCAAAATCACAAATGATTCGTGCCAATATTAGTATGTAAATGACAAAGAAGAAGTGTCACCTTCACATTGGAGAAGCTGGAAACAAAAAAAATGCAGCGCTTGATAAATGTTGAAAATGATTATTTGATTATTATAATAGCTTCTTATTACTTTGCTCTTGATTTACTTATTATTAAATGAACTATTGCAGCCCAAATTTTAAAACATTTAAAATGAAGACCTTGATTAGTAATTTTGTTTGTATTGATTAACTGGACAACACCATTCTGAAAATGGTGTTCCAAAACAGTAACATTGCTATAAAATTCAGCTTAAAGTACAGTAGTATTGAATCATTGCCCAGACAACCAGTGAAGACTATTATTTTGTTGTTCTGCAACAAGATATCCTTAATTAAAAAAGACTTCCAAAATGTGTATTTATCTGGTTCAGAAATGCTCCTGGAATGAAAAAATTAATTGTTGAAATCTTTGCAAAATCCGATTGTGAAGACTGAGAGTCTTTGGCAATTATACCGAGTGCGAAGACAGAAATATGACCTTGAGCATCAACACAGCAGTTCTCATGCACAGAACTAAATGTTTGGAACAACTCTGTACCGTTGTGTGGCGCGCCGACTGTGAAGAGCCCGCTGTCCAGGGCGTGGATGTACGAGTTGTTCTGCATCTCTATGGCAATCATTCCAGTGATTTCCCCGAAGCTGCCGACAGCCCACCAACCACCTGGTGAGAAAACCCCAAGGTGAGAGCAGTAACATTAAGGCTCAGAGTCCACGCCGAGGTCAAATTGTGGAGCAACAGAAATAAAGTTATGCTTCTAAACTCTATGACATACAGTCAGGGTGACACTACAGCAGCATTAGTACTGTAAAGAGGCTCCAGGCTGTTGGAGCATCATTTGTAACTATAATCTACATTTAAACTAAATGACTACCTTGAACCAAAAGTTGTCAAACAGAAGTATAAATCACTCTACAAAAGGTCTTTATATTTACATTTGAAATAACTTTTAACCACAACTACACCCAAGTTGTTTCTGATACTCCGAGTAATCAGTGCTTAATTTTTTTAAATGATTATCAGTCTAGAAGCAATCTAGATTTCAGCAAATGTCAGATATTTCTATAAACATTCTACAAAACTAAGCTTATTTCCTCCTATTATTTCACCCTTATTGTCTCATACATCTACAGTACGTGCTACAAGAATATTCACTTTCGTAATGACAGGTTAATGGGACAGAAAATTTGGTTGCAACACAGATTCGAAAACAATTAGGACGATGCGTTACACATAAATTAAAACAGAACTGAATGATTTGCAAAGCTTTTCGGCCTACATTTAATCAAATACAGCACAAAGAAAATGTTCAAACTGAAACTATAAGCTCATTCTCAATGCAATGCCTGCAACACCTTTCAAAAGAGTTTGGACAGGAGATTTTTTTACCCCTGTGTTACATCACCCTTTCTTTTAACAACACAAGAGAGTTTGGGAAGTGAGAACACAAATTATTGACTTTCTGAAACTGAAATTCTTTCCCCTTCTTGCTTGATGCATGACTTCAATTGCTCAACAGTCCAGGATCTCTGTTGTTGACTTTGTGCTTCATAATCTACCAAATATTTTCAACAGTCTGGAATTATATCTTCCTTAGACCGGAAGACAATAAAGATCTATCTATCTATCTATCTTTGTTGACACATTAATTTGCATCAGTCCTCCCCGGTGGAGTTGGCTGAGTTTCTGGATGTTAATAATGAATGGCTTCTGCTTTACAAGGTGGAAGCTTAACTTACATTTGTAGTTGCAGGTGTAACTGTGTTTACAGACAGCTGTTTTCCAAACTGCTCAAGCCCATGTAGTTATATCTTGTACAACTGTGTCTGTTTTTAATGCAGTGCACTGGGGATCAAAGGTCAAGGGGAATGTTGGTTTATGCCTTTTGATATTACCCCTTCCATACCTAATCATGATATTCTCATGTTTACCTGTGGAATGTTCCAGTCAGGTGTTTCTTTTCAAGCATTCTACAACTTACAGAGTCTTTTGTTGCCCCATCCCAACTTTTTTGATACATGTTACTGGCATCAAAATCAGAAAACAACAAAGTCAGAACATAAAAAATATTTTCAATTGAATACAGGTTGAAAATTATTTGCAAATCATTGCATTCTGTTTTTATCTTTGTGTTAATGAGCGGCCTAACTTTTTTGGAATGTATACCTACCAACAACATCAGGTTTTTGTTCTTCATCTTCAGCTTTTCTCTTCCTATCCTTATTCTTCTTCTTTTTCCTGTGAAAATAGACAACAACACATTTTAAAAACGTCCGCATTTTTAATGAGCTTGCGAAATGTTTAATTAAACTTTGCAGGTGGGTCAGCTGATTTGTGGAAAGTGAATACATTTTCCTTGATAATGCAAGTGTGCGGACCTTAAAGTCAACCAGAAACCACTGAGTGATCATTAAGTTGTTGTTGTGTGTTTTGGTTCTAGAGCAGGTCTTTGACTAATATTTTATTTCCTAAACCATATAAACAAACTCTCTTTGATTTCATGGCTGAATAAACTGAGTAAACAAACCGACTTTAAAAATGATGTCTAACAACAAAGTGAATGATGTTTTTAACTTTATTACTTTGTAAATTATTCCCTTTACACACTAAATGCAGAGCTGTCTCATAAGTGATACAGAACAAGAGGCTGAAGTACTTTTATCTATTTCTTTACAGTGTAAGTTAACCTATTTGCTTTTTATTTTCCATTCAAATGATGGGACCGTTTGTCATCTATTTTTACTTGGACTTAACTAATATGCTCTGACATAACTTTACTAGATAGAAACATTACGGTTAGCTACGTCAAATCACCATATTTCACATTTCTGACATCATCTGCTGCTTAAACTACACTCGGACAAAGTCAGGTAGTTTGTTTAAAGTTGGATCACAGTTGTTGTGTTTGGCTAATGGCTAACCACAGAACAGGAGGAGGGCTAACGTGTTAGCTAGCTACAGCTAACTTGTGAGAATGATATTTAAGATCGGCGGCAGCCTTTTTTATGAGAGTAGCTGACAGTCTTTTATATGCAACACTCACTGAGGATTTAGTGGGTAAATGTCTACATACAGACTGGTTTAATCAAAAATACGCAGTAAGCTAAAGCAGCAACGGTTATTTGACGCATTAGCCGTTAGCTAGCTTTAGCACAACAATGATGCAAACCTAGTTAGTGAGCTGCGAATACAACTAAAGCTAATAGTGATTAATGGTAGTGAGTAAAAGACACACTTACCCTTTGTTAAGACCTTTTAAAACCAGTTTGGTTGATTTCACGCGAGAATATTCAGCCATTGCTTCACCCAGTGGTTAGCACGGCTACTGAATAGTGTGCAAAATCGTGTTTCCTGACTGGGGAAACGACAACTACGGTGGCCGCGGAGGCACACTCGAAGTCGGATCCGAACCTAATTGAAACAGTCGGACCAAAATCTATCCCACTACCTACTTAAAACTCAGGGAATTCATGCATATGATACTTAAATACACACATAACATTAAATTGACTTAAAATAGAGATACATGTAGCCCTTAAAGCAATACTACAGTCACTAAAACACTGTAATCTGACAGTCCTGCACAGAATATAATTACCATTTGGTGAAATAGTTTGTAATTGCTGTTGACACACACTGCAATAGAGGTGTTGAAACCTTTTTGCATTGATTTTGCTGACTTTAAAGTAAGTTTGGGGATGATATTTCATCACCTGTGAACAGATACTGAAGCTCCATTCAGAGTGAATTGGAGGTATCCAGGCAGACAGTCATACCCTCACAGTGTTTTCTCCTAATGTGCACCTTTGGGTGATTTTTAAATATCCATGCTAGTCTAATAAACAGTCAAGTTGGAGAGAGGAGAGAATGATGACTGCTGACGTTTTGACACCCCGTGCATCACATTGAGTAAATGTTTCTTTCATTTATCAGATTTAATCATAGCAGATCATTAATCATCAATTATTATTACATATACTAGGATTGAGGTCAGAGTCGGAAGAATCTGCATTTGTTAAATGTTAAATCTTCCCTGAGTCAAACCTGGAGACCTTTCCCTCTATCGCAATCAACTGGTTGGCGGTCAGTGGGGTTGAGCACAAGGATTTTTTGGATGGTGTCCTCAAATAACTGTATATGCTAATGACCCAATCAGGAGCCTGTGGCAGGAGGTAATAAATCACTTGTGGACGCTGTCAAGAAGTAAAATGAATTAAGACGGTGGCTTGTGTTATCTGTTCACTGCAGTAAAATTCAACTAGTAAGAACTCAATCATCGAACAAAAAACAGTGGACAGAGTGTAGGAGAACTGATGAGGGCTGCCCGAAACCAGCCAGACTCGCCGTAATAACTCCAGCACAACAACATGTCTTAACCGATGCCGGAGAGAAACTACTGTAACACCCCAGTGAGACTCCTGGTGTTGCTGCACGGGAGGAGAAAAAAGTTGTCTAATGGAAGATTAATCTGGTCAGAAAAGTCTCATAAGCTTTAGGGAAGTTAGCCAGTGGGGTTTACAGAAGCCATGAATCAACATTTTACCCCGCCTGAGCCGAATCCCACTCGTACTTCCTCTGTCATTTGTCAAATTCAATGAGACTCTGACAGCAGTCCCTGTTGCTGATGGGATTAAACAGTCATAACTTGCACTGAGAGAGCTGAGTGGTTAAACCCAAAAGTACTTAAAAAGAGCTGAAGGAAGACGGTGTCAAGCAAAACGGTGACACACAGCACCTGATGGATGACGCCTGATTCTGCAGGTTAATTTAAAGGCGCCACTTTTTAACATAACACCGTCCATAAAGGGTTTCTAGGCTGCAATAAGGCCACAATACATTCATTATTGAACAATAGTGAAATGATCAGTCATTAATGTTCTATTTAGATAAATGTTAATTTGTTTTCATTATTTTCCAATTACCCATTAAACTTGTTTTTAATCCTTGAAGTAAATCAAGGATGCTGAGCTTACTGAGTTTAAAGATAATATTTTTCTCAGGTCTCGGGCTGAATAATAAGACACAGATGATAACGGCAGGAACAGCGTGAGGCGATGCAGTATGTTGGTTTAGTTTCTAATTTGCTAAGCGACGGTTATACATACATAGGCTACATATATACAATCCCCGTAATCCCGGAGGCAGACTGAGGAAGATCTCCATTCGTCACAAAAACATTTTATGGGACACTGCTCCTCCTGAGCTTTGATTTAAGGGTCTGTATTATAAAATAAGAAGACAATACAGGTTGTGCAAGGAACCAAATGTCTTACTTATTAGTCTATGATGGTCTATGAAGCATTAGTAAATCATTTTAAAGTAAATAATGAAGACATTAGTTTGAACTGTGTGCACCGTAGAGCCGCAAGCATAACAAAGCTTGTTTTGTTTAGGTATTCAAAATTTAACTTAACTTCAACATCACCAGCTGTGCTGAGTCGAGCGGCTTGAACTCCTCCAACAACAACATGAAGGATGATAAGTTATGCAAATAATTAAACAGTGCAACACTTTTCACAGTCTTAATGTTCAGAACTGTCATCCGGTGAAGGATGTGTTAATGCGGGACACTCCCATGTCCTTTGTGTCTTTCATGTCCTTGTTAAAGTGCCTTTTGTCTAACAAGTCTGGCTGCTCCATTAGCTGCCTTTCAGCTGTGAAAAGGCCCATTTATCATCCTTTATGTACACTGTACAAAATCCACAACAGCACTAACATGGAAAAGCTCCTTCTTGTTTAGGTGAAGCGTTATTCTTGCTCATTTTTAACCCTAGATTAGCACCGCAAGTGATGCAAAAATTTGCAGATGTCTTTTATTGAAGGCAACTTGTGTTTGATTCTACACTGATCCAAACTGACATTATTAGATGGATTTAATATTGATACTGTTTGTGAAGCATGCATTTGATTTCTTTTTCTTTTTCAAGAGTTGTGTTTAAGACATTTACAGAGGCGGAACATTTCGTAGTTTGAAATGAACTTTTCACTTCTCTCAGGTGGCAAAACACTGTTTCTTAATTGTCTCAAACATATCTTTGATATTTTGAATCAGCTGATTCGTCCTGATACAATATATCAGCAACAGATGATGTCCTGTGATCCGTCAAAATGTTCAAATATCAAGTTAAATATATCTTAACATCTTTCCCTGAGTATGTATCCCAAATACTTTTGTCTGCCGATTAGGAAATGGTAGCAAATGTTAGCACGCTGCACGAATATGGAAACAATTGCAACAGTTGCAGCCATTTTTTTTCCCCCATCATGTTGGGGGACTTAAGAGACAGGCAGAGTTGGACATATGCAGACTTTTGGTGCATAAACATCAGAAACACTAGATCCTGCGGTTAATGCCGTCTGTCACTAGACATTTCTTGTCTATCAAATGACCTTAAGTCAAACATGGTTCCAGTGGTCACTGCGTTCCTCCAGGGTTGTCCCCCCTCACAGAGGAAAAAGCGTATCCGCTTGGGATTCTCACAATCGCTTCTCTGTTCTTTGCAGATAATGTGGTTCTGTTGGCTTCATCAGACCCTGACCTCCAGAATGCTCCGGGGTGGTTTGCAGTCAAGTGTGAAGTGGTTAGGATGGAGGCAGCATTTGCAAGTCCGAGGCCGCCGTTCTCCTGCTGGGAAACATTGGATTTCTTCTTCCAAGTTGGGAGTGTGTTGCTGTATAAAGTGAAGAGGTTCAAGTATCTCACAGCAGCCCAGTCGCCAGGATAATATGTCGGCTGTTGATGTATCTGCGAACCAACGATATGTTCACATTCGTACGTGTTATAGGTCTACGTACAGCGTTGACATTTCTACGAGATCAAGTTCACAATACATGTTGGGAAGTGGAGGGTTAAACATCAGGACATCAGGCCGTGTTTATGGTATTTTAAGCTAAAACACAATCTTTTCCTGACCCTAACCAAGTGGTGTTTGCGTCTAAACCTAACCAGACCATAAACACAGCACTGCCACACCATAGAAAAAGAAAATCGAACTTAAAAAAATGTAAAGTTCCAACATAAAACATTTTCTACGGTTTGCAGAAATGCACATTGCCCATGTACATTCTGGTGACTGGGTTGTTGTGAGGGAGGGTAAAATGAAGCGTAACGGTCACGGGTGGATTGGTGCGGCGTCGGCAGTAATTCGAGCGACTTATCGGACCGTGGGAGCTGAACTGGAAGGTAAAGCTTTTTCGATTTTTACCAGTTCTAAATGGACGGATGGGCATTAAATGGTTCCTGCGCGTTGTTACATTGCACAAGCTGATGAGGTCTTTCATTTCAACACCCTCAAACATCTTTTAATTATTAGTCTTAGTTTGTTTGCCCTCTCTCTCCCACTCTTCGGTCTCTTTCAGCTGTTTTTCTATCTTTATCCTTCTCCAAAAAAAGAAAAGAAAACGACTTACTTATGAAGTCACTTCTGTCACCCTGACCCCCCCCTCGTCCTACATCTGTCACGTATAATCCTCCAGTGGGGATTTAGGTGATAGAAGGTTAAGTTGCTGACAGTGTGGAGCAGGTGTTTTCATAAGTGGCAGCGTGCTGTTACATTGCACTATGGCCGCCCTCTCACTTTGTCAATGTCATCGCTCCTTCACGATGTGCTTCCTCTGCTTTCACGGTGTGTGTTTGTACAGACTGTCGAAGTTTATGATGTGGACGTCAAACCCCCGAGAGCGCGAGACAGATGAAGATGGATCAAGTAGCTCCGTGCCCCGGGGCTGCTTAGTTAAAAATGGTGTAATGATGTAATTTCCTGAGAGTGGCACAGGGGAGGAGAGTGAGACGTTGGACAGGTGGAGAATTTAAATGTATGGCCTATTTAAGCCATCCAGTGTATGTAATGTGTGGTTATTTTCAGCCCATATTTCACTTAAATTGATGACAATATTCAGGCCGGACGAGAAATAAATCACGGCACATAAAGGTCCACGTATGGGCTTAATTAATGACAGTGATTAAATCATATTTATCAATCCATTATGGCAGTTTTTAAATAATACCATGCAGGTTTCAGCAATGTATTCAGGCCTCACTTGACTAAAATTACCTGTCACACGGTAATTACTTGATGGAATGTTGCATCGCAGGTTGTGATTGAACGCGGAATGAATAAAGGGGAGGGCGAGAAAGTGCCCAGCATGCACACTTATTCTTCTATCATTAAGGGAAAGGCGCAAGAAACGTTTATTAACAAAAGACACACGAGTAAAAAAAAGATTAACCTGAGAAGTGCAAGGAGAGCTATTTATCCTCAGATGAATAGAGCGCCCGCCTTAATACGTTTCATGGTGGACTGGACGACGGTATTACCAGGCTTCATGGAGCTCTGGCTCTGGAAATTGACTACAGTCTACAGTCATTTAGAGGTCTTATGGCAATTTCGCTGCAGGTTATGGAAGAGAGGAGTTCAGCGAATGGATAAACACCTGTGACATTTCCTTTCAGCACTACGCATGTTGAAGGCAACAGTTTCCACGCCACCTTTCTGGCTATTTTTCTACAGCCTCCTCCGAGGAAAACTCTCTCTGCACTGTACGCTCTTCAGTCCTTAATTCACATGACTGACATGCTCCACTGGCTTAATTTGAAATGTAGATACTGACTTCCTGATATAATTGAATTACAGTTTACTGATAATGCGCCGCACAAATGTGGTGCGAATCCACGGACAGTTCCTTGGCAGGCTTTCACTGCTGATTGCTAAATAATGCAGCGTGATTGGGCCGTGTTAAAAATGACACGTGCGCCGCGGTTCGCTCTCTTTGTTGGGGAAGTTGAACTTGAAGCATAAACTCGTACTATCAACGACCTCTTTAGAGCATATGTTGCTCATCAAGGTTATGGAGGAAATAAAAGATGTTGAAAACTTTTACAGCCTTTTACAGCCTCCTGCCCTTGGGGAGCGTGTTCGATGCCAGGTTTTATATATATAAAAAAGGACGCCGGTCTCTGTCTAATTATAAACTTTCTGAAACCAGTCATTTTGTGAGCCACTGAAAATAAACTTCTTTGGGTAAAATTTTTCTCTACGTCCTGAAATAGCCTCGCAGGACTGTTGCAGGCATGTTTTTTTTCCAAGTTCATAATGATGACCTGCGTACCTCTCCTTCTCTCCCTCTCTCTCCCTCTCTCTCTCTTTCTTTCTCTCTGCCCCATTGAAAGGAGCTGTGGTTTTCTTGCTCCGACTGGTTGGTACTTTCTGCTCCGTTTGCTTACGCAGTCTCATTCGTGCTTTAGAGCTCACTCCCTCCCTCCCCCACCCCAAATCCCTGCCTCACTCCTTCTGTCACTCCCTCCTCCCTCCTGTCTTCTCACTCTATGCACACCGTCTACACAGTCCTTTCAACCCCATCTTCACAGACCTTGAGATTGCCTTCCATCAGTTGTGAATGTTAAAAGAGACTAATTTATTACCCAACCCGGGTCCCTCTGCAGCAGGGCAGAGGAAGGCAGTCAGGCTGCAAGAATGACTCATCGAGGGGCTTGTAGTTTTCGCTCGCCTTCACTGGGTGGCAGTGTGCACGCACGGCTCCCGTGCACCAGACGGCGAGGCCACCTAAAGCCCAGCATGTCACGCTCCCTACAGATCACACAAATTTGCCACTGTGAATTTTAGGCAGCATCCCATAATGAATCAAGTTTAGTAATTTCTGAGTCATGCATATATGTATGATCCAGATGAACAGAGGACGACATGCTGTAAGATTATATTTTGCCTTTAGAGTGTGCTGCTTTTTTTTTTTTTGTCCCACAAAAGTGAGCCAGACGTGAAACCGTGAAACATTCATGTGAAAATGGTATATATTAATTTTCAGACAGCACACAGGAAGTTTGTCTCTATTAACACATTCAAAGACTCACTTTAAATATTGAGAGCATAGCCCCAAGTGTGGGTTTAGCATGCATGGAGGCAAATAAATTGCCTTATTTACACACTCCATGGGTGGTATATTCGCCTCGCGTAATTATTCCACTGCTTTTAATAGACTAATTGTACCCTCTTCTGT
>CAEMYA010001996.1:1126805-1153742 GCA_903131615.1 Diplodus sargus
TCTGTTTTTTTTTTTCCGCTGAAGGTTTTTTAGCGCTTGAACGTAACATAAAAGCTACTTCACGTCAACATTCCACCTGCAAAATCTTATGTCACCGATGGTTTTCCTCGTTTATCTGCACGTTACTCGGCGTGTCTGTGCAGCATCAAGTGAAAAACCTCTCGGAGTGTGAGGGGCGAGGCTGAATAATTCACAGTCTTGTGTATTTTTAAACTCATCCTTACATTCATAATGCAGAGAAATTTGAATCATACGACACTGACACGCTGTTAATCTTTCAGTGACTGCACATCTCTGTCGGCTTTTATCTGTGAATCACTGCCAGTTAGCGAATACACGGGATGCACTAACCCACACACACACACACACACACACACACACACACACACACATCTGTACACAGTGAGATTTGCAAGCCTGCGTTCACTTCCTTCCAAAGCTCCACGAGCACAGATGGCCTCATGCTTTCCTCTCTTCTTTCTAACAGAAAAGAGTTACTCGATTTGACATCACCTGCTACAAACTGGCAGGGGTCCAGAGCTCGCCTTCGAATCTGCTCCAAAAAAAATGACCAGTGACGAGAGAAGAGAATTTTTCGTCAGCGTTCATCATAAACAAATCGGAGGATCTAAAAGGCCGCGTCTCTGTCGCAGAAAAAAAACAAAAAAGGCACGTCTGATTAATATGCAGTGTACTGTACACAGTACACAGCAGAGTGAGAGGAGATGGAATGAGATGGGACGTGAATCACCAGCTGGATCTGAACCAGGTTTGAACCCACAGTCTCACAAGCATATGGTAATCATGCAATAATGAACTGTTGTCTGCTGTGCACTCTGCAAGGTATTCTCCCGAACATATTGCTGTGGGTCTGTTCATACTGTTCACACACACACACACACACACACACACACACACACACACACACACACACACACACACACACACACACACACACACACAACCTATTCCACCCTGGGCAGTAAATGATTGTTTAATCATATTGAACCACACAAACAAAGACACAGATTTCAGTGCACACAAAAACACGGCAGGCTGCTGGTTTTGGCTTACAGTCTCTGTGAAAACTTTATTAAAGCTCCGTTGTGTCGGACTTAGTGGCATCTAGTGGTGAGGCTGCAGATTGCAACCAACTGAACACCCCTCGTCCAACACTCCAGTAATATGATGACCACTTAAAATGCAACATGGCGGAGTCTTAAAGGAAACACGCTCCCTCTATAGATATTAAAGGCACTCTCAGAGCCCTGGGCCCAATGTTAAAGAAAACATAAGCTTCAGGCGCCCCCAAATCCCACGCTGGACAACTGGACCTTCACATAAACTTGTTAATGTCAAACTTATGAAACTTTTCTTGTCAGCATGACAGAAGTTATCTCAGGGCACTTTTCATAAAGACGACGTCTAGTCTGTACTCTTTTTTTTCTTCTTCTAATATCATTTACAGGGACCCAACAGTGGCAAGGAAGACTTCCTATCAACAGGCAATAACTGGGCTCTGCGTGGGCGGCCATCCGCCTCGTCCTCTGGGGTTGAGAGAGAGCGAGAGAGAGACAGAAAGCAAGAGAACTAATAATACGCAGTCTAAGTTTCACATATCTAAAACCACATTCGACTCACATGATGAAGACACATTTGGGATTTGTGTTGGCAAGAGCAGGATGGAGAGTCGTTTGGATTTACAAGTGCACCAACATGTACAGCAAAGTCTTAACTGAGCTTTTCCGACAACATACTGACAAATAATTTAAACACAGTTCTACAGAATTCACACTGGTCAGTTTTCTCACTTTACAATAAACCCCTTATGGCAGCTAAAGCACGATTAGTGCATCTATTGGGATTGCTTCAGTATAAGATTACCTTTCCAGGCGCTGATAAAAACAGGACTCATATATCTAAATCCAAAGTGAGCTGTTTAACACCGCGGCTGCCAGTGTTCTTCACAAGTTCAAATTTATTAAATCTCAAGTGCAGCTGCGAAGAAAACTGCAGGCGACTGTCAGTATTTATTTTTATGCTAATCTCGACAATTTGGTTGTCGCTTGGTTGAGTTTGTGGTTATGGTTAAATACTGGAAACCGACTTGAGGTTTACGAGACGTGCCTTCCGAGCCGAGGCGCTTTGTTTAGCCATCAATCACCCCACCAGACTTTTCCTTTTATCTGCTGTGTTATAATACGACTTTTCGCACTACTTCCTGCCTCGGCACTAAATGTCACCAGTGAATTCAAGTTGATGTTGCAAATTAGCTCCATATTAATGCAATTCTGAGGGAGACGGGGGAGGCATGAGAGGCATTCAAGCTGCCATAAAAGGGGATTCGGCAGCATGAAGTGCCACTTGCGCATAATCAGACACATCAAAACAACTCGAAACAGGTATGTTTGGTTGTTAGATACCATCTCGTATTTTTTTTAGAACAAATTATGCGAGTCACTTGACTTGCTTTAATGTATGAAGCGTGTTATCTTTGCAAGCCTCGCCTTACTTTACAGACTTCTCGCTGTAGCGCTGACGAGAGTGAGCAATGTCACGTTGTTCCCTGCAATCAGACACACTCCTGTTGGAAAATAATCATTTACACTGACACAGTTCGAGAGGAAAATCAGTGCTGAATACCTTGCAGACTTCTCAAACTTATTTACCATCATTTTACATGCCAGTTGTTGGGGGATTTGCTATGATAATATCTCAGATCACTGAGAAAATACAGTATTACAATTAGTTCCAAGTGTTTTGTCAGATTAAAAACCTGTTTGGCACACTTGAATAGTGAGGTTTAGTGTGTTTTCTGATCTCATTTCATATAAAAGACACGATCATCTGCCACAGCATGTTTAAATACAGAGCTGACTTACTGATACTGTACTTGGCAACCAGCCCTGTTCTTCTTGCCCCATTCTAATCCCATAGAAAATGTGTTAGGATTATGCACAAAAGGCCCTTTTTAGACACAGATGTGCATGTTTGGATTAGTAAAGCCCTGTAATGGAGGCTCGCAGAGAGCAACCATCTTGTTCTGCGGCACATTGAACCGACGCATGCTTGCTTTTCCCTTTTAACTACCAGACATTACTCATCCGTCTGTCTGCCAGCGCAGATAATTTTTCTTGCAGGGAGAAATTTGGTTCTGTTGCTTACAAATGTAGGAAGCAGAGGGAAGAGTCTCCTCTTTTTAATTATCAACCTCAGTAGCCAATCTCCTTGCCTCTACAATGACTTGCGAACAACAGCCACTAGATCAAATACGCTCATTTGCATCTGAGGCGTCCAGAAAATTGAGTGAGTGAAGCTCGGTGCTCCGCGAGCCTCGTACCCCTCTGTGACACCCAGCCTGTTTTTAATACGTCTGAAACACAATTTACATGTATATATGGAGGAAAATACAAATTGACTTTAACTTAAACTTTTGTGTTAAAATTAGCACCCTGGGATCGTACTCTTTTTTGAGACACGTTTTAATTCAGTGGAAGGTGCAGCTGAGTGCTTGTGAAAGTCACACAGCTCAGCAACACTCGATGCAAAGTTATTTATCGTTGCTCTCTTCGCTTTCCCTCAATCCGATGTTACTTTTCTCACCTTTTATCTCCCTGAAATTCAAAATGTTGTGCCGATAACAACATCTCACGCCCCGACCAAACAGTTATTGCACAAACGGCACAGTAGGGCCCTTGATAAACAACCAAACTCAATGATGTGTGAGGATATTAGTGATGTTATATCTAATCTTGTATGTTTCACACAGTTTCATAAGTAAGAATGGTCCAATACTACCATTACTATTTCAGTTCACCTCCATACGACATACTGGTCGAAATGATAGAGTCTGACATCTGATGCAACTTTGGGAAATATGGAGTGAGAGTTCTGGACACTGTTGTCTGAAACAATGGGAGCAAGTTAATATGAATCCTGACCAATTACTGAGCTGAAGAATGTTCTCTGTTTTTGCCGCCAGTCAGCAATGGAAAATTTTAACATACAATGTTGACAATGTCAGAGCCAAATGTTGTCTTGATATTACATCTGTCTCACTGCTTATAGACAGAAATGTGCGATGTACAGAGGCAAATCACATCCCTTCATATAGACCAGCTTATTTCAGAATCCATACGAAAAAAAAACTCCATTTCATTTTCTCTGACTTTTCATTACAGGACACATTTCCCTTCCAAGATAAGGTCCCATGGCGCTCACTGCTGAAAACTGCTGTTTATATCCTACTTGGAACATATTTTTTATGCTGTTTTTTATTTTCACTATACGTAAGGTTGAGAAGTTAAGTTTATATTCAATTCAATGTTCGAATCTTTTCACTAGCACAGAAAAGCCAGCTGCAGTATGTTACTGAAGGGAGAGTTTTCCTCTTTGTTAGTTTTGCTCAGTGCAACTTTTCTGACCATTTGAATGTTTGTACTTCAACTGTTTGATAGTATTTGTCAGGTTACATTCTTTCATGTTATAAAATAGATTCCAACTATATAAAAGGAAGGATATTTCTGTCTACTTGGAGGATGAGAAATGGAGCATCAAACTATTCATATTCAAACAACTCATCCGACTCTGAGTGGATTTAACCTTGAATTTGAGGTGGATGGAGTTGCAAGGAATGGAAAACTCGTTAAAAGTACAGACCAAATGAAGTGAGAGCCCAGGGTCTCGAACAGGAATCGAGATCTGCCACTACAGACATAATATCACCAGGGATATTGCTGCCTGCTTGGATGTTAGAAAATAAAATCATTTACCTATTCATGTATCTGAGTGGAACTGTGGGCAGCCTTCAATTTGAGGTCGACATTAGTCTATCTCACACATTTATGCCCGTTCATTTGCAGGTGGGTGTCTGTCCGCAACCTTTAGCTCTGTATTAGCTCCCACCTATTACAGAAAAGAAAAACAGGGCTCAGTTTCACCAGTTAGCTGCAAACTTTGTCTCATAACAAGGTCTAGATATGAGTGAATCAAATAAGTCAAACTGTGGATGGAGAGCCAAAACAATAAGCTAAAAGATGCTAAAGTGCTTAAGAAGTCGACCGTCAAAGCAGCTCACTATGGCCCAAACTTAATATTTACATTTTTACATTAAAATTTGTAATATTACATATTTACATCACATTTACACTTTAGTTTACATCTTTGAATCACGTGTCCATGCAGTCCTTGTTCTGTGGACTCAAATAGGAAGACATAGAAAATAGATTTTTGTCTTGACATGTCATTATATGCTACATTATAGAAGGTTTAGGTCTAATGTGTATCATGTGACTAAGCCTACAATTAGAAATATTAATTCCCATCTCATATTATATTAGACTTTGATCCTTTGTCTGACTGCTCAACCTTGTGTCTTTATTTGAAAAGATCCAGGCTATTTGTATATTTAATCATCCTATATGGGTTATTTGGGCATTTTGGCATTTTGGTAACTAGTAATATGTGCTATATTGCATTTTGAAAGTAACTTTCCCAGCACTGCTTATAATTACGGCAGCAAAGGAGGAAGTCATTGGAGGAGGAGGACAGAGTGGATGAACAAGTGAAACCTAAAAGTAAACTTACTCTGTATACATTTTGTAAGTTAACTTAATGTATGAAATGTACTATATGTAAAGTTCAAGTGGAAGTTCCTGAACCTCACCAAACAGCGACAGAAAGCTGCGGAGAAATGAAAAATATTGAGCGAATTCATTGAAAATTGAAAATGAACAGTATAAGAATATGTTCCGAGCCGGACACAAACAGCAGTTTTCTGAGTGAAAGTCCAATTCTTAACCAATTAAGCAACAGCAGCTTGTCATTAATTATGACGTTCAAGGTACAACAGCAACACAGCGATATCGGAGACACTGGTGGGTCTCACTCGCCCCCGCAGGGACAAAAAGCTGCAGAAGTGATACTCTGAGTTTCCACAGACATTACCAATTCATTCTAAAAATGAAGTTTGGATGTGGGGTTTTGGACTACGGTTCGCAGCATCTCCACGGGCACCAGACACAGCACATTTGTATTCATCACAATACAACAAATTCACTAATGGTTATGGGAATATCACAACAGCCGTTCTGCACTTAACTCCAGCAAAATGAATAATGTGGCTCACTGTTATGTTTATTAAAGGAGAGATGAATAACCAGCATATTTTGATTTATGATCATGACCCATATTCATCATGAAATATTAATGAGCGCTTTAATAGATATTACAAATACGCAGTGGTACATTTGAGCACATTTACGCACAAGCACACGCTTATATTTCGGTCTGAATTCCCTGCTATTAGCACACCGGAGTGCTATGATTATCCCTAAATCAACCGATGAACAGATCCACGTTTTAAAAAGCAAACAAAATGACTAAAATGAGCTCTGAGTAATTTCCCCCAAACAATTAACCTTCCCGTCACATAGGTGGTGCGATATTACCATACGAGCTTGTCATTTTGCCACCGTTCAAAACAATGGCAAAGCATAAGCTTATTAGATGAGTAGGGGTGGATTCACTCGGGCATTGACAGGCTGTCAGTGAGGAGGAGGTGCGCAGAACCATATGGCTCTGTTTACACAAATCACTTCAGCAGCATGGCGTCTATATACGGCGACTATCAGGATGCTTTGAAGGTTATCTTGGCCGAAACAGCTTCATATCGAAACTGTCGCTCACACTTCATAACTGGATTCTATTTGTCCGTCCTTCAGAACGTGTTCCGGTGCAAGTTGAACAAAATGCAAGTCAGTCTATCATGAAATAAAACAGTCATAACGTTCATTTACTCAAGAACTATATAACATTTATGTTTCACATATTACAAATGTAATTGCAAAATGTAAAACGCAGTATATCTGTGGTACTTTTACTTTACTTAAATCTTTTAATTTCATGCTACCGTGTACTTCCTTTCTCTTACATTTGAGAGGGAGATATTGTACTTTTTATTCGCTGCTGTTGTTTTCAGCGATGGTTTGTAACTAAGTACACTCACGCAAGTACTGTACTTTTGTGTAAGTTTGAGGTACTTGTACTTTATCATTAAGTATTTCCATTTTCTGCTACTTTATACTTCCACTCCACAACATTCTCATATCAAAAGAACTCAATAGGTTGATTGCCAACATATCACCGTTCCCAAAAAGACCACGACTACTGCAGAGAACCAGCGACAGATGTTGAGGTCTCCTGGGTGAAAGTCTTGTGCTTAGTGAAACCAAACGATCCATCCCCGACCTCCTCCCTGTACAGATTTTAACTCTCCATACTGCTTCTCCTTACGTCCTCCTTTACATCCGTAATTAATTACTACAACTGCTAGAGGTTGCTGCCTAACAAGACACATGAATATGTAAGCAACTTTCTTTCATAGTTGACCTATGTAGTCGTTTTGTACATTTGATATCACTTCCTTTAAGACATTTGCCCTAAAAATATTCATAAGAGTGACTTACTTTTGCCCAAGTAATATTTTAGCATTATACTGTTACTTTGACCTCACTTTAGGGTATTATTTTCTTTTTACAACATGGGTTATTCAAAAGCTTTAGTCACTTTAAAAATTACTGTTAAGGTTTTACATACAAAACGTATGAAAAGTTGCTTGTTGATGTTCATCTCAAGCTAAATTACCAATCTGTGCATTGAGTGCTTCTTAAGAATACACGTTGTTACACTTAAAACATATTTAATTTTAACAGAGTTTTTCTGGAGTGCGGTAATAGCACCTGAGCGTAGAATCTCAATATTGCTCTACTACTGTATACTGTGGACACAAGAAGGTACACTCTCCCATTCATCCGATACCTTCACTTCATCCTGGCTTCCATCCCTGGCAGCAGCACCTTGGGTTATTTTAGACAAATCAATGCAAGCCTCCCAGCTTTCAAACATAGCCGGTCATGAATATTCTCATCAGGTCCAGACCAGTGGCCGGTCAGGACCTTGCTCAGAGGACACCCTGGGGGCCACAGAGGAGCCAATCAAGCTTTAGCACAAGGGTCACTGGTGATTATGATGCAGGGCGTATTTTCACCACCATCCGCTGAGGCGAGACAGCATGACACGGGCCACAGGTTGGTTACTCATTCCTTACAGCTTCTCGCTCTTTACAACTTCAAGTCTGCTGCATTCAAAAGGGGGGAGATTTCAGTCTGTGGAGGAGTGGAGCAGTGCCTACATTAAAATGAAGCGGGTCACGCTGGAAAACTGAGACGTTTCCGCTGCATAAGAGATTTGTGACCACATCTGTTAACTCTATCAGAACTAAACTGCAGCGAGGCGTCGGCTGCAGCTCTTTATTTCACAGGTAGCGCACAAGACGGGGGAATATACAGCAAGTCAGGCGTTCTCAGAAATAATTCAGCATGTAACACGTAGTCTTAGCTGCTTAATTTATGAGATTTAGATGAGGGGGATATCGCTCTCCTTGTGAAAGTACTGACGTAATGAAAATCGCCAGTTGTCCAGATTTTGAATCCGAGACATCAAACATGCTTCATATCAAACTTGTTTTATATTTATCGAGACGGCCCTGATGAGTCTGGAGCTTTCTGGGAGGTTTAAGACCTGATCTGTTCACTCCTCATATCAACAGATCATCTGGGTCGACCGCTGGGACCGACTCAAGCCTTCTGCCCAGATTTCCCCTCTGATTGTTGGAAGGGGCAAATCCGGGATAAATCAGCCTGAAGTAGGCGAGTTGCGTGCTGTATTTATGTGTGTTTATGTCATCTCCCTATTTCTTCTGCCAGTGCCCCTGTGATGACATTAACCTCTGTCTGTGCTTTTAGAGCCAGGGCCAGTTTCTCCCCTGCTTCCGGTCTTTGCTCTTAAAGCTAACTAAGCTAAGTGCCTCCTTGCTCTGGCTCCAAAATTTCCATACGGATATAAAGTGGGTAAGTGTGGGATGGCTGAGGCTCATGAAAGCGGGGCTGTCTGTTGTAAAGATGGCGGTTTGATTGCCAGCTCTTGCTGTCCACATGAAGAAGAGTCTTCTTAGCGAGGCATTAAACCTCAAATTGTCAGAAATGGTGTAAGTGGGTACGTTTGACCCGGAAATGTAAAGTGCTGTGGATAAAAGCATAATATGAATGCAGTCCCTTTACAGAGTGCAATTCCCAAGAAGGTGAACTTTACCTTTAAAACCATCCAACTCGTACGTTAGTCGGTCCTTGTGAATCGCTCTCTGATTGACCTCAATCACTTACTGGTTTTGAAACTCAATCAGACGTCTCAGATGGCAGAGGAAGATTTTCCTCCTTCCCTCTAAATGTATTTTTGTAAATCCATTTATTGTTTGCCTCCACCTCTCTCCCCCATTAGCACGCACAAAATGGCTCATTCATCATCTGTGAATGAATTAGCAACCGGGCTCCAGATGTCCTCTGCGTCTCTTGTGTCTCCGCGGATCTGTCTTGTCGTGTCTCCCACCTGTCTCTCTCGAACCCTCTCAGTATGCCGATGGCGCTCCTCTGATTGGCAAGGCATTAGACAGACACAGATGAGAGACGAGAGGGGGGTGAGAAGGAAAGGGGGGAAGGGACGGCGGCGGTTGAGAGTAAGTAAAGAGGACAGAGATAAAGTATAAATGTGTTTGTAGTAAAGCACTAGAGAGAGACGGCTGAGGACAGAGCGGGCTGAGAGGCACAGGGAGGAAGAGAAGAAAAGAAAGTTAAACAGAAGTAAGTGAAAGAGTAAGTGCGTGTCACTCATGTGTGGATGAAATATTTCCCCTGCCCACTCCGTCGCTCGGTATTATCCCTCAAAGAAACAGTTAGACTCGGGCCAGTGTTTTATCAATGCAGCGCTGCACCTTCCTTTTAGAAGATGTGACGAACGTGCGGTTGCAAAGCTAAGCGGCGCCGCGTTAGAGCGGAGATAACGATCTCTGTGTCCGCTGTTCGGCTCAACAGGAGAGCTCTGAATTCAAACCAGGGCTTGTGCATTTTGATGAAGTGCATCGGAGCCTCTGAAGCTCAGTGTTATTGAAAATAGCTCTTAAAAAAAACTATGTGTGGTTTGCACTGGAATCATGAGGCAGCAGAGACCAATCACCTTTTTTTTTTAGGATTTAAAGCTGCATTGAACATTTTTTAGCCACTAGAGGGCAAAACCACAAAACAGACACACTTCTATCCGTGTATCCATTTTCTAGTGCATTTCATGCGGTCTGTGTTCTGATGGCTGCTGTCTTGGCGGGGTAGCCCAGACCTCCTTCACCCCCCATCCACATCCTGCAGCTCCTCCTGGGAGGTTCCCAAAGAGTTCTCAGGCCAGATGTGATAAGTTATCCCCATGCGATTCAGCATGTTGTTGGTCTGCCCCGAGGTCTCCTCCAAAATAGATAGACAGATAGAAAAACTCCAAAGTGAGGTGTCCAGGAGGCTTCTTTACTACCTCAACTGTCTCCTTTGAACATGAAGCAGTAATGGTCTGAACTTTGAGCTCCCTCTGGATGTCTGAGCTCCGATCTTTACAGACACATCTCTGCCCACCTCCATGCAGTGCAACACTCACTTTTCTTGTTTCTTTTGTCCACCAACGCCCAAGAATAATATCAGTTGGTAAAGTCTGTTTACATCCCTCTGTTTTAGCTGGAAACAGCTGGAGTTTGAATCCTGGGAAGCCATGTTTACTATGTGGCTTGTTCGAAAGTTCCCCTGCTGGATTTCAGTACCATGAACAACAAAACAACATATTTACCAATCATCGGGTACCTCGTAGGCTTTCAACTCCGCCTTTGGGATTGATTTGAACATTTTATTGAATTCTCCTGAAACTCTCCCGGAGCTCACTCAGAGTTATTGGTGAGCCGTTTACCCCTACAGCTTGTTTAGCCCCACCCCTGCAAGGCTTTCCTCCTCGTCCTTCCAAGGTCGAGATTTAGTCGTAAAGGTGGCGGTGCCTTTGCTGTCGGTGCTGTTAGACGAGGATGAACACAAATCTGGAGATCAGACACCATGAGTTCTCATTTGAAGCCATTTTAAATTGAGTATTAGGGAATAATTACGATAAACATGCTTTTTAATTGACTGTTCTGCTCTTCCTTTTTTTTTATAGATCTGTCAAGAAATCAAGAAATGCAGAATTGCTAAAAGAAAGAATGCAACATCTAATGTGAAACACGCACAAAACATCCAAGTTAATGGAGCCTTTTGGCAGGATGAAGGCAGAACAGTGAGAGTGAACTGGCAAACTTGAATCTTTGGACTATTTTTGAACTTTCTCTAAACACTGAGGTTGTGTCAAATCACCTCCTCCCACAGCAGACACACAAACACACACTTAGAGACACTCCACGGTCACAGAGAGAAAACTATGTGTTGCAGGTACAGCCATTAGGGAATAACATTATCTGAACAAGCACTTCATTTTGAGTGCTCCCAGGAGTGTGAATACGCCTCTGGTGTTGTTGAGAGATGCAACATAATTGATGATTGCTAACAGTTCGCCGTGGAGCTCTGTAATGCGACTGTATCTGTATCAAACTGCTCTGACAGTCGACTCCCTGCAGAGAAAGGCCACTCAGTATGTCTGTCAATAAAACAGAAACCCTGCTTTGTTGTTTTCTCCCCTGATGGCTGAGAATAACAAGGAGAATGTTCCCTTACTCTTCTGTTGCTGAGATTCGTGCTCTAGACGGGAGAGAAGAAACCGCCAAAAGGGGAATATTGAACTGGCTAACAGCCTATGACAGTGTTTCTTTAGTGAGGTGTGAGTGGCATTAGAGAAGAGGCAAGTGTGTGTGTAGGCGGAAAATCCAATCACGCTGGGAATCTGGTATGCAGAACGATCCTACATAGTGTGAGTGAATAATTTCATCTCTTTGAACGGGCCAAATTGTCTCAGGACTTTTGGCCCCGCCGGTCGTGCAGAGATGCGAAAGAGGGCCGGACCAGGAGGAGAGAAAACCAGGAGTCATTTCTGAGTGTGGGAGAGGGAAGAGCGCGGAGGTGACGGAGGCGTGCACCGCCTGTAATGGGTTATTTGTGTGGGAACGTGTGAATGTCTGTCTTTGTATGTTTCCACAACGCGATATGTTAATACAGGCTAACAGGCCCAGCGCACTCAGGGAATGAGCCGGCCTGTCAGAGCGGCGCGTAACGTCTGAGAATAACTAGATGACACATAAGAAAACATCCATCAGGGCTCATTATTAGATCACTCGTTTGCTCGTGCTCTGATGATGGGCTGAGTGATAAGATAGTAATCACTCATTCGGTCTACGAAAAGTGAGTCACAAAGCAAAGTAAGGGTGCACAGAAATACCGCAACGCTGGATAACCTTCTAAATTTCAGGAGGCCGAAAGTTCACCCTCTCTCTCTCTCACACGAGCTGCTGCTCATTTAAATGCCATCGGCTGGGTCCATTTCTATATTTGACATTTCTCTGAGATCTGTCTGCAGTAAGTAAAGTAAATAAATAAATAAAATACAAAAATCTCTGTTGCTTGCCCTGCAGGGAATAAATTGGCAGCTAGCACGGAGGAGTCAGTCTGAAAAAACACCCCTGTAGTAATACAGAGAAGGCGAGCGTCGTTGGAGGTGTGTTGTTCGAGATAATTGCAAAACGACGAAAACATGAAGCAAAAAGTCCAGTCTGAGTAAAGATTAAAGACGCCCTCCAAACATGTATTAAGGCATAATTCTGTAATGGGTGTCTGACATGGCTGTGGCAGAAAAAAGTAAATTAATTAAAATCCTTAAAATGGCACCGATTCCTTCTCCCTCGTCAAAAATATATGATTATGCAAATATGTTTCATTTCACAAGTTTAACTGTTGGACACTAGATGTCTCCTACTTCACTGTTAAGTCCATTTTTTAGTGTTTGTGCACTGGAGGCTTCAGGTTTATCACACTTGCTGAAAGATGAATATTGGAACAGCATCCGCTTCCAAACTATCTGTGATGTCACAAATCGTTCTCGTAGTGGTAGATTTTCAGTGAGCACAGAGAAGATTTACACTTTTAAAGCGATTAACGTAAAAACTGTCCTCTAGTGTCAAAGACTGCACATACATCATTCTACAAGGTCACGCTCAAACATTCAATGGATAACAATGCATAACAGGTTGTAATACGCACAGACAGAACTTTACAACTTCCTTTCAGTTCTTTGTGTTATCATTTTATTGTTCATGAAATTGGAAACACACCCCTCGTACCGGAGCCACTAAGTAAGTGGTTTCACAGTTACATTCCGCCAGAAAGATACATTTCCACAAAATCTGGTTCGGGTGAAAAAAACTCTACTTCAAAAATGAATGTAGCCATGTCACATACGTAACTTTAGTTATTCTGACAAGGATGACCTGAAAAAAATCTTGACAAGTTATGAAGCATTTTTCAGGTGTTTCTTTAGGTCTTTGAGTATTTTAGTTCTGAGGAAGACTCAATATCAGATGTGCTTTGGTTTTAATGAACGGCAAAGCCGTGCAACGTGTCTGTCGTGCACACATGGCTGTTGGCCATTTCTTAAGCTAAAAAATGAACAAACAGAACAAACATCTCTACGCGCCTCATAAATTAATGTCGGACACGTCTCGCGGAGAGTGCAGAGAGATGATGACATTTACAATATGATCAAAACAAATGAACCAAAACACTGTGTAATGATTCCCAACGTATAGAGTGAGATTGATGGTAGAGGTTAGCGAAGTGAAGTGACTAATCTCCACACACAGCAGTATTTTTTCTTAATTAAAAGAGGTGTTCATCAAGAAAAAAAAAAAGAAAAAAAAGGCGAGATCATCGGCTTGGTGTGACTCGAAAGTGAGTTAATTAATGGCGCGCTGGGCGTTTGGAGCAGGGGAAGACTTGTCACCCTGATTTATCTTCAGAACCTGTTTCCACCTCGACATACATGATACATCACAGATTCAACAGAACTGCTTCCTGCCAGGCGATGCGATTTTTTACTGCAGCCAGAACTGAACTTGAACAAAGTGCTTATTATCACCTGTCATATATTTATGCTGTTTAGCATTCATTTAAGATGATTAATTATTATCAAACATGTTGGTCTCTGCCGCTGAAACAGCCTAATTCCCAGAAAAAAAATAATACAGAGGACTGACAGGGGCCCCAAAAAATAGGTAAAAACTAATATAAGATTATTAAACCATCATCATTGAGAATATATTTCAAATATAATAATAAGATTAATTATCTGAAATAAGCTAGCTAGCTACAGACTAGTGTTAACCTACATTTCATCAACATTTAATCAGTGCAGGGAAACATTTAGCAAGATATTCATATTAAATCATTGTCCCTGCTCCTTTTAGCAGACTTAACAACAGACGAGTCAGGAGCAGCCCGGTCTCCCCATGACCGTCCCAGTGAAGAAGCTGAGCAACGTTGTGTTCAGTGACATTAGCATCATTGCAGGGAGTCTGTGGGGATTTCCCTGTCGTTCTTGCTCTTTTTACCATTACAAAAAAGAAAATGAAATATTTATTAATGACAGGAATTCAAACACATTTTTTTTCTCACATCATGATCAATGAGGCAGAGTATAATTGAAATAAACATGTCGTTCGAACAGATACGTCAAGTGCATCATCATCATCATCATCATGATCATCATCATCATCATCATCATCATCAGCTGAGCTGATGAGAGAAAAAAATGTGTTTGAATTTCCATCATTAATAAATATTTCATTTTCTTTTTTGTAATTTTTGTGTCTGTATCAGCAGCAGCAGCTGTCTGTCAGCCCCCTAAAATAAAAATACCCTATAATCCATATTTATTTTAGAATGATTTTCATGTATTAAAAACAGTTATGAAATAAAAAAGAGCATATCTATGTGTATATATAATATAGTTCAAATTCAGCCATCACTAAAATAGAATGTTTGGTCAGCAGTTTGGGACTTTCACCTTTCTGCTTTGCAGAAGGAACAGAGGAAACATTTCTGTTGCATGCTGAATGTGTGACAATACAACTTTCAATACAAGCAGAGAAATGTTTATATTTTCTGGAAATAAGTATTTTTTTTACCCCAAATCCAATACGACCACCTGTGAGTCTTCAGTTGTGGAGATAAATTAAACCTGCATGCGGGACTACAAGGGAGACGGTGAGCAGTAACCAAGTAACTGTCATGTTTTTCTTTTCACAAATATGGTATTGATAGTCAAAAATATCATTAAAATGCATAGTTTTATATAAAACAAGGGCCCAATTAGATTTATTTTCATGGGGCCCAAAATCCCCGGTGGCGCCCCTGGATATAAAAGTACACCTAAGCCACCTGTGCCACCAAGATACTAATATAATGCAATTTACAACAATGCCCTCCAGTGTTTATTGCAGACATATTTTGCATGATGTTTATTTGTGAGTTTTATCAGCCTATAAATCCGAATTTATTAGCATATACTCACATAAAACACAACCTACGTATCTTTTTAACTGCGCTGTATATTCTCACTACGCTCCCCCACACATATGTAAGTCGTGTTCATAAAAATCTGATGGATGACAAGATTTGCTCACAGCTCCTCATCTTTGTTTGAGTGTGTAGGTTGTGTGGCAGGAACCCCGATGGTTTATAAGGAATGACAACAAGTTCAGGTATCGCTTCACAGACCTGCCTCGCCTCCCTGCAGACTTCTGCAGGGAAAAACATCACCTCGGATGTCTAATAGGATGTTACTCATTTCCACAGTCGTTGGTTTTATAAATGAAGCAGATGGAATATATCTAAGTGACAGAAGCAAATACGGCGAATAGCAAATGCAGAGCATCTGGCCCAAGTCAGTGTTCAGTATGTGACAGGAACATATTTACTGGCGAGTTGTGTTGTTATAGAAAATTACAATGCCTGTTGATAAGGGCCTATAGACGCAGCTGCATATCAAATAACAAAGCCACAAATAAAGGTTGACTGTAATGGGCATCCAAGCTAATATGGCTGCCCTCACAGATGTGCATCCAAGTGCTTTTACTTATCCATTTTCCATTTTCTCATTCACACCTTATTTACCATCCCACCGATCTCATTTGCATTGTAATGATTAGACTGTATGCATGCAAAATAGCTTTTTAAAAATGGTTTAGCAGTCCTCAATATATTCATGAGATTCCCGGGAGAGTCGAGCAGAACCTGTCAGAGTGGGAACCCGCTGCCAGCACAAATAAGAATGACGGCAAGAATCCTCTGTTCTTCTTCAGGTGTCTAAGACTGGAGAACATAATGTTCAACCAAATGCTCCAGTTATGGTATGTGCAGGGATGTGAACATTTTGATATGGGTAAGTGAAGACAAAAGTAACGTCTATGTTGTGTGTTTAAGTTGTCGATTAATTAAAAAGACAAGGCAAAAACTGTTAAATGAATCAGTCTTGAAGTAAATATGCAAGCCTTTGAGAGTCAAGACAGTTTATGTGTTATTTATACACTGACTCATTGACTTAAAACACCTTTGAGACATTAATGTATTTATTCTGGAGGAGAGAGTCTAGTGCAGAGCCAGACCTCCTGGAGGAATAAACATCAATACGCTCTGATTCTGAGTCATTTATCAGCAGAGTAACAACAAAATATTCTATGCGTTGGAACATTTGGGATACACAACAAACCATAAAACAAAGATCTAGTTGTTGTTAATTTTAATGCAGATAATAACAATTCTTACATATTTTAACTTGAAGTATGATCTACTTTACCATCTTTATAAACTTGTGTCTTTACAACAGTTGAACAGGGAGACATGAGCTGGAAATGGAGGCTACTTATGGTGAAATAAAGCTTTGATAATGTCATTGTCTTCAATTATGAAGGTTGTAAAGCTTTCAGAGCAGAGTAACGGAGTGCTAACTAGATGCCAAGGTCAGACTACAGAGAGAACAGACCAGGCTTGAGCACCCTCAACACTTCTTCATGATATATTTGACATAAAATATTCTGTCCAAACTAGACACTTACATTAGGTCCTAATAAATAAGTTAATGTCAAAAGTTAATGTCATCACCGGTAATACCTGGTACACTGGCTTTTCCTCTATAGAGCATTGTGTTAATGCAACTGCTTAGATAAACTGAACATCTCCTACACCATTAAAACATTTAACATGAGTTGACTTTTATTTTGAAGTAGCCTTGACACAGGAAATGCAATGTGTTTGCACTGCAGTCGTTCATCAAAAAATGAGTCACCAGAGCAAAACAATGACCATTTTTGGCATTTTTGACAGCTGATCTATTACAATTATTTCCGGGAGAAGTTTTTTTTTTTTTTCTATTTTCATTATAGGCTCTTTATAGGCACAAATCCTCTGGTATCATCTTGTGAGTTATGCTACCCTGCTAATTTTTACAAGTGAAATGTGACTCCTGCTATTCTGTGCTGTAACTCTGCTGCTGGCCCTGCTGCATGGGGTAGAAAACCTGCAGCTGGTTGTAATTGTAGCGTCCAACGTCATCCAGCTGAGTACTTTTTAAAAAAAAATCAAAACAATGGTGGGGGTGGCGGGGAAGTAACATAATCAATGTGGCTCAACCAGGGGCGCCGCCAGGGGGGGAAAGGTTAGGACGATTCCAAGGGCCCGGCACTCACAGGGGGCCCTTTGAGACATGGGCAACCTATACAAGGGCCCAACTAGATTTTTTTTCATGGGGCCCAAAATCCCCGGCGGCGCCCCTGAGCTCAACCACCGTGTAGCACCAGGAACACGGACTACCACAGCAAACCTGCTGGGTATACATGTTTCATTACAAAACTTCTTTGAGACGATATGCTTATTTCGTGTCTCGTAACAAAGTTGGTTGCGGTTTCTGTGAACAGGTTTGAGTGTCGTGTCCCTCTAAAGTCAGACCCAACCAAAGAACAACTGCCAAACTTCAGCATGATGTTCAGCTTAAGCTAAGATGGAAGTTAAGTATGGCATAAGAGGGAAATTTAAAAAAGCAAGGCTGAGGAGGTATGAATAAAGGGAGAGGGGTGAAAGAAGAAAGCTGTGGTATTTAATTCACCCAACAGTTCTTAATTGGATTTTGCTTTGATGTCCAACACCACTCACCATGGGACGGAAAAAATGAGGGCTTTTCTTTAGGGAGATTTAATTTATAGCTGGTTAAATAGACCATATTTCCTTATTAACTAGAGAGTGGAGTTGCAATTACTCCCAGAGACAATACGGACACTCGTCCCAAGTCTTTGTCTTTGGCTCTTTAACCTTGCTCTATATTTGAAAGCGTTTATCTTTTCTTTCAGGAACTGTACGTGCCTGACTAAATTAATTTTCAAGTGGGTTGGAACAGTAAGTGATGCCGCAGAAGGAAAATAATAAAAGCTCTCAACTCTAAGGATCTCACAGGAGATATAGTACACTGTGTCAGCTCCTGAGAAAACCAATTTGTGTGACTGAAATGCTTAAATCCGACACACCTGTAAGCTACTCCAGAAATGTTTGGCAGGATTGCAAAATGCCTGAGCAATAAAGGCGCCCTTGACATTTTGTAAGTCATCATTATTTGTTCTCAACTTTGTCCTCGCGGATAAAAAGACAGAAAACCTCAATAAATCGTTGATAAACCAATTTTGGACAATTTGACAAATGACTTGAGCTTTGCACAGGTTTATTGCAAATACACCTACACATGATATGAATCTAAAAAAACATACCGATACGATAAACACAAATATTACTATTGATTCCAGTAAAACAGTTTCAGCGTACAAGGATTCCTTCATCGGAGTCTTACTCTGTCGGGCCTCATGGCTCTGTTTTCGTGAATCAAAGCACACAAAGCGCAGTTAATGGAGCATGATGCAGGGATAAAGTGGGGAGTACCATATTTGTTTTACATTGCTGAACATACCCGCAGGGCAGATTAGGCCGACCGCAGCTCATCATGTCCCAAACTGCCTCCTTTTAACCAACATTCAGTTTTTAAGTGCAAGTTAACAAACAGCGATGGGCTTTTAAGGTAAAGGTTATTCATATCAGAGCTTTCCCCTCCCTTAAAATCCATAACACTCTGTACTTTTACAAATCAAAAAAAAGAGAAAAGAAACGTCTCGATCCTGCCACAAAAACGTCTCCGGAGTGAAATCTGATGTCCTTTTATGGGAAAGTACAGAGCTGCCAAGATTGAATATGTAGTGCTTCAAAATTGAAGCAGTTTTGAGAGAGATAACACACTTTGGTTACCCTGATGCTCTGCTCCAAGGAGACTCATTCGCCAGTGTGGGCAGCATTTTAATGATATTAGAGAATGAGATGAACAGAAACTGGGTGGACAGTTTGGATGCTGAATGTGGACGTCCACCAGGCAGACCCTGATATCTTTACAGGAAATAATATCCATATCCATCACAATTACTCAGCCCGATAGACTTAATGAAAATATACTATATTTTATTTCAAATCAGGTGTGTATGATCTTATCTGATGAGTTCATGCCTGCATAACTCATAGTCATGAAAAACCACTGAACATGATCTATAAGATGATGGTGACATAACAGCCCGGATAAAAACATTGACAGTTAACGTTTCGGCAAAGAATATGTTCAAATTTGTGTCGTACGCTCCATATTGATGTTTCTACAATAAAACAGTCACGTTCACATGGTGCACTCATCTCACTTTGGCGTGGGGAAGGTCTTGGCGAGTCATCAAATCCCGAACATGCACAGTCACACTTTTTTTTGTTAGCAGGAAACAAAACTTATCGCCCTTAAGCTGCCACGGAAGCCAAACCTCCAAGTCGGTCGGAGATTCAGTTGTCTGTATCAGAGTCTGTAAACGCTCTCCCACGGTGCCTTGGGTCCCTTTACCAGGATTTCAGTTGTATTTCATTTATATCTTTTAAAGTAAAATAAAGTTTGTGCAATCATGCACTGATCTCTAAAATTCATGCGGGACTATCACGCACTGCCCTCACGGAGCAGGAAATAAAGACTGAAAGCTCAAAGAGAGGATAAGCTGGAAGGATAGATAGGACTCTGGAGGAATATATTAAGAACACAGCTTACATCTTTCTGTCTGTGCGTGTCTCACTCTTCAACTTCAGTTTGAGGACACCTGCCATCACTGGTTTATGTTCTATATTTCATAGTCAGTTCCATTTAATATGCTCAAAAGCGTCAATGTTTTTCTTTCGATAAAGGTTTCAATTCATTTAATCATACAGCCATTGGAATTCATCATGAAAAATAATCGACTTTTTCAGCAGCCCAGTCAGTGGAACCCTACGCTTTTCAGTTTGATGCTGTAGTTATCCTATAGCAGGGGTACTCAAACACAAATCTTAAAAGGCCACAAAGATTTGGAAGAAATGACTCAAAGGTCCATGTGTTGAGGTTGGTCAGGCCACATGCAGTAATACCGTAATATTCAAAAGAAAATGTCCTTTTCATTCAAAACAACAACAAAAATACAAACTAAAATAGAATGTAATTTCCATTTTGACATAAATCAAAATACATAGTTGAATATTTCCTCTTTTTGTTTGCCTACAAACATTGTGTCCATCACTTCAGTCATGCATTATTTTATTATTTCTGCATATATGAATGGCTTCTTGTGATTACCCAGAATCCTGCACCACTCTAAGTGAGCACTCTGTTGCTTTTTGTTGTTGTGTCATAGATGTGACAAGAATCAAATTGGAAATCTTCATCTCAGCTATAGTCTCCTGGCATATTAAACACATGGGTCTTGTGCTGGTTGGAGGGAGAATGAATGGAAAGTCCATTCTTCTTTGAATTGCTGATTTTCACTGTCCACTTTTTTTTTAGCAGTGATCTTGGAACACTCCATTTTCGTGCAATCTCGGCTCCTACAGCCGGCAAAATGTCAATATGTGAACTGCTCCAAAGACGAAAGCAAAAGTTAAAAGTTGCGCTCGCAGCAGTGAGTGACCCAGCTGTCTGTGTATCGTTGGCATGGAGACATGTCCTGGTGCACACGTGCTGACCCAACCAAAACACATAATGAAGGAATAACAGTTTGTGGGCCACAAATAGGAGGCCGGCGGGCCGGATGTGGCCCGGGGGCCGCCTATTGAGGACCACTGCCCTATAGGATCAGTTCTTGACGTGTCAAATCATTCACGTTTCCCGCACACAATGTTAAGTAAGAGTAAAAGATAAAAAAAACTGAAGAAAACAATGATAACAACACAGCTCATGGGTACTGAAACTGTTAAACACTTTGCAAAAGTCTTAACATTTTGTGTAGTTCCCCATATGTCTTAAAAAAAACGTATCTTTTAAGTACAGTAGCACTTTGCTGTTTCATGTCTGACTCATGAAGTGATCAGCCGCACTTTGCATGAAAGTAAGCCTGACATTATGTGAAGTAAGCCGCCTGATAGAGTCCTCACAGAGCTGCCTGCCAAGGGATTTAAGAAGTTTAAAACTAATACCCTGTCATATATTTCCCACATCCCAGGAAGTTCTTGTAGGATATCCTTATATAACAGTCACCACTTTCCTCAAAATCACTTTTGTTTCATTAGAGTTTGTCCTAAATCTGCTTTTTTTTTGCCATGTTGACACTGTAGGTCAGATTGACCTCCTCCTAGGTGCTTTTAAAAGGTGCTTAAGACTTGTAGGTGGCAGCGATTGTGGATGTTGCCTAGAAACATGTATTTCCTCTCTGATGGTGAGTCTGTTCGGGCCTCTGCTCCGTCCATTATGTGCCGCAGAAGTGGCACGGCTTGAAATCACACCTGCCTGCAACAACTCGCACACACAGAAGTGTAATAAATGAAATGAAAAAGCTTAATGAAATGAAGAGTGGATAGATGAAATGAATGAGTTGATGAATGATGATGCTTTCTTACGGGTGGAATGAAATGAAGTAATCGTCGTCCTCATCAGGCACTGTGACATTTACCAAAATACTGAGCAGCTGACCTGAAGATGTACTTCAGAAAAGATATGAAGGATTTCAAGTCGCCTGCGAGCCATGAAGGAAGTGATGTGATTAATTTGGCTTTGCCAGGATCACTGACACGTGTGGAAAGCTCCCGAGATAACCACCCGCTGTAAGAGGTACTGGATAATATGACAAAAACAAATGGGACTCTTTACTGACAGACATTCTGATTTAGGTGTGTAAGAAATTACATAGTCTTACTGTCTCACTGATCAAATGTGCTTAAGGACAGGAAGAGTAGAGAATGACATTTTCATGAAGTGTTAAAAGAAGCCACAGGTGACAACACTTCCCCCACATGGAAAGATACAATTTAGATAAAATGCCATTTGCTGTTTATGTGTTATTGCATCAAAGGGTCACTGTCCTGAGAGGACAGGATTCACCCAACATCAAAGACTCATTGTAATGTAAAGAAACTGTGTTTTATGACTGTCGTAACCGGAGGCAGCCTCCTCACACTGACTGTATTTAAACAGAAATCATTTTAGAGTTTGGCAGAAGAACGCTCTTGCCTTCTTCTCCACGCTGCGTGATTAAACGAGATCTGATTCATTACGCTGAAATCTGAAGTTCTTCGGAGACTTAGCAACTCTCTACCTCACAAGGAGAATTTCCACGACAGGTGTTGTGAGCAAAAAAATTTGCGACTTTTTTTCCACCGAGAAATTCTAATTACAATCTCGCTCAAGAGAACATGGGAAATGTGTCATTTCTTTAAAAGCTTTTGCATATTTACCAAAGTCAACACAAAAGGTACTACAGGCAGGAAAAACTCTAAACTAAAAAGGAAAAAAAGGGGCAGGAAGGACTGGAGTGAAGGTAGCTTTTTGTTGGAGTCCCTGGCACAAAGTGAAGCGCTGTGGGAAACTGCTTGGTGATTCAGAGCGCCACACTCAGAGTGGCGGAGTGCACTCAGGGAACTCTGAGGGAGGCATGTCAAAGTCCTTTTAGGCAAATCTTGCCACTTGGTGGCCGTCCAGGCAACACCCCTCGGTAGTTATTTCAGGCGAAGACCAGGCTCCTAATTAAATGAATGGGAAGAGACGCAGATTTTCACTTTCAGAGGAAGGAACATAAAACACAGCATGCACAGTATCATCAGTCAAATATGACAAAAAAAACGCTCTAAAAGTTTGGTGAATTTGCCCAAAGACCAAGTTTAAAATGCTTTTTCTTCACAGGTTTTGCTTCAACTACACACACTGAAATACATTTAGCTCGTTGTCATATATAAAATGTTTATTCTTGGGTGTTCAACCTTTAGGGATGCTGGAGAAATAATAAATAGATTTAATATAGTGACTGTGAAGTTATTTAGTTTAATAAATTTGAATGTATTTGTGTAATCATCATCCTCAAATCCATCTTTGATGAACTGGAGCGCTCAATGAACTTAACTCAGCAATGGAATGAAATCTAAACGTAAACATAATTAAATGATGATGATAAATGAACGCTGCCCTCTCTGTTTAAACGAAAGCTACAAACAGAAAAAAAGGTTTTTTAGACTTTAATTATGTGTGAATCAGCCCATTATCACCTCTCGTCTCATTATCATTTAATTGTTCAAATGTGAGTGACTCATTTAACCTCTGCTCTCCATCCACTTCAGTATTTTGGTGAATAATGGGCTCATTTGTAACCCCTTTATTAACTGCTTTTAAAACAACAGAATTCAAATGTTTTTCTTTGTGTTTCCTGAAGCAAAACTCCCCTTTATTCGCCTAATATATTACAATACATGGTTTTGTGCAAATGAGTTTCCTTCCACTTGTACGTTCGGCCTACAACTTCTTATCAAAGGCTGTGAATAGCGGCTCTGCCTCGGTTCTTGACCCTTGCGCTTGATTCCAGTAAAAGACTGCGCTGCCTCCCACTCGTTTCTTTCAACTGAGAAAACATGGCCTTCGCTGTTTGTTTCAGCACTCTCCCCAACACTTTACACTGCCTGCAGCCAATTTTCAGGAATAAATACCAATAACAGCGAAAGAACTCCAGAGTGTTATCTGCAGAGGACTGGAGAGGCTTTGTGGGGAGTTTCCACACATCACGGCGACTCATTATCTGTGTGATGAGTTTGGGTTATCCTTTGTCATGACAGGAGCGCCTCAGGAGAGTTTTCTGTGCATTTGATTTAACACTCGCACCGTAAAGGGGGAATCCCTGCATTTTTTTCAACCTGGGTCCTTATATGCGCATGTTTTAGTGGATAAGTGATTCACTAAAGTGGCTGCCACATAATGTTTCAGACCAACCCTGACTTTCATGTTATATCCGATACAAGTGGTTGTTTTGGCCACACACAGGCTGTCATTTCAGAAATAATTCTAAATGGAGGTGTGAAAGATATATTAAGAAGGAATTCTGCATTATTATGACATTTGTCAGCCACGTTCAAACCTGGAGAAATCCTTAAAGTAACAAAATTGTTTAATTTGGTCACTGCCGCTACTTTATGGATGAAGAAGTCGCAGAATGAGACTAAATTTACGCTCTTGTCTTCATGAAATAAAGTCAGTTTTCTATCCAGCTCAGCAGTCCAGTGTTTAATCTCAAAAGTAATGTCTGAGCTCTCCTCCCGTCAGTAAACTGCTCCAGATCAGAGCGGAATCCGATGCGACTGCTTTTATTCAAAACTCTAGCTGGCTCTGATTGGCCGAGCTATGGCTCCTCCCCACAAAACACTCTGCGGATGCTCTTGTGTTTAGTTTTGATAGGGAGCCTCCCACTAGCAGAAACTAATGCAAGATCCTTATTTAACCAGAAATACAAATCTGGTTCAAGGCGAGGTCTCGCTCTGAAGTCTTGCGAGGTGCATTTTTCTAGCTGTAGGTGGTGAAAACCAGTAAACAGTCAGCAGTGACTTTGGAAATTCTTTCTTGCCTGTCGCGTTTCCACTCACCTCTCAAGAGATTTCAGAGCGAGGCTTCATTTCCATCAGCGAGAGTTGAATTTCTGCTTATAAAGGTAGATTATCATTTTGAAATCTGTCTTCAGACACATAGAATAACAACCTCCAGACTATCCATGACAAAAACAAGCACTTGTAGTGGAAACAGTCGTAGTGTCCCCAAAGAATCACGGTGCAGTTATTTGCAGCCGTGTCAGCTGAGGCAATCTACAGGACCGATTCCAAAAATGTTGGTAAATATGAATCATTTACACAGAAAAACATGCGAATAAAGAGGCCAGGTTTGAAAACAGCGGGGTTCCCCTTTAAATGTGGAGAATCAGCCGCTAACATGTTGCTCCTTTAAAGTCACTGGATGTCGAATCACACACTTGTCATGTGTTATTTACGTCTCCTCTGCTTTTGTATTGCATAAACTCACCTGTCACCCAGTGATGCCTGAGCCATAGGCTACTTTTAGAGCTGCAGACCGCAGCCTATACAGGTACAGCAGGTCTTTTCTCTCTTGACAATGTTGACATCTGACGGATTGCTACAGTGGGGATGAATATATTGCTGTGATCATTCATCTTGCCGCGTGTGACACATCAGCACAACAGGGCATAACTCAAGGTACATCAGCCGCTGTTGACAAAAGACGTGACATTACCCAAGGGCAAAGAGACTAACATCAGCTCTTAAAGCTTAAACAGCCACAAATTAAGACATGATAGCTGAAAGCAGGCTGGAGATAGTGTAGTTGAAGTGTCTTCACTCTGACAGTAGCGGTGACACTTACAGGTTGCTGCAAACACTTCTTAATTGTAATGACTTTCCTGAATCTACCTCAAGCGGAAATTGGTTCATAGGGACTACAAAGTGTTCAGTAAAAGGTGAAAGTATTATTTTAAAAAGAAAGTCATGGTCAAGGGTTATTTGAAGCCTAATGAGTAATTCATTTTAGTCACTAGTTTTTGCCCTCAAGCAGCTCACAGAATAAAAAACTGCAATTGTCAGAGCTGATTTCTTTGGAGGGATTTAAGACGGTTTTTGAAAGATAATGAAAATGCATTCAGTAAATTTGAGACTGATATTGTGTCGTCTGACCTCTGCATAGGGAAAGATGGCCACCGTGGAAAACAAAGAAACAAAGAAAACTAAAACAAAAAGACACAAATGTTAAATATCAGGCCTGTCACACCCCTTCTACCTTTGATACTGAATGTGAACATACAAATGACGAATTAAAGCACCAATATGACAGAATTGGTATCTTCTGCGACGTGGCACACATCTCTCACCAACCACTTAAAAAAGCCAGTCCTTGAATTTCTTTTCTCTGGCCTCTTGCCTGATCACTCTCTCTCTTTCCCTCCAGTCAAAGTCCTCTTCGTTACACCAGCATGTCCATACTGAGAGCACCGAGCGCGCCTCTTCCTACAGCTAGCTGAAAGATCCAGCGCGTGCGGTGTGGCGGCTTGAAATCGTTGCACACTTCTCGTGGGAAATCACGCCAGCTCAGTCCAAGTTACACAGTGCAAGAGCAGGCCCTCAGGGTACAGAGTGGGATCTGATGAGGCAGCATTACAAATCAGTGTACTTTCAAAAGGTTTATTTTAAGGTTGAAATAGTTCCATTATGTTGCTTTAAAGGAAAACCTAATCTGTGTTTTTTTTGTCTGTACGACAGGAATGATGGTCAGTTCGTGTTGCGTTTTAATTCAGACTATAAAGTATATTCCTGGACTTGCATGCTGCCTGTTTCTCTGTCTCTTTCCATTACTGTCTGTATTTCTCCCATCCCGTCTCTCTGATATGTTAAAACATCAATGCCATAACATTACTTTCCATCAAACACAACCGCAGCGCAACCACAATCGAGCAGCGTCTGCTCGGACGGACAGCAGACTGAACGGGGTTATTACGCACTTGCAATTTACCTCCTAAATCAATCTCTTTGACACGCTGGGCACGGCAGGAGAAGCTAAAGAGATGCGCGAGGAGGGGGCTTTTGGCCATGTTGTCATTTGCAGCTTACAAGAATATCCTCCTGATGGGGTCTGGAGTCTGGAGCAATCTGGAAGGATGTGGATGAGCTCAGCGGAAAAAGACCCAAAGATTCCGTCGCTGAT
>CAEMYA010001996.1:1168804-1216979 GCA_903131615.1 Diplodus sargus
GCTTTAGAGAACACCAATAATGTGTATCAATGCATCATTTGTATTGAATTAGGCAAAAAACTAATAATAATATGATCTTTAATAGACAGTAAACATCAGACAGTTATATTTCAACAGTTAACATTCCTTTATCTCTTTCCTCCATCCCTCCAAAAGATACTGAAATGGACCTTAAAAAAGTGCTTGAAATTGAAATACTTGATACTTACTACTTCTTCTCCAAAAAAAAAAAAAAAAACAACCCAGAAAAACGGCACTTTCTTTCTCCGAGGTCAAAACTGCGGGTGCTCACGCTCCCTCGAGGTCCATTTGCACACATGCACGGGTGACTGTCTACTTCAGCCGACTGCAGAGGCCTCAGCGTCTCACAGGCTGACGGTGAACCACTTACATTTTAATTGGTGTACACTTTGTTTGTTAGGATAATTTCTTCACTTCTCTTTCATTTGGTCACCTGAAATTTGTGGCCTCTGACTATCCTGACTTTATTGTTGGGATTAACAGTATCCTCACATGCAGCAGTGACTCACCATCAACACTCAGCTAATCTGTGTAATGTTGTGTACTCAACCACCCTTAAATGTACAGATACATCTCACAAGTGACTCGGAGAGGTGAACTGTTATCAGCCACAGCGACACAGGTACGTCACTCCTCCTTTTCTATTCGATGTGGCAGCATTTCTGAGCTCCAGTTCTCCCGGAAGAGACGAACAAACAGTATTGAGATCTGTTCAGTCCTTATAGGAGCCAAATGAACCAAAGTGCAGCTAACATTCAACAACTTATTACTGAATAAAAACACACAGAAAGAGCTAACCAGGCCCTTCAAGGCAGCGGCCCAGACGAAATTACCGTCTCCCTCTTTATTCAGACTCCCGGCGGTGCTGGCGAGGGTTCTTGCTGCTTCATAATAAAATCTTTTGAATGACTAAATAACAGGTGACTTTATTATGACGAGGCTATAAGAAATGAAAGCTGTCTGTAACTGAATTAGCAGAGCCACTTTGTTAGCCGTGACCTTTAATTGTACTGCGAGGATCGGGACAAGCGCCTCATTAGTTCAAGACACCTTCAAGCAGGTAGCCCAGTTGTGGTGGAAATGGAAACTCTATAGCTTTTGCCTTCTCCTCCTCCTCCTCCTCCTCCTCCTCTCTTTTCTTACTCAGGCTCTTTTCTGCTGGACCACGGGCCCCTGGGAACATCTCTCTCTGCTGGCTCCCTCTGCCTCATTATTGAGGGATCTGGATCATCATACCCTGGGCTCCGATGGATCATTGCTCGCTTCTCTTTTTTTTTGGCCTGTCCTCTTCCAGGTCACCTCTGTGGAGTGGAGGTCGTTCGACTCGGGGCAACACTTGGTTGACGCCTCGGCCTCCTCAGTCGTCCTGCTGGATCTGCACACTTCACATATAAATTACTGTATCAGATTGTGGTCGATGATTTTGTTGTTCTGGTCTGTACATGCTGCATCTATTGCATGTCTGTTTTCCACTATTAAAAGTTTCGTTTTCTCAATATGGCAAGTTTGGCCCACTGAAGCAATGTGACTGTGATTTTCGGCTATATAAATAAAATTGATTTGATTTGATTTGAAGCGCACTTATCTGTGTTAAATGGTTGATTAAGACCACATTATTTATAGTTCTTTCTAATTCGACTGAAAGTGCAGCTTATTACATCTTATTAGTGTATTTTAAAACAAAGTGCGACCCTTATGATTTATTTGGTCAACATTCCTTTTTTTTTGCCCTAACGATGTGATGATTACATGACGGCTGCAGACTGGAGTGGCCGAGCTCTCCCAGAATTGCCAATTTGGAGCGCCTGCTTGTGACCACATGAACACACACACACACACACACACACACACACACACACACACACACACACACACACACACACACAATGATCCGAGAGAGATGAGAGAGGCAGTGTGTGTGTGTGTGTGTGTGACAGGGAGAGAGAGAGGGTAAGAAAGAAGGCGAGAGAACATCAATCTTGCCCAACATGATTTGCTGAGTGGATGAAAGCACTCCATCTGTCTTATGCTGTTTATTGAGGGAAAATTGGTTGAATTTAGCACAGTTGTTCCACAAACAGAGAGAGAGAAAAAAGATTAGGAGATGTCCTTGTCCACACCTGTGTATGGGCAAAGGTATTTCAACCTGAGGGAATCAAGAAAAAAACCCCAAAAACCTTAGATATGACACTGTATAGATTATTACCTGGAATGTGTCTGTGTTTGGACAGCGGCACATTTTCGTTTTTGTTTTTGTTGTTCACATAACAACAAGGTTAAAGTGCTGACTCTCAGCACTAGGTAAGTAATGTATTTTAAAAGCATTTTTGTTACATTTGTTGAATTTCTCCTTACATCCCAACGACATCAAGGAATCAAATTCTCAGACCAGAATATAAAGAAAAAACCAGTATCCTTGTTTGCTGCATGTCTGTAAGTCCATCAATCATTTCGTCTGGCCTGAATGAAATGATTGGATGTCCTACCTGCCAGTCCTGTTCAGCCATCGAGCCATCACACAAGGACTGCAGAGAGTGAAGCCCAAGTCTCCCATCGCTAACATGCTAGCTTCACAGTGAGGAGTTATATGTACAATATTACATGTTTGGTGTTTCCTTATATGTGACTGGGTGATGAAGTCGTTGGATACCAGTCCAGTCGACCGGATATAATATGATATGTTAGCAGTTAACGTCTCTGCAATCCACAGACATTGAGTTTGACATTGGTTCCAAATGGCATGTCACGTTCACATTCAACCAAAACGGGTTGTTTTAAGCCGAACTGTGATGTTTTCCTAACCTTTACCAAGTGGTTTATATGCCTTTACCTAAACAGACCATATGCACAGTGTCGTGACAAGAGCCAAATAGAAAATTAAACCGAAAGATACAGACCCAAGTTTTACTAAGCTAACATTTATCTAGTGATTTAGTTGTGGCTACATCCTGTGGTGATGATGACTCTGTGCTCCTCTTGGAGGCAGGCCTGAAGGTAGGTGGTGGGAATATTAAATTGGATATTTTCACTTTTGATGGTTTCTCCAACATTACCAACCTCAGTTTTTAATTGGATTGTGGAGTTTCACAAAAGTACTTTTTTTTAAGTAGTCCTTGGTTTTTGACCAGCACAGCAGGGCTCTGACAAGCTTCCAACTCCTACAATGTTCGTACCTTGTGAGGAAGCCAATCATGCTTTGATTAGCAGAAAGGGCAGGCACTTCCAATCTCTAACAGTGTCTTTTCATATGGTTTTGTGAAACAAACCGGATAAGGTTAACAATGTTTGGCCAGTATAGGTCTCTTAAATGAAAGTGGAAAAAGTCAGCAACCTCATTTCAACTCTTGTTGCTCTTTATTCATTTCAGAACCCATGTGCTGACGTACAGAGCCAACACCACAGAAAACATCAGTCCAAATACTTACAGACTGAGCTGTATAACTGTTGACACACAGCAACCAACCCTCATGCACTCAAATTACTTTTAGTCAAGATTGGAAGTCTAAAGAGCAATTGGTACATTTTTGCCTCCTCTTTGTGAAAGTTAATAAGTCAGCATGCAAGTGAGGTCACAGTGTCCAAATCAGTCCTACTGAACTTATTGGAGTCCGCTGTGTCAGCGCACTTAGACGAATTAACAAGACAAAGGTTGTGCCCTGCCAAGGCCCTAATCTGTGCCCACTCTCTGCCCTCGGCTGTGTGTGCCGGTCCATGACTGCTAAACGGCTTGCTCACAAAGTATTTTTCGCCCTTGGAGCATTAAGGGAGCTTTCCACAGATTTTCTCTTGCTCTTAGAGTGAGACAGTGCAGATGAAGATGTTGAAACTGGGCGGTTTACCGCACCAAGACAAGCTGCTTTGTTTTGTTTCAACCAACAGTGAAAAACCCAAAGATACAGATAATTAATCGTTTGGGTAGATTGAAAATAACGCTCATGCCTGTAAAACGAGATATAGCATGTTAATTTGCGAGGTTTAGAGGTACTTGTAAGTGGATTTTCTTACCTTTAGATTGCGCCAGTCTAGCTGTTTCCCCCTCTTTACAGTCTTTATGCTAAGCTAAGCTAACAGGCTGGGTAGCATATTGCCGGAATAACTGCTAACAGTAGCTCGCTTTTTTTTGGTTTTTTTGCTTGATAAATGACTTTAACGCAATCAAATATCAAACTGTTGGTTAATGAATTTTCTAAGTGATGTAGTGCCTAATAGTTTCAGCACTGATCTTCATCTTGAATCCTGGCCAGGGACAAAAAAGTCACTACTGATGATGATAATCAAGGATGATGATGATTAATGTAATTCAGATAATTGATAATTAAAAGCTTGAAGTCTACCACTAACTCATGTGCTTGTCTGTCCATAAAGCTGTGAACTACTACTCCTGTGGGATAATAAAGATTGCCTTGACCTACCTGGCGTGGTCAGAACGTCCCATGATCAGCAGCATAATTACAGGTTAATAACTGTGCATCTTGTTTTGCAGCAGCTGCTTTGAAAAAGAAAAAGAGGACAGCGCTCTGTGAGGAGTTCGTCCAAGTGATCACAGACACAACAAATGTTTTGGCGGTTGGATTTCTCTCTCTGCACCACTCTGCTGGGATTTTGCCCTGGCCAAGTTTCTCTCTGCTCGGTTTCTTTGTCTAGTTTCTGCTGCTTAAGCATGTTTACACTGCAGCAGACATGGCGGTGACTGGTTGTTGTTCATGACGAGCACACAGCCTCGGCTTTTTAATTCCTCCTGGCGTAATTTAACGCGCGGCTTCAGACAGCAAGACCAGAACGACTAGCCGCACTGTCAGTCGGCCTGACGGAGGGAGATGTGTTCTTTTTTTTCTCTTTTGCCTGGCTTCATCGTTTTGCAGGATTTGTGACAGCACTCATATTTGGTTGTTAGTTAAAATGAGGAAGGGATGTCATAAAGCTCATAGCAGGTGGCAGCCAGCCAGAGTCCCAGCAGAGTGAAATGTAGAGGTGTGACACTGCCTCTCCTGCTGGAGAAGGAAAAAAAGAGAGGAAAGTTTACAATGAAATCAGGCAGCTTTAAACTCACTGCCTCTTTTCCAGTAAACAGAGTGAGCCGAACCACATCAAACTCAACTCCAATACACATCAGTATTAATTACATTCTGTGCGTGCCAGATATCTCGCTGCTGTTTCTCATCACAAATTGAAATCTCAACACTTTAAAAGGTACCGTGATGATAATTTTTTTTTGACCGCTGGCGGTGCTGGAGAGCAATTCTCTGATGTGTGGCTCCTCAAACAGATGTGATTCAAATTTCTGCAGGCTCAGGTATGAAGATGTGTAGAGGTGGATGTCTGGCTTTGGAGGAAATAAAGATTACATTTGAGGACATGTGAATCAGCAATAAAAGGTGGCCCAAAAAATGAAATGTCAGTCATTATCTACTCTCAGGTGAAAATTTCAGGAGCTTCGAAGCAAAAAGAGCACCGCAGCATTCTCCTCAGCACCTGAAGAAGATTGGGACTATATAACCTACTCTGGCTAAAAATCAATACAGTGTTGTTCGGGGGTTTGACAGAGGGTGACGTGGAAAAATGGGGCTCGGACCGACTGTGCAAAGTTCAGTTTGGTCACCACTAACATTACATATGATACCTTACAGTTATATTGTTCTGAATCGCATTGTTTTCTTGTGGCTCGGTAGCAAATGTCCTATCGGGAGGGCTGGCTTTGGCTGTTGCTGGGATCATCAGATATAGCCGGTGGCCATGGCAGTGCCCTGCTGCTGCTCGTTCAAAACACAGAGTAACAACAACTCTGGGCAGCAGACGAAGCTGCAGGAGCTCCCTGTCTGAAAGCACCTTGAGGCTGATGCTGCTTAGGCTGTCAAACATGGCTGCATGCACGTTTTGCAGGCGCCGTCCCCGGTATGGGTGGTCGAACTTTTAATATGCTACATCCATTTCCTCCCGGAGAAGAATAAAGATATTAATGCACTTAGGTTTTTTCGTCTGATCTCCTGCTCATAGTGTCCTCGAGTAAACAGCAACTACTCTTCCAGAAGTCCGAGCCCCCGCCGCGCCATACCTCCGGGTCAGGTATTAAGTAGACATCAGAGGAGGACCTGGCTCCGGACTAACACGGCTACATGTGTGCCTGCAGGGGAAACACTGAGTCCGCTAACATCAGTCTTTACCGGACACATCGGAGCACAGAGCAGCTGGAGGCACCGAGAAGGAGCAGAGACCCGAGCAAAGCCAACTAACTCAAGGGAAAAGGCATCAATCTTAGTCTTATTTTTTGCATTACATTCTTTTTTCTTTTATATGTTTTATGTTTATAATTTTTTGGGGGGGATGTTAAAGTAAGAGGAATGATCAGTACTACACACATCCACCATTTCCTGCCCACTGTTGTATGATAACATCAAGGTCCAGCTCAGTCTTCAGGATAAAATGTGTGCAGCTAACATCTCTGCAAAACACGAATACATTCATATGTGCATGACATACGCCTACGTGTCTTACTGACTTGATGGTCAGTGGTTAGCACTGCTGCCTCACAGCAGAAAGGTCCTGGGTTCGATTCCTGCTGGGGGCAAGAGTTGTAGCATCTGTGCAAAGTTCGTATGTTCTCCCTGTGCTTGCGTGGGTTTCCTCTAAGTACTCCAGTTTCCCCCCCAACATCAAAACATGCACAAAAAGGTTGATTCTTCAGTCGGTACCCTTGACCAAAAGCTTTGGGTAAGATCTGGGGTCGGTTCCTGGGTTAACTCGCGCCCACTGCTCCCTCGGGAAGGGTTAAATGCAGAGCACCAGTTTCACTATGTTGCACAGTGTTTGATATGCAGTCAAATAAAGATTGTTCTTCATATCATGTTTCACTACATGTTTGTGATCAGTGTCATATTGTGAGATGGAGGGGATAGTAGTGAAGTTAAAGGGGAGAAGACCAAACCAGTGACCACAATTTGAGACTGCATTTTAACATTAGTGTGTGTGACACCAATGGATGTTGTTAAGGAGACCTTGGGACAAAGCTGTGTTTTTGATGCAAAAACATGGTGTTTTTCTCACCCCTAACCCTAACCAAACGTTTTTCCTGCTTAACCTAACCAAAACCTACCCGTTTTAGCATATGTGCGATTTGCCAGCATTTAGTCTGATGATTGGGTTGCGAGATGGCGACAAATTGTCATGGTTCAGTGTGTTTTATTTTAGGTTTTGATGTTGTCATGGTTCTGTGTCTTGTGTCTTACGTTTTGATTTCTTGCCCTCTTGTGTCCTTTCAGTGTCTCCTGTGTTTTTCCCTCTGTGCTTCCTCTTCGCTATCTCAGCTGCTGTTCCACCTCGCCTGTTTCTCGTCTCGTCCTTAGTGTCTGTGTATTTAGTCTTTGTGAGTTGCTTCTGTTGGTGTGATGTTCCTACCAAGTTCTTTGAGTCTCCATTCTCCCAGTGGTATGTGGTTTTTTTGGATTTTGATTTCTGGTTTTTCCTATGTTTGATTTGAACTTTGATTTTTGTGTGCGCGTTGTTTAGCTGTTTTGTTGCTACTCTGGTTTTTGGTCCTTGGACTTATTTTCATTTGTGGTTATTGGTTTGTGTTTGCATTCAGCTTTAGTTTAAATAAAGCTAGCTTTTTGTTCTCCCTTATCCTGCCCTTCGGTTCTGATCTGCATTTGGGTCCACCTAACACAAATAATGGCCTCATCAGAAAAAAGTCCATCTCGGTTGGAAAATGAAAGGAGCCTATGACCACCCAAATTCATGTCTGTTCTCAGGTGGCGACCTCTAGCACTGGGAGATATTATTACAGCAGTAAAGGAGGACCTGAGGAGATGCAGAATTAAGTGTAACAGGTCCATAAAGGGAGGCGGTCGGAGCTGCACAGTTTGGTTGAACTGCATGGAACTTCCATTTAGTTTGTGTCCAGTTCCATTTAGTTTGGGCGGGACTAGATAAGCTTTGGCTTCTCCCGCTTTTCCCTTTCGGCCATGTGTATTGTATTATTTGAACAATGATGAAATGTGATGATGATGAATTGACATGCTGAAATAAACAACATAAATAAATAAATAAATAAATAAATAGTGTGACTCTGGAACTTACCAATGTCGTGAAGTTGCGTCCTATGCATTACGTAACATAGGTTGCCTTGGTAACATAAGTGCGTTTGCAATGGAAATTATAGAAGTAACGTAGAGATTTAAACCTAACCAATTAGTCTTGATGCCTAAATCACACAATCTGTACAACGATGGCACGTGTCACTGTTACGCTGACCCAGTCATGTTGTGATATGTATTATTTTGGGAGATGCTGAGAATCTACCTATTGAGTCATTTATGTTTGTGTTAAATGATCCATTTATGACTCCATAAACATGAGCCCCATGACACCGACTCAATGATATCACTTCTGCTAACATTGCTGCTGAAGATAACTGGCAAACTGAAGCTTTATTCAGCTTCAGATCCTTTTCAACTTTTTTCTCCCCCAAGCTTGAAAATATATCTCAGACAGCCAGGTGCGGGTTGGTCGGCCACAGTGAGCTTTAGACGGTAACCCTTTTTTCTAAATTCAGTCTGAAGAAACGCTCCCTGCCACAGACTTAACTGTGGAAGCAGCTTTTTTTTTCTGGTTGAATATTCGAAATAAAACTTGAAGGAGGTGTCAGAGGTGACAGTGAGACTTACAGTGTCTCTGATCCAGGAGGAGGTTAAGTGGGATGAACCTAAATCACTGCCTGCATTTATGTCCAACCGTGTGATGGCGTTTTGTTACTGAGGTTTTAGTAATACGATTGGTTCGGCATGTGGACATGTTTCTGTGTGTGTGTGTGTGTTTGCTGTAAACGGGTGTTTTGTTCTGGTTCCAGCAGCAGCTCCGGGACTCCAGCAGAGGCTCACGCACGCTGGGGAAAAGTCATTTGATGGATTCTGAGCCCTCCCAGGAATAACAAAGCCCTTTTCTCTCCTCACATCATTGAGCCTATTTTGGTTTTTATTTAGAGATGAAAATAATGACATGCAGCAGATTTATTTACTCAATATCTATCTTTAATAGCCTGTCCGCCTTGTCCTTCCATTACAATGAAAAATCGAGTGCTTGACCCGTGATTTTTTTTTTTTGCGATTCTGTGCTGCACTGGCAGGAGCACAAACAAACAAATGGGCTTTTATTTCAGTTATATTGGCCACTTATCTGAACACAAAGATAACACAATGTGTGTCAATAGGCACACTGATTCCTCTGTCTTAATTATAGAGCTCCATTAGGAGCCGGAATGATCCTCAACAGAAGTCTTCAAAGAGAGGAATGCAAATGAATGTAGAGACTGAGGGAGAGGAAACGGTGTTATTATAGTGGAGAGGAACGAATGCTGAGATTAGGAGAGCTTTACTCGTCCAGGCCTCAAACTGTGTTTGTGAGAAAGGCTTCTCTGACGACAAGACTCGCAGTGTAGCTCCATGTCCTTGCATTCATTTCCATAGCTATCTGCAATACTTCACAGAGAGGGGGGTGAGCTCTCCTCTTAGCCAAACACAGGAGCTTCATGCTCCTGCATAATTCACTGTCGTGTGCAGTAATCCACAGGGAAGCTGGAGAGGAAACCGCAGAGCTTTTCCCGGTTAGAAAGGCTGGAAGCTTTGGGGGTCATGTGTCACTAATGACTGGGAGAGTGGACGGGGACCAACGACTCTCTGATTGGTGAAAAACCAACTCTATAATTTACGATGCAAATTCCATTAATTCATTACCTGAATTGAATTCCTGAAGACGAGAGTGTGTGAGACGATACATCCTAGTACAAGTAACATAAAACAAGAGTTACTCTTCCAAATTGAACACATGATGCACTGCGACGATTCAGCGAGGAATAAAGAAATCAGCTTGCATTCTTATATAAATGTGCATTGTTCCTGCTTAAACTGTGCAAATGCGACTTAGTAAGTATAAAGAGCAAGTCTTAAGATGGATTTATACTGATAGGATGAGGGATTATGCCATAGCTGACGTGCATCTCCTCAAAGTCTTGCTATACATCAGGGCGACAGAGACATCACCATGATTACAGCATGAAGCACGTTCCAGAAAGACTCATTTATCTTCACATTCAGCGAAAACATTTCAGCTGAAAAACACGGCGGACTTTACAGAAAACAAATCCTATGAAGCAGGGATCCACACGAGGCTCCCCTTAAAGTATAAATCCAGCCTAAAAGTCGGCATACTGACACAGTACAGTAGTGCTAAGAGCTGACTGACAATGCTAACACAGCGATGCTCAACAGCGTCCATATACAGTCGAATCAGTGTGAATAAACGCTGATGGGAAATTTGGCAACATTTTTCTGTTCCTAATTTAATGGGAATTTGAATATTTATCAAAACATTTTAATCTAGACCACTGACCAACCAACATGTAACATTTCCATCCATGGAGCCATGCAGACAGATCAAATATATCCAACTATGCCCACATTTTGCCAGATTTATAGCCATTTGATGCACTTTGCACCCAGAGTTATGTTTCTTTATCACAAGCCAAGAGCGGAGTAGTGCCACAACCGATTCTGTGTGTAGTGTACTTACTTGAGACTTTAAGGCTAATAGAGAAAGCAGTTTTTACGCTGTATCTTTTACACAGTAGAATTTTGCAGCACCGCACAGCTGGATGCACAAGCGAAGTGTTATCGTCTGTTTCACCTCATCCTTCATCAGCTCTTCTTCTCAGCGAGCTGCGGCGTCAAGTCAGAGTTGACACCAACTGTAGCGTCAGTAGGATGAAAATAATGTTGAATTTTAAAAATTCCTTTAAGTGCGTGTCGCTCTCACCTTCAAACAACCTCGAAAGTGAAACCAGCTGTGAGTAACATGTGCTATCACAAGCTGGGAGGGTGAAAAATGGAACACGCGATCCGCTTGTTTATATATTTGTGCTTTCCTAAAACACAGAAAGAGCGGCGGCCCCTCTGGCTGTCTGACAGCTGACATGTAAATACTGTCTTATTTTGCCGATGCAAATGGTCCGTGGACTCTTGCTAAGGCGGGTGATAAATCCCAACACAGCTCCTTTTTTTAAAAAACAAACCATTAACAGCTTTTTAGCTGTCACATGCGTAGTCCTTTTGGAGATTTGTCAGCGCGTATGCCATCAATCCAAGGGATCAAAAAATGAAAATAAAAGTAGGGTGACAGTCTCTCCACTGGGTCTGTCATGCTGTAATTATGGACTGAATGCATTAAAGATGTATCCGTGAGGCAATTTTGCAAAATATCATAAATCCTGCACAGATCTCAGGGGAAGAAATGGGATGTTTTTCATGGGCAGCATTGGAAAAATGTGCTTTTTCTTGTTTTTACCGAGGAGCATATTTAGCCATACCAGTGCGCTGACACAATGCTGCTCACACACAGTCAAACAAAGGAAGTAACATATCGAGCCTCCGCTGTCTGAGGAGGATCATTATTTCTTTTTGGTTTGAACTCTATGTAAACTCCGTGACTCACACTCCCTCGCGTTCACTCCAATTTTCCAGCCCTCCGTCTCTCACTTCCACACACAAACACACACACTCTCCATCACACATACGTGCTCACCACATCTGTAGTCACGTCCGTGTTATGTGTGTGTGTGCGCGCGTGTGTGTGTGTGTGTTTGTGACTAGACAGCGGAGACTCCAGTGTTCGCAGAACGATACAAATCGGAGATTCCTCCTGTCTGGCTGTGTGGGTGATGAGCGTTCAGCTCGAACCAACCGCTCCTCTCCTCCCGTTCTTACAGTGTGTGCCCTTCTCTCTTCTTCCATGTGTTAGTCTGTCATTTCCTCTGCCTGGTCCCTGCAGGAGTCAGGCTGTCTGCTCCTTAAATAGGCTTGACCTCAGCGCAGACTCTGGGGCTGCTTCAGTCTTTAACTCTGCACATGCCTCTCCGTATACATTATAGCGCGGTGGTTTCTGTGGGGGTGGGTGATTCTCTCCGCCTGAAGCCGCACTCACTGAGGCAACGGGCTGAGTAGCTTTTTATGCCTCCTGAATGTTAAATTTTTAATTTCAAATCATTCCTTCTGCATACGCTGTCAACCGCTCGCTCTAAATGCTCATGTTGCATTCAATCACAAGTTCAGAGACAATGGAGGTTCACGCTCAACAACAAAACCACTTCATAACATCGCTCTCATCCACCGGGGAAATTTTAATAATGCATAATGGTAACAGAAGAATAACAGAAACACATAAATAATAATAAAAATGGTAATAGCATGGATACAAACCCCAAGCCCTGTCAGGGACTAGTCCTTGAATGCAAGTGCTGATTTTTCATCAGAAGCGGTAATGCCCCAAGAGAAACGACACAGAGAGATCAGCATGTAAAGTCATACGGACCAGCACATCTATTAGAAATCATCGTGGCTCCTCATAGCGGTGTTGGGCGGTGATGCTTTTTTTTTTTTGAATGATAGCAATCATACCACTGTGCAGTGCACGTGTAATCAATGACATGTCAATCTGAAACTATTGCTGCTCATTCTTTTGCAAAGCACCCAGAAGAGCAGCCACTGTTGTGGCTCGGTGAGCCTGTGGCTTAAGAACCAGTCAGTACAGAGTGTGGACTGGTAGATGCCGTGGTGTCCTTGGCACGTACCAGCTGTGCACTCGAGACTGAACCACTGGTGTAAAACACGGTTGTTAGCCTATGATATCTTTCCAGGTGTGTACTTTTGTGTGTAGACACGTTTTTATATATAGCAACATTCAAATGTTTGTTTACTGGAAATGAATTCAAATACAACCAAAAGTTGAAATTCAAAAGTTATTCAAATAAAACAATATTTAAACTTTTTGAAAACCTCAAAAACAAAATGGAGGCGCGTTCCAGGAGAGAAGTGCACACCAGGAGCACCGTTCCATGAGAACAATGCTTTCTTCTTCTTCTTCTTCTTCTTGGCCAGTCACTTGATACCAGCTGATCACATCTGCAGCTCACATCTATCCACGACACACCTTGTTAGCCTATCATCGAGCTGCACACCCGCCCCCTCCACGTTCCCATCACTGCCCAGTCTTCGCTGATTCACTGGTCTCAGCAGAGTCGTCAGCCGCCACCATCAATGTCTCGACTCCACGTGGGGATTTTTCTCCGTGCTGCTCAGGGCAGACGACCCTTCGATCACAAAATCTTCCCGTAGACTTAATTATCACTTATCATCTGCTGAAATAAACATGCCATGTTTATGCTATTCCTCAATTACAATGCCAACATGCTGCTATCATGCCCTGAGCTGCGAGTGCAGCTAAAAAGGTAATATTAAGATAACATTTTGCACAAATACAACAACGCAGTGTGTTGTGGTGACGGCACTTACACTGCTGAGGACATCAGCATTCAGACAGCGTCTGAGGGACGAATGAAACAATCACAAAACAAATAGTCTGACCTTTATTCCAACTCAATAATAAACTATTAATGTTATATTTTGGGCTAAACACAAGTTGCCATCAGCTATTTTTATATATATAATCACACACTGTGAAATTGCTTGTAAGTGCTTCAGACGCACTCACTTTTGAAGGATACCTGAGTCCTGAAATCAATACGCCGTCTCAAGAGGAAAAAACATCTCTAAATGAAGGAGGTCCAATAATAACACAACAACTCTGGGGAGACTGAGCTTATTAAATACAAGAAGAGTCATTTTTTTGAACACCTGATTTACGATGCAGAGTTTGTCAGGAGATGGAAGTGGAGGAGGACTCAACGCAGGCCGCACTGCTGCAGCCGGCTACGTGCTCGCTGCCACTCCTGCTGCTCAGTATAATGCCCTTTCATCAGTAATCTTGCCTGCCAAACAGTCCGCTCATGAGCTTCAGGATGACCTTATAGAGAGAATAATCAGGTTTACGGCTCATATCCTGCTCCTGTTGCTGGCAATGTACAGCGTTGATCATAGATCTCTCATTCTGATCTCCTGCCATACAGAACAGCCAGACGGAGGGTATCTGCGGGCAGTGTGGCCGCTTCTTATTAGCGTTATCTACTTTGAAAGGTAGAGAGCACTGTGGTGGCCGTAATAAGATCATACTTTTAGGGTCATTTTTGTCGGCTTTATTGCCGAGGCGCATGTTAACGTGGTTACATGAGACTGCAGAAAATGGACGCCAAAGGGACTCATCACGGAGAAAAAACTGAATAAAGAAACAAAAATAAATTACTTTCCAATGGCCAAATCGATGTATCAATGAGACACAAATGCTCCTTGTATTCCATTATGGTCACCCGAGTGCTTTCTAATAGCATGTTCCGTCGAGTGTGCATCGAGCGAAAGCCTGATGGCCCGATAGCTTATTTTCTGGTTTCAAAGATCACTTTAACCCGAACCAAATCAGGGAAGAGCCATGTATATAGAAAAGTCTCATCACCTCATCACATCTGCAGCGAGCAGAGCCATTATATCAGAATGAAAATCTTCTATTTAGCTTTAATCCCTCTCTTAGCCCGCTGTTTTCATGGCACATTACTATTAAACTGTAGTAGCCGACAACATGAACCTCTTCAGGTTCCACCTGTTCAAAAATGTGTCACTACTACAGCTAAACCGCGGATTATTTTCAATGCCAACAGGGGAGCTCGACTTCAGCTCATTCACATGTGATGGAGCGTAAGCGCGCATAGAAAAAAAAAAAAAAAAAAAGTGTTTACTTCATGAATTTTAAATGCTGCTGAAAATGACTGGACATAAGCTCGGCAAAGACAGATCCTGTTAGGCAGCCTCCAGTGAGGTGAATCAGAAAGTTAGCTCATGAGTTACATCTGCTCCATAAGCTTATCACCGCTGGTAGGGATTGCCGTAGAATTATATGCAAGACGCAGTGTTTACTTCAGCTGTGCCCCATTGATAAGGCAGAGGGGTGAGAGCAGCGGGGAGAAAAACTAAAAGCTCCAGAGAGACCAATAGTTTGTGGAGCGGGCGAAAAAAAAAGGCCTGCAGTTCAGGACCACACCAAAACAAACGACACGGAGCAAAGCTGCGGACCGAAACCCCGGAGGGTAAGGAGAAGCTGAGTGATGACACTGTATAATAATGAGTTTTAATGAAATATGTATGTGTCAAATAGGAAGGCCGTAATATAAAGCTAACCCAAGTTTCCGCGGATAATTGTGTCCTGAATATGAGAGCAAAATACCCTCAGAACAAGAAAATAAAAACGGAGCTTTTGATTTCCAGTGTCGGAAGAAGTATTGAGATAATTTACTTAAGCGACACGCTCTGATACACACGCACGCACGCACACACACACACACACACACACACACACCTTTCTCCGTTCATAGACAGAAAGTTGCGGTTGCTATAGACCGAATTGCCGTTAGTTCAGAGTGAACAACAATCACTTCTGCATTAGCTCTGCCCGTGTTTCTGTGTTTTGGGTGTGCTGGAGGCGTGGCTGAGGGTGGTGACTGTGCAATAATGACATCACAACTTTACGGAAGTCCTGACAGCTCTTTTGAGGCCAGACTTTCTGAATACAGGCTGTGTGCATGTGGGACCTTTAACTCCTCGGCCACAGCGGCGCCCCCCCCCCGATACAGATTTCAGATCCTGGTTGGTGACCAAGGGTGACCAGGCCTTTGCCGTTAGGGCGCCAAGTCTCTGGAACTCACTTCCCCTTGAGATCAGACAGGCATCATCATTAGCCTCCTTTAAATTCCTACTGAAAACCATCTTTTATTGTAAAGCCTTTTTAACTTCTTAATCCCTTTGTTGTTTTTTCTTGCCGAGCTCTTGCCACTTTCTATATCTTGTCAACACCAGCTTTGTCTAAATTGCATTTTACTTTACTTTGTTGTTTCTAATGTAATTTTTACCTGTCATCTACTGTGTTTTTATTTCTTGTCTGTAAAGCACTTTGTAACCGTGTTAAGAAAAGTGCTATACAAATAAAGTTCATTATTATTATGTGTGCAGTTGTTATGATGGTCCAAATGTCCGGCGTCTGAATCCAGCTTTACGCTGTCTTCACCCCTACAAGGTCTGTGCGGTGCAAAAACACAATAAATAGGAACCGCTGAACACAAATCCTGGCGACCGTTCTGTTCCCTCCAAAAGTATGTGATTTTTTTTTTTTTTTTTAATTTCTGTGAGGCAGAGTCGGGTGATAATGTGTGCGTGTCACTCACAGCTCCTACGTTTGAGACTTTTCAAGAGATGACGCTGTGTGAAAATAATTACAGTTCTCGAAAGCAGTTTCATATTCAGTCTTCGGTGGTTAATTACATTTCCGAGGTGTTGCTTACTACCTGGGGAGACGTGTGTTCAGCGAAAACCGGGAAGGGGAGGTGACTCTGCTTTCCCCCTGAGCACAGGCGAAGCTTCGAGACGGAACATGGGTCCTGAAAGGTGGCATTAGCGACCCCGCTGAAATGAAATGGTGTCAGCCTTTGTCTTACCACATGACTGGATTTAATTTGTGTGATCCCCACGCCCTCAAACCAGTGGAGCAATCAAAAGGTGCTGCTGATGAAGCTCAAGGGCGTCCAAGAGGGCTGTTATGAACTGAGAGCGCTTATAATGAGACTGAGGGATTTTTTTGTTTGCCGGGGAAAAACAATAGTCTTCAAATGAACGGTTTACACATCAGTCAGATGACAATAAGGATAATGAACTGGAACTGAAAAACAGAACTGGGAGAGGAAATTGGGAAGAATGTAATCTCTAATTACAGCAAGTTTGTTTCTTTCGTGCGCTGTTCTAAAATATAAGTTTCTTGTTTTTTCGTCGCATGAAGAGTTTGGACTGTAATTGGCAAGAAAGCTGAAATCTATAACTACAGAACAACTAAACACAAAGTAAACAGAGGTTTTTGTCTAAAAATGCAATATATTCTTATACAGAATAGGCAGTGGCACTTGCAGACCTTTTGAATGTGACAGAGCTCTCACTTCCCTCTAAAGAAACAGACTTAGTAATAAACACACTGTGCTTTTGGATCTCGACGCAGAGAAATGCCAAATAAGCTGAGGATCCAACATATTCTATGACGATGAGGTAACTCAGGTAACTGCCAAAAGAGAGACTATTGTGTGTGTTTTCTTTGTTAATATTAAATCCATTAATGTGATTCTTGGAGCTCGACCATGCAGGAAACATTTGAGGAGCGCATCGCTGCTTTTTATTTTGAGAAACCTGCTCAGCCAGAAACTCTTACCGTCACCAAGCAACTGCGGCATCAGCGGCTGTCAGTCATTTAGTCACCATAACGGATGACATTAGCTGTCCAAATGTCCTTTAGCAGCTAACAAAAAAAAGAAGGAAAACTAACTCCCAACACTTGAAGCCTGGAGCCGATTTGACAGTTGATTAAACAAGCCGTGCAGAACGCGGCCCGCCTCTGTTTTCATCCGGCAGCGGAGAAAAAGACAAGGTTGACGTCTGGACACAAAAACACGCGTACACGTTTTCCCCTCACATACTTTAAAGTGATATTCATAACAAGTGGAACACGTGAGGAGAATGTGTGCACCTCATGCATATTCAGGCCAGGCGAACGCACAGCTTTACATAGTGACCCAAGAGCGGAACGTACGGAGAAAGATGTTTCTTTCTTTTGCAGATTAAGCATCATTTTGAAAAATCAATCAAATGCTTGTTTAAAAACTTGATTTTTAATGAAACGCTTTGCTGTTTTCATTCTATGGTTTACACTGAAGTGATTGTTTTGTTTACCTGTGTTGACATCATTTTCATTTCATTCCTTACTGCGAAGGGCTTTGTAATGAATCAATATTTGATTATCTTCCTGATGTTTGATAATGATGATTGAGATGGCGGTTTTGCACCCACGTGAGATGAATTCAAAAGGATCCGGCGCCACTGTATAAATAGCCACATCAGTGCGTGATGGCAGCTGTTCTGCCGTCGTTGGAGAAACTGTGGCTAATGGAAAAACTGCACGTCTTCTTTTTCCTCCCCGCCTCATCGACAGGTCAAATGAATACTGAAGCAGGTAGAGCTATTGATATGCAAACGAGTGATTAAAGGAATGGCTACATCCATTTTATGGCTAATTACGGGAGGGAGAGTAAAAGCCTGCGTGTGCGCCATTCCCAGCCATGACTGAGAATTATGAAACAAAACACTGCAGGCTGTATATGTGGCTATATGAAGCTCAGCTTTAGCTCAATCAGGAAGATTATCTTGATTCTCTTTATGAATTCTTTTTAATCAGCTGGCTGTGGCCATTTTTCTTTTTCTTTTCCACTCCTCTTCATTTAAACCAACCAGAGTTTGCCCTAATCCCTATCAGCCAATCATGTCGCTAGAGTCCAATTTGAATCTTTTCTCCTTCATTTCGCCCTCCTCCAGCCTGTTCTCCTCCCGTTCTTCGTATCCAGTGGCAACACGTTCGCCCTCCCACCTTGTCGAATTCATGTATAATGTAATACATGTAATGGGACCGGGAACTAGGAATTCATTTTTATTTTCGTTTTTAATTTACTTTAGTTTTTATAGTTGAAAATGGTTAATTTTATTAGTTTTAGCTTATTTTTTTTATGATAGTTTGGAGTGTACTTGTTGACCAACATCTTTTACACCTCCGTTTAGTTAGGTACTGTATTCTTACAGTAGTTACAGAAAAAAAAAGATGTAATTAGATTACAGATAGATTCAGTAAAAGGGGAGTACTAACGGGATTACAATAATAAAAAAAAGAATGATATAGTAGTATAGTTTTAAAAAAATGTCACTCTCATCTTGAGTCAATCCAAAAACACACATGTTAATTCTTACAGAATAGACACTCGGCAGTAAGATTTAATAAAAGCCACCTTACTGATATTTCCTTTCTCTGCTCTTTGCATCTGCTTGGTATTGAGGTTATCCAAAATTAACAGACAAAAGTCAAGTTACACAGTCTCATGTAAACATACATTACATTTTTTAAACAGGCAACAGTAAATATACCAACCCTGATAACACCTGATATGCAACATTTGCATTGCATTGTCAAACAGTCGTGGTTTAGACATGCGTTTAAACATTCTCTTATTGTATACAATAAAATAAATTGTACGCTCCTGACGTCTGTCCTGATTAGTTAATGTTACAAAAATAATGTGTCCTCGTGCCTGCAGAATTTCTGTCATGAGTTGAATGTGCCTGGAGCACAGCAGTGAACAAATCACTCCGAACTTTTGGAAAACTTCTGTTTTGACTTCTGTATTGATTTCACTGAGATGATGTACTGTGTGATCGCAGCTCGTTAGACTGTGATAACATAAACTGAAGTTTTTGTGCTTTATAAAAAATTATAATTGGGTTTCTTCAATTACTGTATGGATTTTATTTCATTGTTTTCCTTTCTAAGAAAATGAAGGCAGACGGTAGAAGCTGCATCTTCATCAGGCTTTGATGGAGAGCTGTTTTAGCCGTGAACACAGCAGCAGGTAGACGGGATTATTAAAAGGTATTAAAGGAAGGCTCCTGTAAACACAGCGCAGCAGTAATAGCCAAGATGCTCACATCACTCGCATGCATATGTAAACAGATGCAGGTGAACAACAGTGTAAACATTAAGCGACAGTGCTGCGCAGGAGTAAAAGCTTTACCTTCACTTCCCTGGAAGAATCGGTTTTGTTGCCTGGGTGCGCAGCTTTTCTCAGCTTCGACCACAATAACAATTTCCGAGCAATAAAAGTGTGTAAACACGGCACAGCGTGAGATGGTGCACACACTGAGTTTTGAGAGAAGGGGTGCGTTAGAAGATTCCTAACTAGTTTCATAAAGTACACGGCGAACGCTGTGAATCGCGTCAAAGAAAGAACATCAAATTTAAACAGAACAAATGTTGTCTGGGATCCACTCGCAGATACACAGCTGCTGCACTTTCTCTCTGCAGGTACGAATCCACCAACTCCGTAAACTTTAAAACAGTTTATGAACAATGTTACCACCCCTGACACCTTACAGGAGCTGCAAAGGGCCCTCGGTGGGCATTAGGTGGCGCGGGGACACCCAAGTCACGCGTCCTCAGGAGGTAATAATTAATGTCGCTCTGCCTGCTGCTCTCATCCTCACCCACACGATCAGACTGTCCTGGTTACATAACGACTGAGATAATTGTTGCACTCGTTGGAAAAAGCCTCAACAAGAGGAATTTACTAAATCATATTTTAATATGCGGTGTGCGCAACAGAACCCTCTACTTATAACAGCGGAATTACTAGTTAACTGTAATGTGTAACGAATCTGCATTAAAATCTCTCCAGGCAGCCAAACAGTTTTGTGTATATCTTATTGAATTGTGCGCTTAAATGATCCCAAATGTTTCCCACAGAGGTAAACGTGCGTTTCATTAAGTCGCCTGTTGCAGTAACTTCAGGGAGAGAATCAGAAAGTGAGGAAGGATTAAGGGAACGTCGCTAAATGTCTAAAAAACTTGTATCATCGACACGTTATGTCATCGGTGAACATTTATGCCACAGGCGCGTCAGATGGATTTTCATTATCAGTGGCGGTTGTTTAACAATGAAGACAACAACTCCCATGATCCCGCTTTACTTCTGCCTTTAATTTTGTTTGGAATGAGAGACTCCTTGCAGCAGAAATAGACAGACTCTTTTATCGATTAGCAGCCGTTGTTGTTTCTGTGTTATGTCTATACTGAACAGGAGGAGCAAATCTGAGTGTGGTATCGCTACAGTTCACGTTTCGGTACTGAGAGCTTCATCAGGACATCTAAGATGATTATTAATGTCAATAAACGTAATTGCTAGTCAAGTGGACAGTGTGCGGGAGTTGTTTTCCTGATTATGTCGGCCTTCGGTCTTCTACTACTCGCACGTCGACCTTAAGGTGTGCAAAAGCTGCCCTCTGTAAGTTTTACATGCGGACATTTCCATTCATCAGCGAGGAAAGCCAGCAACGTATATAAAATGCCCAGTTTAGATATGCTAGAATAGAAGCTCCCATGGGACCACGTGTGAAAAATACTCAATTCACATGTGAAAGCAATTTCACATTCAGTGATGCTACAGCACTGATGGGCGTAGTGCATTGGCAGTATCTGTTGTATTTCTGTTGGTAGAGTTTAGAATTAAAATATCCGTCAACTTTCAAAAAACAAGATGACAATGGATGTAAAGATGGAGATTTAATTCCACTGTGAACCAGACAAGCGTGACTCATCAAGCCTGGCCGAGGTCAGTGTGTGGATTCAAATCTACGGAGAGAAAGGGACAGCGAATGTTTCTGCTCACAGACAGTAAGTGCAGCAACCTCGCCTCACTCCTCTTTTAAAAAAAAAGAGCAGCAGTGACTAAACAAATGCCACTAAAATGTCACAAATGGTGAACGAGACATGGTGTCACAGTGAGAGGCAACAGGGGCGGACACCCAGATGTAAACAAAGAAGACAGGCTGATACAGTTCAGGGATTTATTCTGTGGAAGCATCTGGAATAATGAGGCAGGTGAGGATCGTAACCAGAAGTCCAAACAGGCAAACAGTCGGAGAGGTGCAGGCAGGAAAGCCAAGGTCAGGCAGCGGTTCAGACTGGCAGGTAGCAGGTTTCCAGGTCTCAGGAAACAGATAACAGCATACAGAGGCTGGAATGCAAAGACAACACTGAGCAACCTTGACAATCTGGCAGAATACGTGAGGAACTGAAGCAGTATATGTACTGCCGGGCTGATAAGGGAACATGGGATGCAGGCGAGTGGGTGGTGCGGGGGAAGGTCAGGCGACCAAGGCTGGAGAGAAGGGGGGATGTGCAGAGCAGGAGGGAGTAGGGTGACTGCGACCAGTCATTACAGTTAGGTGTAGTTTTACAATCATTTTCTTTTACGATAGTTTGGGGTGTACTTCTTGACCAGAGTCTCTTTACACCTCGTTTTAGTTTACTCTTAAATAGCCATGCGAACCCCAACTGGGAAGAGAGAAAAGTTTAGAGGGTGTGGAAGAGGATGGCAGTGAATGGGTCCGAGGAATTTAGCATAAAATAGTGGCAAAAAATGACCTTACATTTATATCTGGAGGTGGAGGGGACAAGTTACGGGTGAGAAGGCTTCCAAAGGAGAATTTTGGGAGAATTTCCAGCCATGCATGATCTTTTACTCCTAAACCTAACTGGATCTAAAACACGACATGAAAGTGAACTTGAACAAATGTTAAGCTGCAACATAAAGAAATGCAGTGCATAAATGTACACTGTGAACATTTGCCCAGGTGATCTGTCTGACCATTCATGTGACTGGATGAGATTTTAAATGGATTTTTCGGGCAAGTCGGCTCCAAAAATCGAATAACTCGTTGACACCTGAGCTGTTTGCGTGACAGAGGAAGGAAACCATCAGCCAACAAACAAATGAGAAGATCCTCCTGTGAACATGCGCTAAGAGCCGATCCAACAAGTGCTTTGTCGTTTCTTTTTTCTGAGTCAAATCTCAAATATCACCACTTCACCATTATTTTTTTTAAAGGTAATTCATCACCAGGAATAAACTTTCAACACAGTTTCCGTTAAACCTCGCTCTGATGAGCTTGATTTTTTCCGCGTGGTGACAAAAATACAAAGTCGGATTGAAGCTGCCGATGTCTTTGTTACAGTTTGTGTTGACAGGATCCCCGGGCTACGGCAAAGCAGAGCCGGGGAAGAAGGTCACGTCTGTCTGTTCTGCTCTCCCTCCTGAACTGAGCCTCTCCTGGGAAGAGCAAGTCTCTCTAGTTTTTTTTTCGAGATGTGTCAGTGTGGGGTCTGTGTGAGGGAAAATGGATTTCCTTCATGTGCTCAGCGAATATTTGCATCAAAGGAAGCTTATACCGCTATTTGGGGGGGGAGAGAGGGGTGCAGTGATGTCTGTTAATGCTGCCACTAAGGCAATCACCCATGACAAATTCTCCACAGACAGAGGAAGTCACAGATGCTGGGAAACTTTCAGGCTGATTCTGGGAACTTGTCAACCCGAACTGTCATCAGTGCTGACAAGGTCCATGCCACACAGACACTGCGTCTACACCAGCTGGTACCGAATCGTCACTGCCAAGCCAAACTATTCCTGTAATTTCTGCACATATTTCATAGGAATTGCCTCCCGGAATCCCATGATTGCCATTTGATGTCGGGGTGAGAGATCCACATTACATATTTTTGCTTGATGTCTGACTATCCTGAAAGTGTTACATAATGTGCACTGCAGTCACTGCAAAAGTATTAGGACACTGGTTATTTTTTATATCGTTCGGCTGTACTCCACTTTGAAATTAAACGACGACAATGAGGGTAAAGTAAATCCGACTGTAAGCTTTAAGGGGTTTGAAGCCTTCACATCCCTGCCTCCTAGAAATTACATTTACATAAAGCTAACGCGCGCAAGCAAATATGTTTAGCAGTAACTGGATTCCATTTTGTATTTGCATAATGAAGAAATGTTGTTTAAGCTGCTGTAAGCGTTATTTTCTCATTAAAATATGTGTTAAATAGCTCTTTATTCCAACAGTAATCACAGTTACACAGTGTTTGGTCAGTTTGTCGCGGCTCTGCTCCTCCTGCAGTAGAAGAGAAGGGACGCTCTCTGCAATCCCTGCCCACTGTAGAGCAGGATCTTGCCGTTTAATGGCAAAGGGGGCTTAAAGAGAAAAAACGCTGGAAGAAAAATAAAGAGGCCAAGAGATAAAGAAAGCAGTCGTTCAAGTGTGGTGATGAAGAGAGGAGGGAGGGGCCTGCCACCTGCAAACCGGACAGGAAGTCAGCTATGACGATGACAGTTTCCAGCAGCATGTATGGGGCAAGTCTCTATCGGTAAAAGGTTTACTGACAAGCATTTTGAATCATTTTTAAGACACTGGCAGCATGTTAGCACATTTCTGATTCTCTTACTAGCCTGCCCGGGAAATCAAGGTGGGAAATGGCAATTTGCTAAAAAACCTGCTGGATTACGTCTCTCTTTGTTTTATATAGAGGTCATTTTTTGTTTGTTTGTCCCTGTTCACAATCCTCTTGGTTTAACACAGGAAAAAGCAGCAGTGATTTGAAACACCAGACTCATGTTTATTAATGGTTAAATAAAACCACAATCTTTTCCAAAACCCCAACCAAAGCTTTTGGGTGAAACCTAGCCACAGGCAAAGCTCGGTCACTTAAGTAAAAAATTCCTGTGCTGTCGATGGTCACAATCCACCCAGACCAGCATCCGAGACTACGTGTCTGACCACAGCCAATAAATGTAGGATATTTTGCGTCCTGTGTGAAACAAAACAGTAACATATGTTTTTTTTTACTCATCCTTACCAAGACATTTATTTTGCTGGTCCTTCCACAGCTGCATCATGTCCTGAGGAACAGCGCTGGGCTGAGAAGTCAGTTTGACATAGTGGCCAAACAACGTAATTACAACATCACAAGATGCACAGGAGCCCAAAAAATACATTCTCCATTAAGCTGCTGTGAAAGACGAGGCTGTAAAACCGTGGGTGCGTTTTTTTGAGCATCACAACTCAGAATGATTTGTTTCACTGACAGAATTTGATCCATTTGGTCTGATACCATTATGGAAATTGTAGAAGAGCTGTACGGTTAAATGACTTTCTACCACCAAGTTAAGTTAGCAGAGGGCTAAATGGGTAGTTGGAAGTCCCTAGTGTGCATCTTCTACGGGCGGCACCATGCAGATGTGATTAGAAAAATCTGGGTAATTCTAAACCTGGGAAGCCGAACTTTTTGGGGCTGATGTGCCACTGAGCAGCTTTCATAGGAATGAACGGGACTCTGCATCTGATGCTGCATCCAATTCTCACTGTACGTCCATGAGATGCAAAGAGGAGTGATGAAGAGCTGTGTCTGATGACGTTCCCTTCATCTCCATTCCTACTGCAGAACTTTATACAATAAAGCTGGATGTATGGCACCTGCTTTACTGTCTATGGCTTTAACGCAGTACGGAACTGGGGCACTGCACGAGTGTTTGCAGAACTGACAGACGATGATTTAAACACGTATTATGATGCCTGTACGTTCATGTTTACCTGTTTAATGACTTTCTCTCCCCTGAAACTCCCCTTCTGTTTATAAAAACACAACAATTCCAACATTGTTCATCTTATTCGGACGTACGGACGCAGCAAACCTCAAATTGAAGTGAAGGGTCATCACTTTAATGTTATAGAAGCTGTTTAATTTGAAATGCAAAGTGTTGGATTACAGAGCCAAAACAATGAAATATCTGTCACTGTCCCAATACTTTCCGACGACACTATAGAATGACGATAAAAAGGAGAATGCGTGCGTGTTATACGGACGCCCCGGCACATCTTTCCTCTGGGAAATTTGCATTTAGACTGTAGGCTGTGTGGTGCAGCTCACACTCGCCGCCCTGCTAGAGCAATGCAGCAAGCCGACTGTAAACGATGTCAGCAGCAGATTAATGACAACCATCAGGATGAACTAATTAGCAACACCACAGTAAAGCAACCTACCGATGCTATTGACTCTCCCCCCCCTCTCTTTTCCTCCGCGGGTGAGGAGAGAGGGGGGAGGCGGAGGCTGCCCGGGTCTGATTAACGAACAGGAGAAAATATTGAAGCCTTATCTCTCCTTTCTCTGAGAGAAGTCATCACGGAAAATGATAACAGCCCTCCGTGTGAGGAATCCCAAGTAGGAATGGCCTCAAAAAGTGGTACACAAACAAACAGCGGAAAATTGAGAAAAATATTTACCAAAACTGTCGGGTTGGCGAGGGCAGGAAAGCTGCTGAAAGCACAGCTGCAGAAGGAAAACTGACACATAATAACATGTATTTCTCCGATGATGGACGCATTCACTAGCGTGAGTAAACGTGTGTCCTTGAATATGCATCATTGATGATTTGAGGAAAAACAGGCTGCACCAAATATCGAAAATGGTGTTTAACATATTTTTTTCTAGATAATTATGGTAATCAATAATGATAATAACTTTATTTATATAGCACCGGTAAGTAAGTAAAGTAAGTAAAAAGTGCTTTACAAAAAACCAAAGGACACAATTCAAGAGCTAAAACATAAAACATATAGACAGAAAATGATTTAAATACAAAAACCAGCAGTTACTGAAACTGAGTTTGCGTGCCTGAGATCCCGCGGCAGGAGGTTCACAGCCGAGGGGCAAAAGCCGCGTCACCTTTAATGACTAGCTGAGACTTTGAGGCCATTAGCAGCACCCTGCCAGAGGATCTCAAGCAGAGACCTGACTCATAGGGAGCAGATCACAGATATAAGCAGAAGACTGACTACTCAGGGCTTTAACAACAAGCAGTAAAATCTTAAAACCCACATGCAGCACAGGGCAGAAAAGGTCAGTGTGGTGTAGTCGTTCTCTTAGTACATGCTAAAAGTCTGGAGTCCAGGCTGGAGGAGAGGCTGTTAGCCGGTGCTGAAGCTGGAAGCTGGAGTATCTCTGATTTGACTGAGTCATTTAACTGCAGGAAATCTTTGGACATGTAATTCTTGATTCAGAAAACACTGATGGTCCTAGGCTGTATGAGTGGGGACACGAAACAGACCGCTGGTGGACCCAGTGAAAGAGACGGGCGAGAGATGAGGAGGCATCTTCAAGCAGAAAGGAACCAATCTAGCAACATGTGATGCTGACATAGTTTTGCAAGCAGTTGTAAAGAACATGGTGGTCTACTGTGTCAAGGCCGAGCTGAGGTCAAGGAGAATCAGAATGGAATGGTGGAATGTGTCCACTGCAAACAGTAAGTTACTGGTGAACACCACACAGTGTAAGGACCAGAAAACAGATTTAATTGTGATAGCTGCTCATGAGGAAAACAGTCATTTGTGTGGATGCAGTTTTTTATACAAAGACACCACTTTAAAGATCAGGAAACAGTGTTTTTCACTTAACACAGAGGGCTTCTTTTACAGGAGGTAGACAGTGGGATGTTTTGAAAAAAACTGCAGTGAAAAATGCAAGTAGGCAGAGAGCAGCTAATGATGGCTAAAATATCCAGACCCACTGTCTGGAACACAGACAATTCTAAAAACCTGGAGGGAATGCAGTCTGAAGGGCGAGTGGGTGATTCTGAAAGTAAAATATGTTCTCGTCACTTTTGAACAGCCTGTGTAAGTCCGATCACACACAAAAAAATGTGACAGTGTTTGTATTTAGAATGTCAGGAGGTTAGTGATGAAACTGTAATCACTGTGAAGACAAAGCTCAACACCCCTGGATTTATGCTTGGAAATTGTATATTACCTTTCTTGGGGTAAGTAATGTTGAGGCGATCTAATAGATAACTTACAAATTGACAGTGGGGTGACAGGCTGAAATCTTGTCATCGTCAACAGCTCACATTTAATGGGGAACCGGGAATTAACGCATCATTGTGATCGTCTGTGTAGCCGGACACCTGATATCTTACGGTGTTATGCCATTCTGTTCGCCTGTTGTCGTCCAAAAAAGAATAAAAAACCCCTCAGTGAGCCACGCAACAGGGTGAATCAACTTCAAAAACATGACTAAGATCTTGAATAATCTTCAAAACATGTGGATTATGCCTAAAGTCTAAGTCAGTAAAAACTACATGGGTTTCAATGCGATATTATATGAGTGTAGCGTTACTTGTAGTAACCTTAGTGAGACAAGAGAGGGATATTCACATTAAACTCTAGTCATCAAAAGGAAATAACAAATATATGACATGCAGAAAACATTTAAATGTGAGTAACGCAGCTGCTTTAATAAATCCTTTCCTCCCAGGGACGAGTTCATCCTCCCTTCCTTCACTAACCGACAGTTTCTGATCAAGTAAAGTCTTCTCAGCCCTCCTTTTCCTCTTTAGCCCTGATTACCAATGACCAGAATGACACCAGCAAAAAAAATAAAATAGTTAGAAACCATTGCAGGGAAACGTAACCAAGGTTAATTCACATCGCACAAAACAAACACAGAAAACCTGGTGAGGGGCTCACGTCTCATTTAACGCCTCACAGGTTACATAAGGAATAATCCAACTAATTGAGGCTCCACCCCGTGACCAGCCAGGCACGGCCGGCATCATTTCAGTGACTGCTGCAGGAAATGTTGGAAATCTGGCCACGTGAAAACGATTTTGTAGAATGAACCTTTTCACACTGAGCAACAAGTACAAAACACGTCTAAAACGTCTCTATATAATACACAAGCCTGCATTAAATACAATGACATGTTGTGACTGCAGCGAGGCTTTATAACACACCACAGCTGCAGTTGTTATTTGCCAGAATATCCTGTGAATGCTCTCTGTTTAAAATGATTAGTTTGAAAAGTGCAAACACAGGGATGTAAGATGGCAAATGAGCCTTGCATAAATGTTCATAAATTAGTTGGTACAGTTGGCAGAGCTGCTGTAATAATCCAGTCCGCTCCCTCGACGGTTTTTCTCTCACCGTGGACTTTCCAGAGGCCTTGCGGGTGTTTTTATCTGACACGAGTCCTCGGCTGTGTCCATACTTTCATGCTTAGCTTGTAACTGTGGAACGCTGTGCAAGAATAGTTTGTTTCCAACATGATTAAAAAAAATGTAGTTAGAAAACTTTACTAGTTAGCATAGTTTTGTATTCCTATCACATACGGAGTGATTGAAGTCTATTATTTTCTCTCACTGTGTGTTTTTGAATCCTTTTAGACGACTGAACATTTGGTTGGAACTGGAAACTGACTTTGTACCGGACTGCTGAGTATCATGCACACTCCCACCAGATCATCAAATACATCGCTGAGTCAAGACAGCACTAAGGTCATGGTGCCTTTATTCCAAAATAAAAGCATGGGAAAGGCATAATGCAGTGCGAACACACCCAGAAACACTGTGAGAAACTCAATTTTGAGGATAACATGTTTTTTGTGATGCAGACATTCGTCAGGGGTTCATATCACCCATATCTGCCTCTGCAATTTGAGCAAACCAGGAACATATGGTGCTCTCAGTCTGCTTTCTAATTAAAACATATATTATGGTATATTAATATTCGCTCTATGAGCACATCAAATAATGCTCCCATGTAATGAACCCATGTGTCTTGACGGATAACAGATGGAAATGCTCACAGAGACTCTTTGTATCTTGCACTGAAAATCATGATTATTTCTGAGCTGCGTTTAGTCAGTTTGAATCTCTTGGTTGTGCAAAGTAAAAAGTAATGTCAAGAACAGCCATGAAATGTTGTACAGATATTCGTGGTTCCCAGAGGATGAACTTAGCTGATTTTGATGCTCCCCTGATTCTTCTCTGTGGTGCCACCATGAGATTGACAACTGTTCTCGAATGAAATATCTTTACAGTTCTTGGATGGATTGCTGTGAAATGAGTGCAGATATTCATGATCCCCAGAGGATGAATGCTATTGACTTTGCTGATCCCTCAACTTTTTATGTGGCTCCACCACCAGGTAAACGTTGTTTCTTATCCTGTGAATCACAACATCACCTCAGTGGATGAAGCCGCTGATTTTTGCTCCTGTCTTTGACGAGTTGGGAATGACACTCGAAACTTTTCTACTCTTCTCACAAATAGCACCTTTAAGAAAAGTGTTTAATTATTTTGTTAACTTATTAAATTTTTTGTCTGGTTAATTTAGTGAAATTCATCTCCCTTCATAGTGCTCCTCAGTGTTCACAATATTCAAAATTGTAGTTTAATAAAACCATAAATTTAGTAAAAGTAAGCCAGGAAGAAATTCATTCATGAAGAAACCAATTTTCAAGTGAAGGAGAGGTCGAAACTCCAGCAACAGCGGACCACTTCTGGGCCATTTCGATCACAGAAAGGAAGAAAAGAATGAATTTCAGGAACCTGCTGCCAGTAAAATATCTACCCATAAACTATCCAACGCCATGCTAACTTTAATCTTGTCACGAACAACTCACAGAAACAAGTTGACACACACCCACTCTCTGGGGCTTGTTGAAAGTCATTTCGGCTCCAAGCAGGAAATCACCGACTGAAGTCGAAGTAGATGAGGCTCGCTGAGTTAAAGTGAGTGCAACAAAAGGCAAATTACAGCACTTCATCACAAAAAAAACCTCCCAGAATACACCGAACGTCATAAATCAGCGTAGGCGTATCCGAGGGATATTTCAAATCCTCTGAAGTTAATCGCCATCCATCAGCATCTTCAAGGAATGAATTTAAGCTGTCAGCGTGGTCAAGATTCAGGAAACAGGGAATGCATTTCGAAATTCCGGTAGGGAGGGAAGTTCGCACCCCAACAGAAGAGCCATTATTGAAAGCTATTACCTTGAAGGATTACTGCTTTTGGAAAAACCTACATGCCAGATAATGTGTTCTCGGCTGACACGCTGAGGAAATAACCGGTTACATGTCTCGCAGGTGTGATATCGTGACCTTTTCCGTGTTGCTGCGTCTCGCTGATAACGGCTCCACTGTGATCCACCAGTCGACATCGCTGCTGGTCACACAACAATATGGCTGTCAGTGTGACTGCGTGCGACAGCAGAGAGCATAGAGGATACCAGAGACGTCGCTGACACTATTGATTACTGCGTTGATGGAAACAGGTTGACTGACTTGACCGAACGCCAGCATCTCCGGGCCCGAGTGGAGGCTCACGCAAGCTCGAGTCCATCACACGCCACTCTCCCTGCTCAACAGGGGGACATGTAACCTTCCGCTAACAGATGAGGTTGATGCGAGCTGAAAACATATACAGCGCGTGCCTGTTACACTGGCGACTGGTGCTGCCGGCGACTCTGCAGCACCTCTCTGGGAACAAACGTCGGCACCGGCTGAAAAATGAGTGTGTGCTTTTACGTTTGTTTTTCTCCAAAATACGACACTGATCGAACGCCCCCGCCCTGACGTTCATATATTTGTTGCTTCTAACCTTTTCTTTAACTCTTTTAGCAGTGAATTAACCTTTGCTTTCAAGTCTCTTTTCCAATTTCGTCTTCGTTAGCACATTTAAAATGCGCCTGCTTCAAGCTTGTGCGGTGCAAACACACAAAGGATAAATAACGCAGACTGTACTCGGTGACCTTTTTGGAGCTGATTTCAAGAGATCAGTGGATTACGTTCTCGTGGCACCGAGCCATATCACAAATCATTAACTTCTATCTTGAATGAGCCAGCGTTCAGCATCACTGGGTTACGCCAGCTGCTCACAAATCCATTGCTATGTTTGCGCACAAGGTTCGCTCCTAGTGACTAATTTCTCTGAAGCCGGTCCTAACAAATTGTGTGCAGTATGTTACCAGAGTAACTGCTGATACTCTGCTCATAGTCTTTGCTGTAGCTATCAATAGCTGAGGCTTACAGCTGTAAGTGTGTGAGCTGGTTAGCTCAGTTAGCTCTGCAGCTAGTTGGCCTAAGCCCCCGCTGGAAAAACCATGTTGGTTTGCTGGGTTTTTCCAGCAGGTTGGGAGCAATTTTTTTTAAATGGGCCGTATTTTAGAATGAGTATTCCAAACGATTAATTTTGTTTTTAAAGGTGTACGGTTTACTGTTTAAAGGGAAAATAAGGGTAAACATTAATATTTATTGACATGTTGTGAGTTTTTAAAAAAATGTATTAGATGACAAAAGCTGAAGCTGACTAGCTGAAACCATGCTATGGGAACAAAGTTCTTGAGGTCGGCTACACAGTGGTATTGCGAGACAGAATGGACCACGGCTAGCTGGTTAGCATGCTAACTTCAGTGACTGGTCGTATCACAGAGTTTAATGCAGTACCTTTTTTTGGCCTCATTCTTTTTGGCTCTTTTTGAGCAGATCAATCAGTGATGAACAATGGTCATTTTATTGGGTAATAATTATTTGGGTGAATCATTTTATATCCGAGCTTGGTTTCAGTGAAATGTTCAGAGCTTTGGTGAAGTTATAGGAGAAAAAAGAAAAAGTGATTATATTGTATTGCTGTTTTTTTTCTGTACAGTAAAAGATAAAATAATGAATCTCTCGGCGCATGATAAAAATAGATTTTTAGGACCTTTGCAGGCGTAAAACTAAAATAAGAGCCCACACAGTTAACGTTGTGCCCTGAAACGTACTTTCAGAATGCATTATGGGATCAGTTTGTTTTTTTACTTCTGTCCTTATAAGAGGGTACTTTCATAATTTCCATTATGATTATCTAACCTCGCCATTTCTAAGAGCTCCTTTTCCAGCTACTTTAATGTCTCTCTTTACTTTATTCCTTTGTGTTCATCTTTTTGTATCAGCTTTAGCATTCAAGAGTTTCCAGTGCCCATGGGATCACATGCTGCATAATTGTACAAGGCCACTTTTCTTGTCATTGGCCACTTACCTGAGAAAAGTGGCCCCTCTAATACAGCCGTACAATTTCATAATTGTGTTTTTTCAAGTCAGAGTGCCCCTTTATCCGCTATTGATGCATATATGTAATACATTCAGAAATCTAATATCCAGGGGTTGGGAAAATGAGTTTCTGGTCTCACAGTATTTTCTCATTCTAATTTTGTTCCTGTTCCTTCTTTCTCAAGAGGGCAATTAGACTATCAGGTATGTTCAAGGTAAAAGGTAACTTAAAGGTTACTGTAGCTGCACTTTCAAAACAGTTTCAACAAATAAGTATGTGTATTGGCTGCTTCATCATATGAAAATAGATGTCACGAGGCTTCGTGTGTTCTTCACACATCCCCCAAGACAAATTCTCACATTAGTCGTAGACCGCTTTGCTTTAAAAATATGTTTCACAGCATTTGACTTCATATTAAATCATTCCCTCTTTGTTTCTTTCACAGTAAAATGCTGCTCGGGTGTCATCAGTGTCAGAGTGAGAATTCCAGATTGGTCTTGATAGGCCCTGCAGTGTCAGACCAGCATTAGAAATACTGAATTAAACAGGTTAATCAAAGAGAAACAGTACAGTGACAGTCCGTCATGTAGAAGGTCAGGCCCCCCCCCCCAGCTGCTTTTAACCTCATCTCTGTCTGTCATCACACGTGCACATACACACACGAGTACAACGTTGAGTTGTTGCATGGAGTGCGGAGCACGGCCCAACAGCGTGGGAGAACAGCTAAACAACACAGGGAGAATGAGAGACAAAGGAAAGGTCAGAGGGAGCAGACTAAAAGCTAAAAGCTCTGGGAGGAAAGTGTCACCTAATGCTTGTAAATTTATTTCACATGTAAGGAAGAAAAAAAACAACCTCCTTGCTTCATGATGATAAAGTGTAGTCAGAACTGCAAGGAAATGCCAGGTGCAAAACAAAAACTCCAAAACGCAACAAATATGATATTTAGCGTATTTAATCAGGCTTTAATTACTCACCACTTATTGCCTCAATTAGTGAACTGATTTTTGAAACTACAGACACTTGGCTGTTTTGGATGGTAAGCAAACTAAAAGGTATGTCACTGGCGTAAACAGCGGTCCAACAAAGTGGCCTGTTGTGGATGGAGTGACTTTGTGGAGATCAGCCTAGGCCGATGTTTCGTTCCTGGCCTGAATGATCATGCCGGTCCAGCCCTCCCAAATGGAGCTAAATGAAGCATAAACAAGTGTCCCTATAGAGGAATGTCAGGGACGTCAAACACATTATTGATTAAATCTCACAAATGCACAAATTCTCACGGACGATTGGCATTAAGCAGGTTGAAATTCATGTCAAGTTTGCCCTGTTAAGAAAGTAAATCTGATTTGGGAGCACTAGAACGAGCAGACGTCGTAATCTTGCATGAAGCCCGAGGGCTTTAAAATATTTGCTTTCTACAGCGTCTGTACATGAACACAACAATATTGGCCATCATATTATTCTGCGTGGCACAAATTGCCGCAACCTTGTACACGGCGCTAACCCTATCTTCCACCTTGTTACAAAAAAAAAAGGCAAGGTACCTCCCGCAGTGACTCTGAGGTTAATATATAATCTAAATCCTGAGGTGCTGATTTGATCTAATGACCTCGACCGGGATGCACTTAAGACACCAATTACATTTTTTGGCACGAGGCTTGTGAGCTGCGCATATCGAGCTACCGGTGTATGGTAACACATTTTAAAATGGCCACCCGATGTAAGTGAACTACTGAGTCATTTCAGATCTTCTCCCTTTCTTTTCCTGCGGTGTGCATTAGAGGCGCTTCCCCTCCTTCCTGCTGCTGGCACAACATCTCAGATGCGCTTGTAAAGACGGCACACGCAGACACACTCTGTCCTTCCGTGTTACCGGCTGTAAACTCTGTCTCGCTGCCTCCCACCACCTTGCCGCTTCTCTCTCTCTCTCTCTCTCACTCTGTCACACACACACACACACACCTTATTCCCAGCTCCGTGCGGCGCTCCGAGCAGCCTGCTGTCACTCCCCCGCCCCCCTCCAACACAGAGCTGCACTCTTGTTCCCCCGCCTGGCCCTGCAGCGCTGAGTGCCCGAGCTTTCAGTCCTGCCTGTCAGGAGGAGTGAAAATGGAGACGCCGGGGTGGTAATGGAACCAGCTCTCACTTCGAGCATACATGACCGGCGCGCAAGACTTGTCCCCTGGACCCGGCCCGCTCTGAAGCCTCATGTTTATGCAGCGCGTGCACTTGTTTGTATGTTCTGCTTTCTTTTTTCTAAAAGTGACGTTGGAGGACTCTTCTCGCTCTCTTTTCTTTCAAAAACAAAACACTAAATCAAACCAGGCGGGAGCAGAGGGCGCTGTTAGCGCGGCCCCTCATCTTATTTAAGCTGTAATTTACATAGCACAAGTGTTGGATAGCTTTCTGTTCGGCAATTTAACGTAACATTTTGCCTTTGTTGGAAAAACAATTTTTTGAGGCCATTACCAGTAAGGGCCATCAGATGACAAGCTGCCGCTGTGTTGGTAGCTGATGCACTGACTGTGGGCACAGAGCATGATTACTCTTGAAGTGGGAGCGCTTCACACATCAGCCACAGCGGCAGAAACCCTCCCAGGAGAGGCCATCGCTGAGCTTTCCAGTGGTCGCTGAAGCACTTTTGAAGCAGGGGGGGCTACTCCATGTATCTGCTGCCCTCACAACCCACAAACATTAGCATCATATAGTGGAGAAGCCGTTTCATCACGGAGGCCGCACATTCTATACGGTCTGACTACAAAGGCCGCCCGTGCTCGAGATCCATGAGGGACAAACATGTCAAACTAAGCCAGCTTCTCATAACTAGTGCAGAATATCTCATCTGTGTTCTGCCTGTGTGAGCGATGCACGCTGGGGTTTGATTTGTTATCATCTCATGTGCAGACTCTGGTTGCATCACGAGGTGCATCGAGTGTTTATAAAATCCTTGGAAAGAGAAACAGTTGACGTGCTGTGCCTGGAGACTGAACCACACCACTGTCTTGCATATTTAAGCAAATCCACATCCACATCTAATACTCTGTAGAAAATTGTGTTTGCTGGTTTATGCAAAGTGGGCAAAGCCGACGGTGGACCTCACCTGGATCTCCACTATGATCTCCTGTTTTGTTTCACATTCTGTTTACTGTTATGTAAATACATAATTACACAATATCTGAGATGGCGATCTAAACGGCGAGAAAATCATATAAAATCAACACGGGAGACAAAATGTTTAAAATGTCTGCTCTTCTAAGATCCCACTGGATTCAGTGCAGAGACTTCAGATGGATTATAATTTTATTTTTGTATTGCATTTTGGTCATCTGTGTTTGTTATATCACATGTTCAATAACCTTATAATAACTCTGAAAGGTTGATTATGTGATTACCTGAAAAAAGTTGTTCCTCAATCATTTTAATTTTAATTTTGCCCACTTAAATTCTCAAAGACCTTTCAGTGTTTCTACATGGCTTTCATCAGCTGACAAAGTTTGCTTATTGTCATTGAGGCTGAACACGTACCTTTATATTTACATTTATCAAACGCTTTTTGTCCAAAGCAACTTACACTAGTTCCTACATACATTCATATACCGATGGCTGCCATGCAAGGTTCAGACCAGCACATCAGGAGCAGTTTGGGGTTCAGCATCTTGCCCAAGGACTCTTCGAAGTGCAGACCAGGGGAATCGAACCAGTGACCTTCTGATAACAAGGCGTTGGCGCTACCCCTGAGCTACAGCTGCCCCAAGTAACAACATTTGTAATGAATATAAATGTGGATTCAATATTCAGGCGAATTATGTCTACTGTGTTATATTATCAACTATTATATCTTCAATAACACTTCCATAGCTTTACAGGAGTTCAAGTTGTTGGCAAACACATTATTAAATACATACATACACTGTGTGCACAATATTTAGGAAAGTCTTATTTTTGAAGATTATTTTCATTAGTTAACAACTACAGCGCTCTCAGTTAATCCAAAATGTTAATAAACCTCAAACATGAATATTTAAGAAAGTAAAAGTGAGCTTTTCGCTTTCTTAGAATATCCATATGTGCACAATTATTGGGCAATTATTAGTGTGCAGAATTATTACGCAACTAAATTAAAAAAACAATCAGTGAACACTATAGCCACCCTTCTTTTCAGGAACAGCGATAATCCTTCCATGCATGGAGTCTGTCACTTTCTTGATCTGTTGATGATCAACTTTTTGTGCAGCAGCACCCACAGCCTCCCAGACACTGTTCAGAGAAGTGTACTGTTTTCCTTCCCTGGAAATCTCCCATTTAAGAAGGGCTCATAAGTTCTCAGTTGGGTTCAGGTCAGCTGAGGAATGGGGCCATGTCATAATTTTTTCATCCCTAAGGCTTTTACTGGCTGCTCACGCAGAGGAGTACTTTGACACACGTGATGGAGCATTGTCCTGCATAACAATCATTGTCTTTTTGAAAGATGCAGACCTCTTCCTGTACCACCGCTTGAAGAAAGTGTCTTCTAAAAATTGGCAGTAGGTTTGGGAGCTGATTTGGAGTCCATCTTCAACCTGAAAAGGTCCAACCGGCTCATCTTTAATAATACCAGCCGATACCAGTACCCCACCTCCACCATGCTGGCGTCTGACTCGAAGTGGAGCTCTGTGCCCGTTACTGATCCAGCCACAGGTCCATCCATCTGGTCCGTCAAGAGTCTCTCTCATTTCATCAGTCCATAAAACCTTAGAAAAATCTGTCTTCAGATATTTCTTGGCCCAGTCTAGACGCTTCAGCTTATGTGTCTTGTTCAGCGGTGGTCGGGTTTCAGCCTGCCTGACCTTGGCCATGTCTCTGAGCACTGAACATTTTGTACTTCTGGGTACTCCAGGTAGGCTGCAGTTATGGAACATGACAGAACTGGAAGATAATGGGGTTCCTGGTAGCTTCATGCTTGATTCTTCTCAATTTTTTGACTTTTCAGAGTCAGTTATTCTCTTTTTTTGGCCCATTTTGCCTGAGGAAAAGAAGCTGCCTAATAAATATGCACACATTGATATAAGGTGTTGACCTCCTTAATTACACAAATACACATCACCTGCTATACTTAAATCCATTTAGCATTCAAGTTTATACAGCAGAGTTAGAAAATATGCATAAAAATGATGATATGGTCAAAATACTCGCCTAATAATTGTGCACACAGTGTAAATAATACACATAATATAAATGTATATTATATTAAGGGAAAATAATCCTTCCAGCTCATGTTTTTCAAATGGAACTGAAGTGAAAGCAAAATTGTGAAACTGACCATTTAATGTGAAACATCAGGACACAGCAGTGTGGTTACCAGAGACATTTAGATTTCAGATCCTGCAGCTGATGCTGTAATGAGAGAACTGAGGCTCGCAAACGGCCAGCAGAGTTTGAAAGCCACCGTCCATTTGAAGGCTTTTAAACTCGTTTGGATTTGCTCCGAAAAGTATCCAGCGCGGTGAAAGCTTGTCGCTGTTGGTGCGTGCAGAGCACCATCTTGATTGCTCTCTATCATTTTAGAGGCAGGACATGCACACAGCCATACAGTGCAGCTGAAAGGCTCTACGAATGGATCCCCAGGAGTTAAAGGTCCCCTCAACTGCTTCTGCATATTTTGTCAGCTTTTAACCCCGTGGGGACAAACGCTTCCCACTGAAGAGGACATTTTCTAAAAATGAGGTTCATGTTTTCAGACACTCAGACAAAGCCACTGAAGAAAACAGAGACACGTGAACTATTCTCTTCAGAATGATGCTGAATTTTACCGGGTGTCTTATTTTCCAGGTGAGAGACATTCATCAGCTCTCGACACGACTTCCATCTTAATCATGTCTGAGGTGCACTGAGCCACTTTATTAAAAACACTCAAGCTTAGCAGTAATTAAAGGAGGTTATGTTTTCACCTGTGTTTGTTTGTTTGTTGGTTTGTTTTAAACTTGGACGGATTTTGGTCTGGATCCAGATTGACAGACAGAACCAGGATTTTTTCTCACTTTCTTTAAAATTGTCAGATAGATTAGACAGATGTTTTTGTTGATTTCCAACAGAAGACAGCATGGAACTTGATTAGGTGAACTTGAATTATGTTTAAGCTGCTGTGGGTGCTTGAAAATGTGGAGTGATAATATGGAGTTTGATTTTGGATCAGGCTTCGCTGGATTAAAGGGGATTGTTGGGCCGTGGTCGAGGTATTCGTTCTACTGAGCGCCATTCAAGTTTCAAAGTGAATTGTGATTACTAGCCAGATCTTTAAGAAGTGTAAATGCATCTGTCCCTCTCAGACACATATTTAATCTTTACTTCAACCGTTATTTGGTCATAGAGTAAATAAACCTTTGAAAAATCTTGACTTCATAATTTACTTCTTGTCTAGCAGCAACCAGGTCTGACTGTTCCCACAGACGCGAACGTGAAACTTAAAAAAAGTGTTTCACATTATGACAAGGTAAATAGCACATTGTTACTCATCTAACGTTTCACTCGTTGTTTGATTTGCATCAGCTGCAATTCCATCACTTCAATCGTAAACAGTGACGCTCTGAAAACCCACTAGACATGATATTTATGCTGATGTTACCTTTAGAGATTAAAGTACCGGGTTATTGTAAGTACACTAGTAGTGTATGTGCTTGGTATTTGATAAAAATGTGCCAGATCTTCACTACAAAGCATGAATCAAAAGTCACGAGTTTATTTAAACTAAATATTAGGAAATTGTTGTTTAAAATATAAAATTAGGAAATCTTCCAATTACCACAAAAATGACTGATGTTGTTTAAAGATATATTCCAACCAGCTGTGATACGTTCTGTGTTTGGTTTAGTTTCCATGCATCATCGGATGTACTGAAGATTTTTATAAACAATGTAGTTACGGTGTCTGGAGTGCTTCTAGAAAACACAGTCATTAACCTGAAGGCAGTGGCAGCTGTATGTAGGCTGAACATCTGAATTTGCATGAAGGAGTTGCTGGGATTCTCATCCTCGACCTGCATATGGCGCATGACTGAAAACACCTGACACCGTCATGGCGGAGCATGTAATCTCACAGAGGGCGCATGACATCACCTGCCGCAGAGCTGCGGGCTGCCGGTGGAGTGTCGGCGGCGGCGATGACGCACGTATAGCTGCAGCATGGCTACAAGCAGCCGGAGCCAGCAGCCGAGCAGATTAAACCCCCGATTCATGTGGGATTTGTTTTTCAAGGACAATGTGCTAAAACAAGTGCTAACAAAGGCAATCTGCTCCTCGGAAATGTACGTGGGATGACACATCACGGGGACGGTGGTTTCTGCCTCGTTTACAAGTTGTCATCACAACAAAACTGACCATGTGTGAAAGTGTAAGAACAGATCTCCTGACCACACTTAACTCTAACACGCAGCGATATATCTCAGGCCTGCTGAGAACACATGAGACTATATCTAAATTGGTGGGAAGCCCATTCCCCCAGAAAACAACGTACTCGGTCGACCCTTGTAGTGCTTCAGGTTTCTGTGCAGACAGCACATTCCCCAGATACTTTTTAAGCACCTGGAGAAAGCATTACTGTGTACTTTAACAACGAATCTGTCATGAGTCCTCCTCCCTGACACCTGCTGTGATACCTGACCGGCTGTTGCGAGTGTGTTTTTCTTATTTCCTGTCTTTTTTGGATGACTGCAGTGTGGTTGAGTCCCTTCTTGCACCCTGTCTCTGTGCTCCTGTTCGTTATTAGAAATCAGCAGCCCGACCAATCATCAACTCATCACCTCCCGAGTGTCAGAAGTCTGCACCGGGTGTGTCAGGGCCATATTTGTTTGTCTCTCCTCCAGCTCCATTATCTGCTTGGCTTAGCCGAGCCGAAACCAAAAAGCCAAAAAAAGAATATTGGAGTTAACAACTTCACTCTAATTAATGCAAATGTTGATCTGTTTTCAGCCAGTTTTCGACAGCTGATCTCAAAGACGTTAAAAGGTGATTATGTATTTTTGTTTTGTTTCACACTCCTCCAAAGTTGCAAAAATAAAACTATTAATTAAATCCAAAACTTGCCTTCCACCCCTCTTTGTGTTTTTCTCAAATAAGCTAATGAGTTAAAGACATTTAAATTCGTTATTCGAGCCGAATACGAAAAGTCTCCTTAACATTTAGCACTTTGTCTTTCTCTGGCTCTGTAAAACACAAACTTGAAACACAAACACTATCTTGATCGACTCGCAGCGACATGCTTAATAGGGCCTACAGTTTGTACGTGGTTCAGTGATGACTATCAGCCAGTGACATCCCATCCTCAACCTTTCTCATGCTAATTACCTCTCCAGAGCGGGGGAGATGGATTTGGTGTGTTTCTGCGCAGACTGGCATGAGCTCAGGGTCTTGGTGGTGAATAATGGCTTTCTAATGGCAATATTAACCTTCCGAACAGACAAAAGTACTTAATGTCTCCTATGATTAAGCCATGAGAGCTGTGATGTCAGAGGTCAGATGCTCCAGGCGATGAGTGGAATTATCAAGACAATGTGCGGGTGATGATTTAAGCACAGGAAGAATCGAGACCAATTTGAACAGAGTACTGATCTAAACTGCAGAGTGATATTTCCCCCCCCAACTGTAGCTCATTGCATTAGCCAACAGTCAGAGATGTAGTACATTGAAATATCTATTTAGGTTCATCTTTATGCCTTAAATGGACTCCTCACATTGCATATAGTGTAGGTGCCATACATTCAAATTGACACATTCTGTTCTGCATTTTGCATATTGTTCATGTTGCAACTATGTCTTAGTTTTATGTTGTGACAAGGCTGTGGCTATGAAGTTTAGGCACAAAAAAAGAAACACAGAGAATTCATTTAGTACGTTATATCCATGTTTTTTTTTTGTTTTTGTTTTACACTTCCTGTCTTTGTCTTTTTTACCGTCAAGGTTTACAAAAAGGACCCAAATACAAAGCAAACAAGGCAGCCGAGCTAAAGCTGTAGTCCAAACAGCAAATGCAGGCAAGAAAATGCAAGAGTGAAACTGAACATAGGATGAAAACCAGGATGACACGAGGAACACAGGCAGGTTAAACACAAGGAGCAAAACAGGACCGGACTGCAGAAGAACCGACAAAGAGTGAGGAGAAACACTTAAATACACAAAGACAAATTAAGTACTGTAACAGGTGAACAGGACAAAAAGGCGTGAAAAAAGACAAAGACAGGAAGCATAAAAAAAACAAAAAAAACATGACACATGAGGACAAAACCTACATAATAAAACAGGAAGAGCCAAACCTGAAACCCAAAAAAGAAAATATCACGTTCTGTCCCAACACAGGTTGGCTGGAAACCTTCCTAACAACTCGCCACATATACCAGGTTGTGTTGCCACTAACACGGTTGAAATATGTCCCGACATCTTGTTAAATATACACTGGTGCCATGTGTATAAATATTGAAACGGTGTCTCAGTGGTCTTTTGCTTGGCCTGTCACGCCACCATCATCCCCTCCTCCAACAAAATGTACTCACTTACATGCAGCATGAATGTGATATGACATGTATTAGAGACATACTTCATATTATTTGTACAATATTTTTTTCCCTCTGCACATTGCACAATCAATTATGCCCAAAGAGCCATGATTTACAATGACTGGACCGTTTTGTGACACTCATCGTCGTCGTCGGTTTTAGTCTGCTCTCTGTCGTTTCAAATCATTTCCATAATCAGGACGGCGGAATATAAATCCCACGTCTCATCTTTCAAGCCAGTCGTGGTTGGTGCAGACTCTGATGATGAGCATGATCTTGTGTTCTTGTGTCGTCTCTGCTCGACTTAAAGACGTGGCTTGTACAGTTACGCTGCATTCAGGTCGAGTTGCAAATGCTCAGGTGGCCGATAATCATTTTTGAAAGTTTTAAAAAGTTTTTTTTTATATCAAATAATTAACATTCAATCAAACAGAACAGAATTACGTAGCATACTACAGGGAGATAGCGAGCTTCCACACGGAGCTAATCTACCTAGCAAAAAAAAACAGACGCACACCCTCAGAGAATATAAAAAATAAAAAATCAGATCAGAGCTTAATTAATTTAGAAAATTAATTAGAAATATAAATGGTGGAATAATTGAATTGGCCAAATCAAACAGGGAAGGCAAACAGAGCAGGTAACAAACAGAACGGTGAGGTGTGTGACAGCGGGTAGTGATGGAGGAATGAAAAAAAGAATACAGAGAAGGTGAGATCCACACAATCACAGCAGACACATCCAGTCAACATGCACATCATACAGACAGCAGACGCAGATTGAGTGTCAAGATGCAGCAAACACCGCGTCTCCAGCGACGTGTTTCTGCATCACCGCCATCAAGAAGAGGACTGTATTACACTGATGTTCTCTTCACGCCTCGAGGAACGAGACCGTGAAAGCAACAAACACAACAACAATCAAAAACAACAACTGGTGGGCAGGTGGATGTGAGGTATCCTGAAATAGCAAAGAAGAGGAGTAGGAAGTACAACAACAAAAATATGCACAGGATGGAAATTTCATCAACACTTTCTATATGACTCGCTCAGAGGTTGATCACAAACTCACTGGAACAGATTTCTGACGCAGATTTGTTTAACGGCAAGTGAGACATAAAGTGTTTTTGTAGAAGATTCACACAAAATGCTGGATTTTCAGATGGTACAGGAAGAAAATCATCAGGTAGTGCGACATCCGCTGCAAAGATAACTGGATGAAATGTAAGGAAGGTTTAACATGATTAAAAAAAAAAGTCTTTATGACTCCTATTTATGAGGGTAGAGAAGGAGATGGTTGGAGAGGAAAGTGACAAGAAGAGATAAAACTCCTATTGAATGTTGAGATCAGTCAGAGGCTGAGCAGTGTAAACACACGGCATCGCTCTGTCAGTGAACTTATTGCTGTGTACCTGCGCTGTGCAGCCGGAGCACTGACTGTTTGTGGTGAGTCAACTCAGACTGCACAAGAAGTTCAGCAGTAAAATTCATGCGACTGATGCGAGGCAACCTTAAAGGTCCAGTGTGTAGGATCAATTGTAGCAACTAATAATGTAATAATCGGCTCATAATGTGATAAATCAGGGACGCATAACGTAATAAGGGCTTTGCGCTTAATGTAATAATGTAACAACTTACTACATTAAGAGCCTTATTGATACCGCTCATAATGTTATAACAGCTCATATAGTGAGAAAAGTGTTGCATTATCATCATTTTACCTCTGCGTGACTATACTCAACACACTTTAGTATCAATTGATCAGTCCAGAAGTTGGAAAGTTAGTTATATTAGTTTGCAACTAAAGTCCGCAATGTAGTGAGAAGATGAGTCTATGTTTGGCATAATTAGCGTTAATGCCCTCGACATCTGTACATCTGTAGCCTCATTTATGGACTTGTTAGCAACCACCATATTTCAAAGACACGTAAATGCTTTTATATTCAAAGGTGAGGTATTAACTGGCATATTTTATGTTGTAGAACAAAATGTGAAAATGTCTTGTGTTAGCCACAGACCTTATTTCAGGCATTTAACTGAATTTCGGAATCACGTTTCTGAGTAGAGGCGTGCAAAAAGCCAATAGAATTTGGAGAAAAAAATTGAGAAAATGGAGAATTTGGTTTTTATTATTGCAGAAAATAAGATCCGTAGCAAACACAAGTTTCACATGTCAAACATTTTGATCAGAAAGATAATCTTCACAAATTAACACAAAGTTAATGAATTTTGAAGTGTAAATGCAAAACGCCAGAAGTAAAGCTATTCTTAGCTTATAAGCTAATAACTACATTGCCACCGCATGACTGTGACTATACTTAACACACTTTAGTATCAATTGATCAATCTAGAAGTTCGGAAAGTTATGCTGCTTGCATCATGTATTTAACGTAAGTAATAATGTTTAAAAGCCTTTATTAAATTGGCATTAAAGACCAAGCTGGCAATGTTTCTACAGCAGCCAAGGATAGATAAACCAAACACTGGGGGCTTCTCCATCTTGAAAGATGTCTCATTCAATGAAATGCATTCCAAGGACAGAGGAAGCTTAATGAAGGAGCGATAACTGAGGATGCACAGGTGTATCCTTTCTCCAACGCCTTTCTCCTCCTGTCTCCTGTCTCTTCCTCTCCTCGTCTACATGATTTAAAATGGGATGGACTGAGATGCGAGGAGAGACACATGATGTCAAATTAGTTGCGTGCACCGATTGGGAATTAGCGTCTGTCATAACTTACATTGTTCTGACATCATTACGAGTGTCAGCAATGCCTCCAATTCTGCCTGAAACGCTGGATCAGGCATCTGCAAGTACATGAGCAATAAAAAGGCATCGGTACATCTCTAGTCATGACCATTAAATGCAAAACAAAACTCTGAAACAAAGCTCTCGGGGGCTCAGGCAGCGTCTCTACTGTGCACTGATTGCTGCGGGCCTGTAGCACGCTAAGAGCCAACAGAAGATATCAACCTGTGTTTTCTAAAGGCAAAAGGGCTTCTTCAGGGATTATACGTCTCTGTGTGTCAGATTATGTTACGTCAATGTTGTAAACAAACGCGAATCTGATCCTGAGTAGCCACTTATCCCGCAGGACATCTCACGCAGTTTTAAAAAAAACACACAAACACTACAGACCTCAAATGGAATTGTGATGCGTAAATAAGCTCGCTGAAAGCGTCCAGAGCTCCCACTGCTCATCGCTCGCCTTCACAGTTGAGCCAACATAAGAGTTAGAAATTAACCTACATGTTTCTATTATTTGTTGTTTGAAAATGTGTTATCAGTGTGCCGTTTCCACTTTGTTTTTCATCTCTCGGGGAGTCAGACGGAGTGACAAATTGAATCCTTTTTGTATATTCATAAAACGCTGTTCTCAACGGCTCACTGGTGTCAGTGCGACTATTTAAAATCTGTGCTCTTACTGAGACATCATGATGCAGCGAGATGAATAAAATTAATCTACAAAGGTAATTTATCCTGTGCTCAGCCTTTTGAAATTCACTTGTCGGGTCAAGAATGTGCCGCTTTCAAAAAAAATTCATCACGAGGTCGGGAAAAGGAAGCCCACTTTAGATTCATGAAAGAGAAACCACAATCAGATCCTCTCTGTTGTGAGACTGCGAGCAGATGTGTGGAGCCAGAGATGACATTTTACACAAACAAATAAATTGAATTTCTTGCGCGGTGCATCTTTCTGTCTTTTCCAAGAGATAAAGACACATTTCCTCTCATGCACAAATGTCAATGGAAAAATAATATTCAATCTGAAAGACTTACAGTCAACAAAGGGATTTATTGTGCTCCCGGCTCAGAGAAGAAATGGCGGATATGAGAATCTGCTGCTTTAGCAGTCAGCTTCATTGTACTGATTCACTGTTTCTTTGACACACAGGCAGACGGTACCAGAGCTGCTCGGAAGCTCAAAGCAGACCAACCGTGCAGCTCCTCAGTATGTATCTCAATATTTTGGCTCTTTCAGGATAAAGCTTAGTCGTAGCCACTTCTTTGAAAACGGATGGCTGCACATAATAAACACGCTTCAACCTCGCTCGAAGGAACAGATTTGGAAATAGAGTTAGATTAGAAGCCACTGTCATATCTGTCTGTTAATTGTTAAGCTAAAGCCGGTAGATGGTTAGCTTAGCCTGAGTCAGACTAGCTGTATTACCATCTAGTCTGCATGCCACGCTATCTGTTTCTGTCCTGGCTCCAGCCGACTGAAAGTGTTTTCTTTTTCTTCTGTTTCTTTTTGTTCCTGTCATGGATAACTCACCTCTTTGATCAAGATTATTTCCAGGAGCAGCAGACGGCTGTTTTGATTAAAAAAGGAGAGAAAAACTCCCTGCACAGTGCCTGCCCGGCACCAAATGGCAGCTAGACACAATTAGCTGGTGAACATACTGGAAACAGAGCAAGAGAAAATTCTTGCATTCATCAAGTAAACACAAAAACACACAAGATTAATGCTGGTGTTACTCTATGTCTGTTGGATGTAGATACAGGCAGCCGCTTGCGTCACCAGATCAATTTAATAGGGAGGAAAATTGTGTTTACAGCTTGTTGTTGAAACTCCAAATGCAGGTTTAATCCACTCTACATCCTTTAAGTTGAGGCTTTTTGTCGAAATATATTAATACAGGCCTCGAAACATTCATTCTTTTTACATTTATTCTTAATTTTCAGGCAAACAGTACAATTTTTCCCTTGGAGTCAAACTTTAATTATTTAGAAAAGTAGTTCTTATTCGTTAACAATGCCCCTGATCAACTTGAATAACGGAATGAAATAGCTTCAGGAAATACAGGCTGTTTTGTGGGCAGACTGGAGCAGCGAGTCTCCGATCGCATGCAAAGTTTCCCCGACTACTAAATCTTAACGATCCACAGGAACACACGCACACACGCACACACACACACACACACACACACACACACACACACTCTCTTCCTTGAGAGGTACTGAGCTCTACAGAGAGCCAGGAGACACAACTGGGATTTCTTTGTGCGCAGTTGCAGACGCCCCAAACAGACCACCATCGCTGACTCTAACAACAACAACAGCGATAAAATGGTTTTTAATGAATTTCTTTGGTTTGACTCACAACAACAGGCACTGACACACCGCAGGAACGGAAGAAGCTGGAAACTACGAGGAACAGAAATGATCGAAATGTGACGAAAACTAATCGTCTTGTTGTTGTTCTCATCTGCAGAGTTAATGCACGCAGTGACTTTGTTGTTGCACACACCTCCGAATGTCCTTCTGAATTCATCAGTCTGCTCGGGCATCAACTCCTCTGCTCTTTCATTCTCAGCGCATGATATAGCCAGTCCTGCTGCGCTCCTCGCAGTATTGGATAAAAGTCGTTGATGAGATAAAATAATGCTAATCTGAACCAAAATCCTTTATGATACTGTATTGTTGTAATAAAGCTTGGTCAGTAATTCTCCAAGACTCTCGTTATGTTCTCTTAAATTCATGCACCAACTATCTGTTGTGAGGCTGCTACAGATTTTGTGTCTTGCGTTTCTCCCCACCAGAGCAGGAAATGCAGTGTGCACTGATGAATGGCGGCATGTTCGGGCGTCTGGTATTGACATGAATTCAGCTCAGCCACAGAGCAGGAAAATGGAAAATAAGGGGGTGGGGGGTCAATGAATTATTAATGCCCTGCTCTGCCCACTATATGGCCTATGTGTCATGTTGATGGTCTGCCTTAACAGTTCCTGTTTCATGCTGCAACACGTTTCCGAGAACATCAGTTCGCAGTGTCCTGCTCTTCCTCTTATTCTTTTTTTCACCCGCTATATCGGATGTTACCCTTATCCAGGCACCATACAATATCTACATTCAGCTCTAAGGTCAGAGTAGTTTTTCAAATATTAGCCGACACTCAAGTATATCACAGAGCCACCAACACACCAAAGCAATGACCTTTCCTGTGCTAAATTACTTTAATTCAATTTTCCAGTCAGTCAATCATTACAAGAAAAAAAAAGGGACTTCACTCAGCCACAAGTTGCACATCGCCTCCAACCCCCCCTCCCGCCCTGCTGTTATAAATGTGACTCCAGGCACCTTTTCCCAGAGAGGGGCAGAGGAGAGGAAGACATTTTGATGCAGCAATTAAACTTTGCAGCGCTACACTTTCATGCCAGAAGTTGAGGATGTACAGGGACATCCAGACGCTGGAAGACGGTCCAATGTCTGGGCAGCAGATGACTGAAATGCCGATTTCAATCTGAAGCTTAGATGCCACACATCACAGCACCACAAGTGTGTCACATTCATCTTTGTTTTTTTGTGGCAGCAAGAGACTCTGCACGTGAGCGAGGTGAGGTGAGTGAGGTGAAGTTAAAGATTGGAAAAA
>CAEMYA010001996.1:1217503-1228082 GCA_903131615.1 Diplodus sargus
TTTCAATCTGAAGCTTAGATGCCACACATCACAGCACGACAAGTGTGTCACATTCATCTTTGTTTATTTTGTAGCAGTATTTTGAGACTCTGCAAATGAGCAAGGTGAGGTGAGTGAGGTGAAGTTAAAGATTGGAAAAAAAACATCAAGCTCTCCAGCGCTTCAGACGAACATTTTCACCTCCATTCTGTAACCACTAAAAACAATTCCAACCATCCGGAAGTGAACATAAACTGTCCAAAAAAATAAAAAACTTGGTTACTATACTTTGTTATTTCCATACATACATCTTAGTTTAACATCAACGTATAAACAGTCAAAAGAGCATCTATTTATTGTGAAAATGTTGGGCTGCAGTTCACCGTGTGGCGCCTCATGTTCCTCCGAACAGTTATGTGTTTGGCTCTTTCAGTAGAACAGCAGAGTTCTGCGACCCATTGGATGCTAACGGCTAACTAGCTCTCCTCCTGATGGCTCCAATGCAGATCTTTTGTTCATGGTGTTGCATTACGAAGAAAGAAACCATGAGAGCGCCCCACGTCAGTAGTGAGTTCACCGAATCCTTTTGGATTTTTAAAGCATAGGTGTTGTAGGTCATGTTGCCATCTAATGATAGTAACCTTAGGAACAGCACGGTAAAACTCAGTTATACATAGATACAAAAAAATACCTTTTTCTTTTAGATGCATCCAAGGAGAGTTTGTTTGTCCCTCAGACTTTTCCTATCTCTCCCTGTGACAATGGTCCATTGTAAGTCTCGAGCCCTGAAGATCACTATTTTGACATTATACAGACAGCCAACAAAGCATAATATGTGGTGTTGGTAATTGGTAATAAGCCAGACGAATGCTCACCGATAGCTGTGGTCAAAGCCTGTGAACTGTGGGTCTCTATAAATGGATGTAAATAGGAGTTTAGTGGAGTGTATTCGAAAGGTAGCAGGAAGGAGAGAATGAATAATTCACACGGTCTCTCTCCCTCATCTTTTCATTCTCTACTGGCATTTGACATTACACACACGCACACACCTACACACACACACCTACACACACACACACACACACACACACACACACACACACACAACCACTTTGGTCTAGAAATATCATGACAACAATTGAATGACTTGCCACGTGGACATTGGGTCACACAATCACGTCCCTACACTGCAAAAATGTAATAACTTTGTTGAGTCCTCATCTTTTCCATCATCAGGTCTCATCTTTAGTGAAATTCATCTTTAGTGTCAACAATATGTCAAAGAAGTCTACAGTGTACAGTGCTGCATCAATATCTTCTGAAGTTAGCATGCTAACCAGCTAGCCCTGGCCCATCCTGTCTCCTGACACTGATTTGTAGCCTGCAGCCTGTGGAAATAGTCTAATAACTGTAGTTTAAACTGGGAGCTGAAAATGTAGTGCAATGTAAACTCACAAAATGTCAAGAAAGGAAATATTTTTTACATCTATTTTACAGTGAGGGCAGACTTCAGACACCATTTATCACTATGAAAGCAGCTCCACATTCCACCGACCGAGCCGGCTTCCTGTTTAGCCACCCGGCTGACTTGAATGGGGATGAAATAATACACTTCAAGAATTTCCAAATTCCATTGGACCCAAAGGCTCTAGTTATGACAGTCAAAGGGTCATTTCTTGGGGGTTGAGACACTCAAAAGCATGTGTCAGCCATTTTACAGACCCTCTTATACAATGGTAGCTTATGGGAAAGTGTCTTTTTGGGCCGCAGTGCATCAGGTGACGATGTAATTGCACGGTTTGGCGTGGTGCTCCTCCTTGGGGATGGATGGCAACTAGCATGGTAGCTAGTCGCCACAGCCAAAGATAGCTGCAGCAAAAAGTAGAAAGTTCAGTATAATAAGCAGCAGCAGGCAGTTAATATGCTGCTCTCATATAGTTGGTTTTCATTTAAGCTGACTTTCATTTAAGTCCAAACGTGCCGATAAAATATTGCTTTTTTGGTCCAAAGCGCTAATGGAAGTACTCGGTATATTGTTTCCGTCCTCTGACAGCCACTTATCTGGCAAAGGCTTTTAAGATGACAACATTGATTTGAAATTCATTTTCACGGTATTGTGCACTGTAGAGACATTTAGGAATCAACTTCTCCTCTCTTGTGCAAAGTAAGTCATTCAGGGTCGGTCAGGCCGAGAGAGCAGGCAGGAGTGCACACGAGGCTAACTGCATGCAGTCCTCTGTTTTCAGTGTTGTTCCTAACTGCACACGCTGTTCAGCATCCTGCATAAAAGCAGCTGAAAGCTTCAGAGATGTTTGTGACAGGTGAGCGCCAACCGTGCCTTTTTAAAAATGATGGCTTGAGTGTTTGTTGTGGGGAACCAGACGCATCTTATTTGTCACCTCCGTGTTTGTTATCAAACACTCGGCACATTGTGTGCGCTCGTGCCCGTTGTCAATTTCCCCTGTTTGGGTTTGATCCCGTCTTTTTCATGTCTTTGTGTTCTTTGCCACCGGGAGTGTTCTCAGTGGCCTTGTCAACTGAGTGGCAGGCCAGTGTTACAAATGCAGAGTGGAAAAAAGGCAAATCAAAGTGAAAAACAGTGTGAGGCAGCCAGAACATGATGTTATGATCTCTGCCTGTCTTCACACATGATTGGTTACACGCACACCACATCAATACAACGGTCAGACGGTACATGGATCGCACAAAGACAAACGGCGCGGAGGGAAAAAAATGACAGCGCAGGTGAGAGGGAGGTTGAGAGGAAGAGAAAAGGTAAAGAATTAAAAGGACAGAGGCCCCTGGGGAAAATTGCAGCATAATGCTGCGAAATTACAGAGATGCTCTCAAGCAAGGTACCAGTGCTTGTAAAATAACAACAACATGCCAGCAGGCCTGCCTTCAGCTCCTCACCACAACACAACTTTCCTTCCCAAGCGGATCCTGTGATTTAAAAAACTAATGAAAGCATTAATACTTTTTTTTTGCCATGTAGTGAAGCAGGAGAACAATGTCTGGAAATAATAATGGAAATAAAGACCTGCATATTCCTTTCTGTCAGCTGGAAGTGCTTCCAGTAACTCAGAGCTACCAGAACTTGGTAATGATGAGGTCCAGGCAGAGCTTTGAGAAAATGCTAAATGCAAAACAAAAACTTCAAAGGTGTGATAAAATAATAGGAGTATTTATATCTGTAATCTTATTTATGCGAGTGCAAGTGACTTTTATTAAATTTGTGTTTAATTACAAAAGAAGCATAAAAAGTAAACAAGTAATCGTTCAACAAAATGGTTACAGAGTACGTGGCCTGTTGTTGGATTCGCTTTCTGAGTTATTATTGCAGTCGGTCCCTTCTCTCTCCTCAGAGACGATGAATGAACACAGCTAGAGAAAGGAAGAAAAAAAGCGGACTAGAGGAGAAATCTGCAAAACTCAGCTTAATGAAACCCGTTGACGTCCCAGCCTTCACATTTTGCCTCATTATTTTGATACGAGGCTTAAATATGTTCTGACTGAATGTTGATTTAGTACGTGAGAATGCCCCCAATGTGACGATATTTCTTCAATGGAAAATTGTCAGTGAGGATGAAGCTGCATTAAAAACATTTCAGGACATTATTTTTTAAATGCAACTGTTATCTTATTTTTTAAAGTGGAATATTCAGAGGCGTGCGCAGCCTCATCTGAACTCCAGCGTTGAATTATTCTCTGTGAGAGAGCTGACGTATCTCAGAAAACCCTCATCCCAGCTTGGTAGAAGTTGGTTTAACAATGGAGTTGGTTTTGAATCAAACCTGTATTTTCTTTTTTTCAGCTATTCCCTTCCAGTTATAACAGTACTTTGACACAAACCATGTATGGGACTAATACAATTTTAACCAGACGGTGATTGAAGAAGAAAAGTCAAGAAATAATCAGAGTGATTAGAGTGAATCCTGTAGGGATATTGCCGTCCATCCAATATCTGCTGAAATATTCCACTTAAAACAACAAATGTGAAACACAGGGTTGTTCTAGAGATATCCAAACAGCAGGGTACATAGGATAGCAAGTAACGGCATGCACCAAGGGTGTGTGTTTGAATTCAGGTCAATCACTAAACTCAGCACTCACTAGAGACTAGAGTTCTCTTTCTTCTCTCCCAGCGCCCCCCTCTTTAACATTGCATTCATTAAGTAATGTAACATTTCCCTTCCAGCTCGAGTCAATTGTGAACATCACAGTACACAAACACCTGACAATAATGTGCCACTTTTTAATGCCAAATGTTTGAAAGTAATGTCTGAGCTCTCCTCCCGTTGGTTAACTAATCCGAGTCAGATCATAATCCAATGTGACTCGGTGTGTTTATTCCTGACTCTCTCCTCCTGAGTAGCTGAGCAGTGGCTATTTCCTCCAACGCTCCACCCAACTGTCCCCACACATCACTTGGCAAGCATCTTTTGTTGTGTTTCAATAGAGAGACCCCCTCTCTAGGTGCCATTTTGCGTGAGTAGAAGTATTAACGTCTTTTTCAAAATGGAAATCAAAAAGAAAAAAAAAAAGCTTGCACATTATGTTCATGTTTCAGGTAATTAGCTTAACATTGCCATCACAAACCGCAAATCCTTTCAAGTCATTTAAAGTAAAAAAAAAACCAAAGTGTTATCACGTAAATGAAAATAACAAAAACGAGAAAGAGAAAACACATTTTGTTGTAGAGCAATTTCAAATTGACAGAGTAAGGAATAACTCAGAGAGGAGAAGGTGAATCGAGTATCTTTCTGAAAAAAAAAAAAGACTTGTTAACAGGAAGGTCAGAAGGAAGGTCACTCATCCGTCTTGCGATGCCAGGAGGGAGAAGAGTTGAGACTATATGGAGAGATAACAGGTAGGAGGGCAGCTAAGTGGCCTCTGAAGGCAGAACAGCGAGCACCTGTGAGGTTGTGGAGGTTTTGATATGAGCAGCCACAGCGGAGGCTGCAGGAGGAGAGTGACGACGGACAGTTAATGATGGCTGAGTTGAGGCACAGCTTTCCGGATGAGTTGTTGGTGTTGAAGGAGATCTTTGGGGAGGATGGCAAAGAGACGATGGGCCAGATAAACAAGCTGAGCATAGAGAGGGCGAGTCTGAGGCGAAGGGGTGTTGCACAGAGATTACTGTTGTTTGTCTTTACTTTGACTTTGGTTCAAACGCACAAGTTTTAGTTTATTTTTTCAAAATCTATAGAATTCACCGTTCAAAGGCTCAAAGCACAAAACCCAGTAACGGCCCAGTGTAGACACAAGTTAAACCTACAATACAAGGGAGCAACCTCACAACCTTATCTCAGAGGTACGTGAGGTCATCTATCTTCTATGTACCAATCAGGCTGTGCTCACAGTGGATATTTCAGCCAGTGTTCACTCTCAAACAGAACAGGGTGAGACAATTTTTGCTTCTGGTAGCGAATGCATCTCGGGGGGCGGGGAGAGAGATTAAGCTCTCATTCAGAAAGTATTGATTGTTCGTATCCTTGTTTATACAACCACACAGCAAAAACAACACAAGTAGCAGAGAGAACGGACACTGGGTATTACTGGGGTACATCGCTGTGGTAACTTGGGTTGCACACCTAATATGCTCCGGAGCAGGTTGAGTTTGAGATTACAGATCAGGATAAGGAGAAGATATCCTGGGTGTGCTCAGCGTAGCAGTGCAGGCTTCTGGTCTAAAACATGAAACCAATACAAAAGAACGTCAAACCTGAATTATAATACTTCTAACTTGATTCATTACTTCAGAAAGTGGTTTCCTAATGAGTTTATGGTCTCAATTGCTATCATCTTATTCAATACAGCACGAGCATGTTTCCATTAGAAATTGTGGTCTGATTTTAGACGTAATAAAGCTCGGTATGCTCGAGGGCAGTGCTACCTTCTCATTACCAAGTCACTACCACAGAATAATGTATTTAGTCACATTTAATTTCATTTTTCGGCGGTGACCTCTAGTGGCCGTTGAAATTATGATAGCAGCAAAGGAGGAAGTCGGCAATATAGCATAAGGAGCATTGATCTATGACAAAATTATACATGCCCATTGTGCAACCAAAAGTAAATGTCTATGTTGTTATTTTAACGTACTAATGTAGTTAATTCACTACATACACAATGTAACTACAGTTACGTACAAAACGAAAGTGGTACATTTCCATGCAAGTAACTTCTGCCGGTGAGATGAGATCTAATGAGGCAAAATAGGCGAGAAAACCTGTTTAGTGTAATGTGCGTAAAGTTTGTGTTGGAGCATAATTCACCTCGAAAGTTCTGACAGGATCTCGACAACGTTAATAAACTAATCAGCATTCCACAATATTTTTTTAGACAGAAAAAAACCCCAAAAACCATCGTGGCAGGATACACTGTTTACTGAGACTGCCTGAAACGAGCAGAAACAGCGATGTTGTGTGGACGGCCAACAAGCTTGTCAGCTGTTTGAAAGCGGCAACAGAATTAGCGGCCTATCAACCAATCTTGTCCCTGTAGTGATGTGATTTCACATTCTCAAAATTGCTTGACAAGTGCTAAATGATGAGGAAGCTGATTACAGCCGTCCGAAGCTTGAGTAGGATCGTAACCCCACTCTTATTTATATCCTCTGATGATAAGCTTCATTGCTTTGATTTTCTGCTGATGCTGTTTTGAGTTCACGTTGTGTCACTCAGACTTGAGAGCCGGTGCTGATGTGGTTGTTCGCAGAGTTTGCTCTCGACTTTACTTTTAAAGATCTTCTTTATTCAGGCTTTGATGTCTTATGCAAATCTTTCCACAAAGGTGTATTACGGCGCTGATATACAATACGTTTCATCTTCCTGTTTAAATGTTTTTTTTTTTATATCCTAAAATTACTTTCATTTGCACCCTCCTGTTTGGGAATCTTAATGGATGAGATTTGTTTTTGTTTTGGCTTCATGTGGTACGTAATGGAGCTGTTACAAAAGGTCATTACTTAACTTTCTGTATACATTTTGCAAAGTTAATCAGTCCTCTCTGATTTTAATTGAGTGTTTCAGCATGTGGCGCTAGTTGACAAAAGGTCGATTACATAATTAGTGAAAATAAGTTCATTGGCTCTGATATGCATCTTGATTAATGATTCCTCAGTTTGTGTTTTTTTTTCTCCCTCTTTCCACTTTTGATGTGAAAAATGAAAAACAGAGTCGGTGATTGTATCAGATTTTGCAGATACAGTTTTTTCCAATCAAGCTTTGAAATAATACATATTAAAAGGAAATTATCTCTGTTTCTCCTCAAAATGATGACCGCAGTGTGACACTTTGTGGATTTAGGAAACTGCATTTGATTAATAATACAATTGACTTGCTGTCGAGATGTATCACAACTGGGCCACTTGGATGAGGAGACATTCCTCGGCTGGCGTAAATTTTGCTCTAGGGATGGCAATGGTCTGTCAGTCCAACGCCACTCTATCCAGTTTCTTATCTTACATTCTAAAATGTAAAACAAACCAAAAAAATGTGTCTTGGGCCTTTAGCTTAGCAACTACAGTGAACATTTCTGCTTTAAAAAGGTGTTAATAACATTTTTAATACTCTAATACTTTAGTCTGTAACAACAGCATCACATTAACCAGAATGACATTCCCATACCCAATGCTAATTAGCTGTTATTAGCACACTAAAATGATCAACATTTTATATACCTGCTGCTGATAGCTGATGTTAACATTTAGTTAGCATTAAGCTCAAAACATCACTTTGCTTTCTTCGCCTTCTGAATGACAATCGAAATATCCAGGTCGCTGTAGTTTTCTACACGGGACCTGTTGCAATGATGTTCCTTCTGAGTAGATGAATTTGAGGGCACATTAAGGAAAGATGTTTCTAAATTGGAGGAGTGAAGCCGGAGTACACGTCGTACAAATTAGGTGCCGAGTTCAGTATGTCCTGCTCAATGAGTAGAAAGGGAAAAATACGTGAACCACATGTCTCTGTAGGAGTTCATTAGCAGATCCCCTGGACAGAGACATCACAGGAAACCAGCGCTCTCCTAAAGCTTCTGTTGTAAACCATGTAAAAGACATCAGGAGCGCAATGCAGACATATTCATCACTAATGGTAGATTTGAGAAATACGCAGCGGGACTATTAATTCTGTCGGAATTACACGTGTTGTGTTTTCTTGACACATTATTGTTGACGAAGAGCTTGACGTAGAACATTTTAACTCTACGTTAAATGTCTAAGTACGAAACCATCATTATTAATAACAGCCTCCATATTTAAAGAGTCAGGGAAATATGAAGATCGCTCGGTGGAGATAATGAACACAATTTCATGCTGATTTTCATGTTATAAAGAACAAGACGTTATCTCTCGGCAGAAACCAGCATGCCATTGATCATCGTCGTTTACAGGGCAATCATTATTTCTCCTTCCACTCCACAAAAGACATCTTTTTTTTAATCTTGAACTTGACACCACTTTGCTCTTGCTCAATGACCATCTACGATCAGCGCTGGCAGAAAAGATCATCATGGCTGATTGCTTCATCACTTCAACCTCGAATGATGTCAGAAGCTGAGAAGAGGGTAATCCAAAAGTTTTGATTCCCACGCAGAACCTGTTGTACTGCTCACCAGTGTGGATTGTTACGGGGACCAACCAATGACGTTTACATGTTTTCTCGTTTTCTTGTATTTATAAATATGGTATTTTAACAGTTTGATGTCAGAATAATTACTTCAGGGGTCAACATAACTAAAAAAAAAACAACTTTAAAGGACAAAGCTTCTTGTCCAGAGTTAGATGACGTCTGTTCAGAAAAATAATGGCAAGATGCCATTAGCTTAGCTTAGCATAATGACTAGTAACGACTATTGGTAATCCGTTCACACTAAAAGGAAAAATTAGCTAGCTTTCCCCCAGTTTTAAGTTTCTATGCTAAACTAAGCTAAGCTAAACAAAGCTAAGCGTCTCCTGGCTACTGCCCCCTATTTACAGGACAGACAGTGAAGTGGTTGCAGTTTTCTGCATCGAACTCTTGGCATGACAGGGAACAGGTGTTTTTCCTAAAGCAGTCATTCCCAGAGACTGGATCAAAAATGAATATGCACGATTTCTTCCATCTAAGATTCATATCTGATGTATCTCTGGGTCGCATGAGTGGAGCTAGTTTTTCTGCCTGGTCGGGGGGGAGAGGAAAAGTTGCAGGAGGCATCAAAAATCCTCAGCACCTGTATCACATTGGACAACACCTCGGTGCTCGCTGTTAAATCTTAACAAACCCAAACAAAGCTGTCATCACAAACAGAGTGTGATTTTACATGTATTAATCAGAGCATTCGCAGTAATCGCTCAAAATCAGCAGGGAGAGGTGCATAGGAAACAGCTGTTTATGGTTTGCCATGTGCTTTTCTCTGTCTCTCTCTCAGATTGATTAGCCCTTCACTTTCCTGTTGTTTCTCTTCCGCCTGTGGATCGCTACCACGGCGGGGTGAAATAGAATTAGGGTTTTAGTTCCAACCAGGAAAAGCAAGCAGGCAAAAAAATAACAACTAACTAACAACTAAGTGTCAAGGTTATACTGACACACACCCTTACTATTTTGTTTCACAATGACATTGCCTCAGTGGGCTCCACAATCTGTACATTACTTAGACCTTCATCAGGTTATTATATGATAAAGGTCAATAAACTAGTGAACAGTGTGCGGGAGTCTCTTCTTGATTTTGTCGGCCTTCGGTCTTCTCCTGAGCATCTGTCGACCCTAAGGTGTGTAAAAGCTGCAAACTCGTTGGAAGAAACCAACGGAGGAGCCACAGAGGAGGGATCCGTCTCCCAGGGGAGACAATCAGACATGCGATAGATGTCGCGGGAACAGAACAGAACAACAAAATCACAGAGTGTACAGACTTTAAAGTGAAGCATAGAAGTCACGCTTCAGGGGCCACTGCGTGACCTGACTGCTCTCTCTCTCTCTCTTTTTCTTATGGAAATAAGGAAGAAAAAAGGTCGGCTTCCTGACCAAACTTCCTCGTCAAAACATGGCTTTCTGTTTAGGAAGGAAAGAAAAAAAAAATTGGAAAGAGGACAGAGGTGTGACTGTTTAAGCATTTAGTTGGAACACAAGTGTTGTTAGAATTTAAATATTATGGATGATTTGGATGCGTTTCAAAATGTGTGGGATTGTAAGGGCAAACCCTTCTATTTTAAAATGCATCCAAAATAGGCAAACAAGCTATTCATGAGTAACTTACACGGGAAATATAAATAATTTAAATGTGTATGTGTGTGAATTTTGTATCTCTTTGAAATGACTGGTTTGATTATTCAAGACACTTTAAGGGGATGCAATGGTTTGTCATTCTGAAAAGGTTTGGGAACTGTCCTAAACTCTCGCACTTTTCCTTTAAACATTCATTTAATATGAAGGGGAGGTTGTGCATTCGTGCAATGAGGGCACAACAATGTAAGGGATTTACTAGCCCACTGCTTTGGTCAATAAAAATAGACGAAACATGAAGGAGGAGGATTTTGGACTGTATCTGCATCTGTTTCTGAGTCAACAGAGACATTGATTGTGTAACTCAGCTATTCATACTCACAATGATTTTACAG